>NW_019775247.1:290805-417711 GCF_001039355.2 Lingula anatina
CCCCCCCCCCCCCCAATTCGCACATGCTCTTTCAGAATATGGGGTCAAATTTAACCCATGACCTTCACATGACCTTGTAAGAGCATTTTCACTCCTATTTTGCAGGGGAATCCTCCGCCACTGGCTTAAGCCAGTTGCAGTCTAGTACTGGTATTCTTACTATGACCTTGAAATTGACCTTTGACCTACTTTACACCATAAACTGAACTTCGCAACTTTTTTCATGCTTATACTTTCAAAACTGGCAAAGAAATGTCCATAGTTAATATTGAATTTGAATAGAAAGTCATTAGAGGCAATTTACCGTGACCTTAAAATTGACCTTTGACCTAATTTTACCATGAACTGAACTTTGCAAATGTTCATTCCCTTTTATCTGCAAAACTGGCAGAGATAGGTCCATAGTTACTATTGAACTTGAATAGGAAGTCATATACTGGCAATCTAAGTGTGACCTTGAAATTGACCTTTGACCTACTTTTCATCATGAATTGAACTTTCAAGTTTTGGTTCCCTCTTATCTCCAAAACTGGCAGAGATAGGTATAATAATAATAATAATATGTATTTATTTGCCACTTGAAAAGTTGGATTTTACAATAAAAACAAATAGTCGTGAGATGCACAATCTTAAAATATACTTGTAAGTGTTAAAATGATTCGATACACATTAAAAGTTCATAAAAACCTCAGTTCTTAAAATTTGATAAAGCCCATGGGATAAAAGTTTTTGACGATCCTACAGTCCTCAATTTTGTCACAGTGTACTTATAAACCCGGCGCAAAGTGTAGGAACTTTCATTTATCTCTGGTAGCAAATGATGGATTTTGTGTCCTTCAATGTACACGTTATGCAATAATGTTTTAGATAGTTCATCTCTTCTACAAGCAAGAGTGATAAGTTTTCATGTTTCAAGTGCCCCATCATAGGGCAGCTCTGGGAATATAATCTTACATGCTCCAATCTGGATGGATTCAATTTTATCAACTTGTTGTTGTGTGAGACCTGGGTGCCACACCTGACATGCATATTCTAATGTAGGTCTGATTACTGATGTGTAAAAGCTTACAAGTTCATTGGTTGGAATACCCGCTGTTTTCAGAAGCTTAAGATCCATGGTTACTATTGAAGTTAATAGGAAGTCTTATACTGGTAATCTTACTGTGACCTTGAAATTGACCTTTGACCTACTTAACACCATAAACTGAACTTTGCAATTTTTTTAATGCTTATACTTTCAAAACTGGCAAAGATACGTCCATAGTTACTATTGAATTTGAATAGAAAGTCATTAGAGGCAATTTACTGTGACCTTTAAATTGACCTTTATACTAGTAATCTTACTGTGACCTTGAAATTGACCTTTGACCTACTTTAGACCATAAACTGAACTTTGCAACTTTTTTAATGCTTATACTTTCAAAACTGGCAAAGATACGTCCATAGTTACTATTGAATTTGAATAGAAAGTCATATACTGGCAATTTACTGTGACCTTAAAACTGACCTTTGACCTATTTTTTATGATGAACTGCTTTTTGCATGTTTTCTGGCCTTTAAATCTGCAAAATTGGCAAAGAGATGCCCATGGTTACTATTGAACTTGAATAGAAATTCATATACTATGATATTGAAATTGACCTTTGACCTACTTTTTCACCATGAACTGAGCTTTGTATATATTTTTTGCTCCTTATATCTTCAAAACTAGCAGAGATGTGCCCGGTGTTGCCCCTAGGTTTTCTTTTTTGTCAGCATATATGCACCACTGACAACACATTTCAAGGAAAACCAATAGGCCTTTTGTCTAGAGAATCAAAGGAGTGATCAGTGGTAGGAAAATGCAGGTCAATTCGAAATCTGCTTGATTGTACCATTTTTAGTTATATTTTTTTGCATATTTTGAGAACTCTTGTTGATTGCATTTTATAGAGCTTGTCAAGCACAGGACTGGGGGTGGTGTCCCTTTTTTTTTGGGGGGGGGGTCCATACGAATACGCTTACTCTAGCTGGTGGTACCATATTCAGGGGCGGTGTCGCCTCTCTGATCCTCTTGTTATTATTATTATTATTTTTATTTTTATTAGAACCAGCTCGTAGTGACCACCGGTGGTGTTTTTTTCCAAGATGGCTACAAAAATTGCCACATAAAATGGTCAATAATTATTTCAATATTCATGTTGTGACCGCCAGAGACCATTTTATGTTCAAACAGATGTGTTTTTTGCTTCATTCAGCATTCCAGTATCTTATCCACCCTTATACAAATAAAATGAAAACTATGTCATACTTTGTTCTGACACTTGTAGGACTAATTCAAAGGTCTAATATATAGACCAAGATATATAGATGTGTCTGTACATATTGCCGTTGTCTCTCTCCTCATGTACTTTCATTGTTATACAAATAAAATGAGTAACCGTTTTACCTTTTGTCTTCAAACGTGCAGAAGTAATAAATATTCAAAATAGATCAATTTCGAAAATCATCAAAAGTTGTCTTTTCTTTTTGCTTTTTTTCAGCATATCTTATGCACCGTTATACAAATAAAATGAACGTCGTTTTACCTTTTGTCTGTTTTGTCCAAATGTTACAGATATATCCGGATAATAGAGTGAGAATCAAAGTGCATTCACTGAAGATAGTTTGTGACCAAGATGGGTGTGTATGGACGGGGTGCTTGCATGACTACCAGGAGGTTGGTGTCCTCTTATTATCTAAGGATTTTTACTTTACGTGTTGTATAGCGCTTTCAATGCCCCCCCCCCCCCCCCCCCAAGAAAAAAAAAAAGTTGCGCTTATCGTGATCTGTTATCACTTTGTCTCAATCGTGGATCTTTTCTACGTCTTTCCAACCATTTCTAACCATTTTCAGCAGTTTACGTCTCAAGGTCTGGAGACAATTTCAAATTAACTTTCGGGTTTATAATTTTGTAACTATAGATTTAGCAGATTTGACCAGTTTCCCCTCTGGAAACGTAAAGCAAATCGCAGTCTATCTTACGTTCAGCCGGATCGACCTGTATATTCACCAGTAGTGACTATGACAAGAACAATGAGGCTGGAAAAATGAGACTGGGAATGTTAACGAAAATACAGTCAGTGTTAGCACAAGTTGAGCAGGATTGACCCGTTAATTCACTAAGATAGACAATTCTTCTCTGTAAACTTCTGTAAGTTGTATATTCTGTTTATTTCTTTACAGTATCATGAGAAGTCATGTCGTTTACGATAATCCAACATTCCTGATGCCGAGCCCAGAGCGCGGTTGGACAGAGGTGCAAATAGGAGTGAACAAAGATGTTTCACAAGACCTTTTTTGAACCGCCAGATCGTCAGAAGTTATTTGCAGTTGGAAGAGTATCAGTATTTCCACAGCAAGAAGAGAAATGGCTGAGCAGATCTTTTAAATGAGACACACTTTCAACATTGGAAAGAGTTCACGACGGAAGCGGTGTTTAAATTTGGAAGATCACATACTTCTCTCTTTCATATTTCATTTTTGAATATGAGCTAAATGTATCATTTCTTGTCTCGGATATCGTTCTTTTATATGAACTAATGCATTATTTGATTTAACAAAGGTCTTAGCTGAAAGATAAATCATGTGTTTTGTTTATTTTCTTTCTGCGAAAGGTCAGGCTTGGGGGGGGGGGGTCGTCCATATATGCGTCCTTCCATGGCGTCTTTATTAACCCCGCCTTCAATATTGCCAACCTCGCTCAAGTATCCATCTCAGTATTTTACCATTTTATCGTGCCGCTCGGTCGTCAAGGTGTTCCTGCTCGAGAAACACAGGGTGACTCCCGCTCTCGCCACCAACACCTACCATTATTGAACCGAGCAAATAATTTCGTCCTCACCTTTCATATAGCAACTGTAAATACTAAATTATTGGTGAAGGCTATAATTTCATTTATAGTGCCATATATTTTGGGAATCTCCATCGTTAGAGCCGTAACACAAATGTGGTCGCCAGACATACCGACGCCTATCAGCTCGCTGCGCGCAATCATTACAACACTCAGGGTATTCCTGACCGATCGCGGGTCAACTTCTTAATACTTGATTACAACGCGTCCACAGTATGTGTCCAGCATTAAGATCATTCCAAGCAACCGGACCACAGAGTCACAGATAGAATGCAAGATTATCGCCTCAATATAATACGCTACAACACCCGATCGACAGAAGGTAAGAAACTTTATTTTTACCCAACAACACACTCTGTACTTCAGCATCTTTATTTCCTATAACTACGTCATCTGTTACTCCGCTAAACATCTTTATTGACCCCACCTTCAATAATTGCCAACCTCGCTCAAGTATCCATCTCAGTACTTTACCATTTTATCGTGCTGCTCGGTCGTCAAGGTGTTCCTGCTCGAGCAACACAGGGTGACTCCCGCTCTCGCCACCAACACCTACCATTAATGAACCGAGCAAATAATTTCTTCTTCCTCTCCTTTCATATAGCAACTATAAATATTATAGATACATTGCCCTATGTGTAACTGTTTAACAATGTTTTACATTGCGCGGTATATGTGAAGATCAAGGTGTTGACCATACAAATATTTTGTTGTCATACTAAGGATTATTTCATTAAATAATTAATTTCAAAAGCACAGGAATCCCAGGCCGATCAGAGTGCGTCGAACCTGCCCCATTCGAGAAACAAGGAATTGGGCAACTCCTTGTCAAACGGAGAGAAAAGAACCACTTGATGATCACATCATGACTCGTTTGCTACTGTAAACACCTTTATCAATGCTCACTTGATATCTCTCACCCAGGGTATGTGTGAAGAAGGAGCACATCCACACTCCTGATCTCGCCTTTGATATAATTATTAAATTGATTATTACTTTGTGCGACCCGCATATTTGAAGCGGTGTTTGGAGTGATTTGTCTCTTCCCCCTCCGGCGCTGTTCCGTGTTGTGTGATAGGATTTCATTCCTACTTCCTGGCCACAGTATGCACAAGTAGTCTGTTACACAAATGCTGAAAGTGTGATTTTGTATAGTATTTTAGTGGAGCCCTGGTGTTAGAGGGTAGGTTGTTTCCACGAATTTTTGTTTGGGTACGTTTCGTACATCTCATCATCATAGATTTTTTTTTTCTTTTTTTTTTTTTTTTTTTTTTTGCATTAAAAGGCATGAGATAAAAATTGTCACCATATGTACATAATCCATGGGGTGTGAACAATATAAATGTTTAAAGCAATCTTTTATTAAACTTGTTAATATGTTTTCGTTTGGAGAAAAAAGGCGTTATTTGGAACTTGAGTCGATGTGTGTCATTCCATTGATCCTCTTTCAGCTTAATTTACAAGACATTTGCCTCATAGGTGATTTTAGACCCTTAGATTTGGCGACGGCCCTATTTTCTTTTTCAATATCCAACCCGGAAGAAAATATGAGACGTTTACCTTCGGTATTGCTATAGGTATTTAAAAGCAGAGTAACTCACGCCGTGCCTGCTTAGCTACAGAAGCTTGCGCTCAGAAAAAAAACAACGCAATTTTGAGATGTAAACTGTTGATGCTTGTTGAAAAAGGTGGCTGACATTATTTCTTTCTTTCTTTCTTTATTTGTTTATTCTATTGCTTCTTGTATTATTCTCATTTTTACTTGAAATATAGTTTCTGATCATTAATTTAACAAATTATCATGAACATGACGCAAAATGGTCATTCAAAGGACTTGGTGCTTGTCAGTGTCATTTAAATTAAACGTACTCTTTAAGTTTCCTATAGCTAAAAAGTAATATCATATTCTCCCAACATTTCTCGATCTATCTCTGCACTTGTATTGATTTCAACGTTTTATTTTATTTTTAATTAAATGACTTAATTCTGTACAACCGGTCAGTCATTTAGGAAGCCATGTCTTCCTGAATATTTCGGAATGCACCACTGACGTGTCTTCCAGAAGACAGTCAATTTTTTACGTTTACAATGACTGGCATCTAATTTTTTTCTGTCGGAAGATAGTCAAAAGTGGAGGATGCATGGATAAACAAATGTCGTTTGAATTAGGCCTATAATTTCGCAATAATCGTTTCTTAACTAGGGATAACTATAGGTCCTAGTCATAACCTAACAGTTATTAAATCAGATAGCCTTCAAACAGTTGAATTACCTGTGATAGCAAAATTTCATGGTCAGAACAGTAATTTTGATTAAATTCACGGGCCTAAAGGGGGCGTGTCGTAACGTACTGGGAACATCAAAACGCATTGTGATTGTCCTTTGACTGTTTTTATACCTGCCATCCCAACGTGAGCTACATAAAATCCCTTTTTTATGACTCGCTTTTGGATGCTGTAACAGTCTTTGTGACACCAATACGTATAGAAAAAACTAAACGAATATATCCAGTATATCGAATATATCCCGTATATCGATTGATATGTTAGTACAATCATTTTCTTATCAAAATAAAGGAAGTTATAATTACAGGTTAAGTAATTCAGGTAAATTAGATTGTAAAATTATACATACAATTGTCATAACCCCTGGATGACATGGGAGCTCAAACAAAGATGTTCACATCAAAGTGAAGGCAAAACAATTCATTGGCTAATTAAAAACATTATAAACTAGTAAAACATTATAAATCTAGAAAACACATCTCTACAGATTTCGATAAAGTTTGTAACATATGTACAGTTATAAATAAAATATGCTATTATCCCCGAATTGCATTCCAGCAAAGTAAAGAATGTTCACATTAAAGTGAAGGCAAAACAATTCATTATTTGCATAAAAGTTTTAAAATTACATAAAAGTATTTTTACATATGTTGATACAAAGTCCGTTAGAGTACGAAGAGGTGGATTTAGGAGGTTGTCAGGGGGGTCATTATCCCCCCTCTTTTCAATTTCTGAAAAAAATCATACCAATGGTCTCCTCTTGAAATTAGAATTTTAACCAGTTCTAAACCGTACATAATGTCACCGTTCACCTCTAAATTACCAAAGTTTTCGGGGGCCTTCAGTGGGGGCAATCGCTTACCCCCCCCCCCCCCCACCACCACCACACACACTTCAAATAACCCTGGATCCGCCCCTGATATGTACAGTTATCACCCTGAATAATACTGCAGCAGGGCAAAGAATAGACTTGAAACAGAAGTTGACGGCAGATCAAGGAGTCATACTTCTAAATATTTTGTGTAATTGTAGCACAATGCATATATATGGACTGTACATGTCTTATCTAAGTGGGGTAACGAAAAGCAATATGTGCAATAAACGCGATATGCAGATAATACATAAATCCACATAATTACAAAAAGATCGATACCAGTGAATTATAACAAAATGAATTGATTGTATCGGCTGCGTTGAACTTGTTGGGTCGGGTATAACTTATTTAGTGATGTCGGCCGGATCTGTGCCCTTCTGGTTCACTAACGGAATGGCCAACGGAGTTGATCATCAAACTGGCCGGGCATTAGTACAAAATATATGCTGATGTGAGAACAGTTTCCAATGCCGGAACCATTCAAGAAGAAACGTCAGCACATTTTGTACCCTTGGGGAATGGTATATAACGGGGGCGAGGCAAGGCTGGTGAGACGACCGCTAAGGGAATGCTGGCGTTTGACAACAAAGTTCGTGATCTTCCAATTCAAAACACCGCTCTAGTTGTCATGTACTTCTACTGCTGAGATTTCCATTCGCTGAAAATTTGTGATAAGCTTTTCCTCTTCTTGGTCAAAATATTCAGGTACATGTATTTGCTCTTCTACACCCGGCTGTCTTGAAACATCTTCTTGGGAAATTGTTTGTTCGTGCCCCTCTGCGCCTCTGTCCGACCGCTCTCTGAGCTCGGCATCGGGGATGGTGGATTGTATTGTACGACATGAATTTTCATGAATCTGCAGAAAAATAAAAAAAAAATAATAAACAGATATTGACAATTTTTTGGAGAAGAGTTGTTTTTACTGCCAGTACTGGTGAATCAGTGGGCTGATCCCGCTCAACTAATTCTAAAACTGACCGTGTTTTGCTATATACTTCCAGAAGAAAACAGGCTAAAGCTGCCAAATCCATGATTGAGAAACAATAGGCATGACAATTGACACAAAATTTTCTTCAGACCATGAGGCGTAGACTAGTGAAATTGTCAGAACAAGACGAATGTCAAAAAGTCCCTGAGACATGAGCAAAGTGCTAACATATCGCGAATCGGATCTCAGATCGGGAATCATGAGGTTTTGAGTGATTTTCGGTACGTGTAGAAGCACTATAAAAAGCTCTATACCATACGTTAAGATCAAAATCCTTAGATAATGAGAGGACACCAACCTCCTGGTAGTCTTGCAATGACCCCTCCCATCCACAGCCTTGGTCACAAATTATCTTCAGTGAATGCATTTCAAGTCTCATAGCATTGTCCCGAAATATCTAAAACATAAACAATCGAAATTTAACTAAAAGGACTCAAAAGTCACAAAGTGCACCAGAAATACCTGACTCACGAGACAATTCCCGCACGAAAACGCAGTAGATACTCCAGCGCAGTAGACTACTGCAATCATACTGCAAACATGTCTCAAATCTGCTTCGATTTGGGAGCTAATTAGCATATTTGAAACATGCTTCTATCGTGCTGCTAATCTACTGCATTAATGCTCCTCTCTGTACAAACCTAAGCAC
Source organism: Lingula anatina (assembly GCF_001039355.2). The sequence goes on from NW_019775247.1 coordinate 299,474, forward strand.
CTTTTGGAGTAGAATTACAGTTGGCTCTACTTCTTTGCTACTTCGATACTATTGCATTTTCGTGCGGGTTATGTGATAAATCATGTAATCATTGAGGCGAAAATTAGAGAATATACTGTATATACGCTTCTCTATAGTAGTTACCCTACGTTTGCTTATATGTGATAAATCCATATGAGGTAAATCCATATTGCAAATGCAACCTTGACCTAATGGAATTTAATTCCGCGCTGAAGAGCATCATATCTAACTGTTTTATCCTAGTAATGTGCAAACATCAAACTAAACGTTGCCAAAACTTTGTCGAATTTTGTATTATTGCTGGTTTCAATTAAAAAAATGCTAGTATTTGTTTGGATTCATTTAATGCTTCTACAAAAAAAAATGGTCGATAACTGCCCATTTGCACACATGAAAGTTTGTGATTGCACTAATCTAAGCCGTTCAGTAGAAGCGGAAGTGTACCTGACTTTCCCCGCCTTCTGCGCCTTCTGGACAGGCCGGACAAAGTCGACCATCACTGGATCTAAAACAATGAACAGATTAGCAGACAGAGGGGCAAACTGACAGTCGGAGCGAGGGGGGGGGGGGTGACATGCTTACTCACAAAGACACCCCTCTACACACGGCAGACAGACAAGCTGAATAACACAGTGACACACAAGCCGATAGACGTCGTGACAGAAAAGTTGACATGCATATGGACTTCATATGGATACATAAACATAGGCCATAAACTGGCAGACAGTCAGACATAAAAATACTTCTTGTTACCTGATGAAGTCATCTAGACACGTCATACAGTGTCTGTGTCCACAAGGGGTTTGCATCGCATCTCGCAGCACCAACTTGCAGGTTTTACACTTGAAGCGTTCGTCAATAGGGTCTGGAAACAGTGCGGGAGAAAAGCCTCTTTGCGTGGGCTGTGTCGTCTCCTCAGTCGGCGGCAGCGGAGTAATAAACGTTTTACCGGCATCTTTATTCTTGAGAAAAAAGAATTAGAAGTATCGTATTAGAAGGTACAACGATGAATCATTCAATCGTGGTCGTATTTCGTTTATATCAATAGTCCTTTATAACACTGTAGCAACTGGAGAAAGAGAGAGAGAGAGAGATGTAAAGTGTATTCAGTTTTCAAAAAGAATCGAAAGTCATATATCATCTTCATTAATTAATTTAGAAAAGGCACAAAGATTCGTTTTTGACAATTTTATATTGCATTGGTTTTATAAGTGTTTGCCGAAGAAGATTGTCTGTAAGTCTGTCCGTTAGAAACAGCTAACACTAACTTATGGACGGGTTTGAATAAAAGTTTAAGAAACGTTACATGCCGATAGTGGGCCAAGGAACAAATGAATACATTTTGACGGTGGACTGTATCGCTATCCACCCTATTTATGGCAACATTGCAAAGGCTTTGTTTGGGAATTTTTCCATTGGCCCTGTCAAGCATGAGCCATTAGTTCAATCCCGCTGGCTTAACTCTCATGGGAATTTTAAAATAAGTGTTAATTTCGTAGGTATAAAAATACTCGGCCGAGACTGATGCAGCTTTTGGAGTTTAAAAACACCCCATATAATACATGTGCATGTACAGGGGTACTATCGAGTACTTCCACCCACTGCAAGAGGAGATCAAGCTAGCACAATCAATAACAGTGTGGTCTGTATTTTACCCTCATCTGTATGCCAGTTATGCATCAATCAAATACATACCAAGATATGTTATGTGACCGTGGCGATATACGCTTTCTTCGGTTTTAGGGGTGTTTTTTTACGGTGTTATGCGAGTATTCCCTCACGGTACAAGTACTGTGTACTGTGTACTGGTATGTGTCAAATAACACACTACCATCCTCTTGCGATATACTACTACATAATATTGGTTGAATACCTTGACTACTCTAGAATACACTATAGTTTGATTGGAAAACAATTACAACAGTTTCTATTTTGCAACAGTGCTTTTCTATGAAGTCCCCTAAAATACATACTACCAATAAAAGTCCTAAAAATCCCAGTTTCGGGAATGTGAAAAAATATAAGATGTTATGTGTGGGTAACAGTTACAACAAGGGGAATAAAATGCCCTTCATCAAATTTAGATTGCCTCTCAAATTGTGTATCCTTTGGCATTTGAGAAAATAAAAGATGGCTGACATTTTCCTAACAAATTTATGGATTTTAACTACAAGAATACATGCCTGGGAAAAGTGTTTCTTTTCCAGGTTAGTTTTATTCTCATTGCTTTCCACATCGTTATTACACCTATGATACATGTATATATCTGCTTAGTTTCTAGTGCATTTTTTTTGGACCTTTTTGAAAAATCCAAACATGGCCGCCATTTGCCATATAATCACACTGCCATGGATTTGTTATATCGTTAACAATAAAAGCTTGATAGTCAGAACATTTTCATTTATGATAGACCCTGAAATTTTGATTTACCTGTTGACTATTTTTCTTCTGTTCACTCTGACAGACTTAAAATACCTGTTCACCTTCACCTGAACAGGTAATTCAGTTGTGACCAAGTATGTCAGAATGAACGGACGAAACAGTCATCAGGTAGATCAAATATGTGGATCCACCATAAATGAAAACTTTCTGACTATCAAAACGAAGATGGATGAAACTATTTTTACAAATAAAAGTTTGATTTTCCAAAGTTTTGTTCACCATAGAACAAATATATACATTAATAGTTTTATATTATTCAAAAACTTTGTCAAATTACCATAAATACATATGGGCCTACGGTTCATTATCTAGCATATGTTAAAATTTTATGTAATTACTGGTCACTTACAAATATTTAAGAACGGTAGATGTTTTAATCCATTATCTTTATAAATAAACTTGTTTGTATAATTGTTTATTACTTAGTTTTACACTCTTTATTTGTGACTTTTGCGGAATTACTACAATGTGGTCCTTTACAATGTTATCTTTTCCATTTGAAAATTTGTCTTAACTATATCTTTAAGATATATTTCTATATGTCATCTTGTTTTTATGATACTATATAAAAACAAGACTAAATTTATTTCAAATTTATTCCATGTTGCACTTGACACGCCAGGGCCGTAGCCTCCGGGGGGCAGGGGGGGCAGCTGCCCCCCCACCCCCCTGGGATTTAGAATTTTCCACACTGGTAAGGGGACACCCCCTCCCCCCTCGGAGGCTTTGCCCCCTCGTGTCCGCTTACTGCCCCCCCCCCTGGCATTTTGCTCAGGCTACGGCCCTGCACGCTCTACAGAATGTAACAAACAAGTGGTCTCGGTTCTATAAATTAGAGAGGGTTTTCATCATCATTATTTATTAACGCGTCATGTGTATAGAACACCCAGCCCTTTAGGCTTATTAGACAACTGTTGTATACAATTTTTCCTCTCTTAAATTAAAATCTTAGCAATCAGTTTTGCTAATTGCCTCAAATTTTTTCATTAAGTCTTCTATAGAAATGTCATTTGTATATTTTTTTATCTCCAAGTTTTTATAAAATTTATATCTTTTCTCTGTGTAAGCAGTGCACCGAAGTAAGAAATGACGCATCTTCTAATTCTTTTTTCAATACTTTCAAACCCCCGAGCCATATTCTTAAATGGAGTCACACAACTGTTAATCAATTTTTGGTATCCCATTTGACCATCCTTTTTTGATTTTGCTATAATTTAACCCAGTGCTCTAGTTGCTGATTCAGACAGAAATTTAGTATTATATTGGAAATCTAAAAATTCTTCGGCATAAACCCCAAATATTTATACTTATCAACCCATTATATATAGTGACCTCCAAAATAAAAAAGATCTGCAGCACATTATTTATGCCAGGGCCTATAGTGCACATTTTGTCTTCTAGTTAATTAGCATTCCCCATTTGCTACACCACTGGTCCCCCACTTCCAGGCTGCTGCTCAATTTTTCTGTGCTTTCAGATATTATTACCAGACCATCAGCATAAAGGAGACCTGTTAGATTCAAACTCCCATTTATATTGATTCCCCCTTTATACTTATTTAGCTCAGAGATTCGATAATTTACATCGATTGCAAAAACTATCCCCTTGTCTAACTCCACTGGTGGTGGTGAACCATGGTGACAGCTTCGAATTTAATCTTATACATGATTCTGTTACCATATAAGCTACTATTGACATGATAAATTTTCCATCAATGTGTGCCTTAATTAATTTATACATGAGTAAATCTATATCAATAAACTCAAACGCTTTTTGTAGGTCTATATAACAACAATACGTATCAAGCCCTTTATTTCTTCTGTTTCTGATTATACTTGTTAGGCTGAAAATGTGTTGTAGGCATGATCTTTTTGGTCTAAACCCATTTTGTTCATCTACGAAAAAATTGCTATCTTCTAAATTTGATAGGATTCTTTTGTTAAGAATTGATGAAAATACTTTTGAAATAGAACTAAGAAGGCTAATTCCCCTGCAGTTTTGTGGGTTTCTAGAATCGAGATTTTTATCTTTTGGAATTGGTGAGATAATTGCCTTTTCCCATAAGGAAGGGATAAAATAGTATCAAAACATACATTGAAGAGTCTACAAACGCTCTCATTACTTGTTCATATTTAAGAATTTCATTTGGTATATTGTCAATCCCTGTTGCTTTCTTATTTTTTTGTTTTGTTAATTACCATTCTAACTTCATCTAAAATTATACTTTTATTCGGAGGGTTATTTTCTTCATACAAGGTGTCTTGCATATTTCTTTTTAAGTGCTCTTTTTCCTTTAAATTTTGTTTTTGAAAATAATTATCTAATATTGGATGGTTTAGGTTATTAAATAAGTTTTTCAAATTCAGATTTCCATGCATACAGAACACTATTAATTTCTGTTTTAACACAGCCTTCTTTACCAATTACTTTTTCTTGGATTTTTTTTTTTTTTTTTTTACTTTGTTTTGGTCCAAGATTCTTTATATACTTCCCAAAAACATTTGGATTGCTAATGTTAACATTAGCAATCCAAATGTTTTCAGAAAGTCCCTTCGTATATTTTTTTTATAAAAACGCAGTTTTTTATCAAAAAGGTCTCTATGGGTTTTTAATTTGTCATATAAACTTTCACGAGTTTTCCTGTCTTTCGATTTATTTCCCTTATATGCCCTTTCATGCATGACCATTGTATCCCACAAAGTTTTAAGTTCTTCGTTCCAAAATGATTTTTTAAAAAGTTTAATAGGTCTTTTAGATATGTGTATGTCTTTATAACGGATTTATTTGCTAATTTCTGCTATTAATTCCTTTAACACATTATCATATAACTTATCCATCTCATATTGGTTTTCTCTCAGTGTTGTAATCCGGTTAATAAGATTATTTAAAGCCTGATTTGCATAATTACCAGTAAACATACTGCTTGGTCTGCATTCTAATTTATATGCTTAAATCAGCTTGGAAGGTACTATTGTCTTTTAATTTTTTATCACATATTGGATCTACTATTTTCAAAACAATTTCTAGGAGAGCATGATCAGGGGGTTTACAGGTGCCACTTAAACAACCATGCAGATCAAAATCATCAATAATCTGTGTCATTTGAGATACGTTAAATTTTACAGCACTGTTGAGAGTAGCATGTTGGGCTATAAAATAATCTACAACTGACTTTCCCCCTTTCACTTTGTAAAATCATTTGTACCTGTTGTCATATCATTCACAAAACACATTTTATTTTCCATCAAAAATTCAATAAAATTTTGTCCATGGTTATTTATAGTTTCATCTGTGATAACCCTGTCTATCACCTCATCAATATCAGTGCAGAAATCCTTAAGATTTTCTACTTCACAATTCAGATTTCCACAAATTTTCATTCCATCTATCTCCAAATACATGTACACTTGTAGTAATACATGTGAAAAGAATGATACATAGTCCCTGCCATAGGGTGAATTTTAAGGTGGCAGGTCTGTGTTTATGATGAGAATTTCTCTTTCTGTAACTATGAGCAAGCTTTATATTAAGGATACCTTCATAACATTTGTCTATTTCAGAGATATTAGAAATGTCACAAATTTCATTTTTTATAAAAAATACCTACTCCCCCAAACTAGTGTGAAGCTTTTTGGTGTTTAATTTTTTTCTACAATTAGAAATATACTGAAAACATTCAAATCTGAGGTAACTGCCTATGTCTTGATGAGTTTCTTTTACACAAACAGTATCATTTTCTATGTGCCTAATTATTTTTAGGATGCAATTATTTTTATTCCAACCACATACATTTAAGGAAGCAATTTTTTAATCATAATTAGGTTCATTCTAAATTTCTTCCTTGAAGGGCTGTGAGTCCTAGGATGGCATTGCGTTTGACTGTGGGTTTTGATATGCTGCTGGGATCACTTGTCTTGGTCTTTTGTTGGGTCCATGGGTATTGAACATTCCAATAGCCCCCATGTGACGGATCCCAACGTGTAATGGTGGGAACATATGGGGATTTATTTTTGGCTTCTGCATTTCATTGGCTGGGGGCTGTGAATTACCCATCGTTCTGTTCACTAAACTTGACGAATCTAGACGAATACTCTCAGCAGATTTTTCTTTAATGAGCCAATGGTTGGTGATATAGAACCTATGTCCCTCTGGCACATATTGTAACAAGAATTCCATGTTTTTGTCAAGAACTCTCTCGAAGTGGGATTTACTGGCATGTATACGTACTTTTCACATTCTTGCATCTGTTCTGTACTATTTCTTATATTATGCTTCCGTCTTAATACATACTAGTATTTTCTCTTCTATGCTGCCTAAGGATACCTTAACAAGTCCGGGTTTTCCAGTCCTGCTTTGCAGTCTTTTGCACTTCTGTATCATTTTTCATTTTTGGCACCTAATGGCTGCGTATATCCCATGAAAATGCACCCATTGACCCAAAACGTATATCAAATAATACTAATCGTTTAACGTCTCAAATAATCTGAAAGCTTAGGTCTGTGTAGTATTTTGAAAATCGCCATATTTTTTATAGATAATAACAGTTTCTCATAAAATCGTGGGGGAAAAGTAGGCCAAAGATCTAGGTCGCATGCCAATACATTACTTCCTACCCACGTTCAATAATAACTATTGGCGTATCTCTGCCAGTTTTGGAGTACTTAATTTTTTTCGCCATTAAACTTCATGACGTTATACCTTTTCATAAACCGTATGTAAATAAAAAAACCAGCCCCAGTGTTGCGCTTGATAAGCTCTACAAAAATGCAGCAAACGGTGGAGCCAGCATACGAGACGGGTCTGGACTAAAAACATGTGTGCCGTCAGCGCTTACGCTGGTGGTGCAATGACTTACCGATGCGTGGTATCTTAAATCTTTAAACTAAATACTAATGAACTACATAAAATCGTTCTCTAACTTACTTGTTTGTCTTTAGCAGCCTTTGCCAAACTTTGTAATTCTATTATGCGCCAATTTGGTAAGTGGGAGATGAAATCTACCTCATAATAGTGCCAAGAATGCGTTACGGGATTACGTCTGTTAGTTAGATTTATTATGTTCACAGATGGATGTTCTGCCGTGGGCACCAAATGGGCGTAACACTGGGCGTTGATCAGATCGATAGGGACGGCCGGATGGAGGTTCTTGGCCACCGCGCTAACGCAGGCAATGTACTTCTTCAGGGGACATTTTTCTTCCGCCAGAGTGATTTGCCCGTCAGGTCCCCCATGGCCAACAAACAAGATGACAATACGTCCCTTTTTACGGTGTACTTGAATGAATGAAGTGACTTGATCAAGAAGTTCGTCTTTATTGTACACCATTACTTCATAGCCTACGTTTCCACCGCACTGGGAAGTCCCGGGGTATAACTCGCGAAAATTTCGAATTTCGCACTGCCTTCTCTCCCTGTCATGTCCGTCGAGTGGTGCTGCCAGGAAAAGAAATGCTAGCTGTTTAGCTTCTTCAATATCTGCATTGCACGCTTGTCTGGCTTCTTCAAAAGTAGATTCTCGAGATGGCAATACGTTAGTGCACAGTTCCCCAAGACCGAGGAGGAACTGACGATAGTAGTCCCTTCTTTCCTCGTCACTAACCCGTAGATTGGCGCAGTAGTCTTGCCATCCCAACTCCACGTATTTCTCTAAAATGGCCTTTTCTCTAATTTTTTGTTCTTGTTGTACAATTTCCCTAAACTCTGCTACACTAATGGCCTTCCATGAATCTGCAAAATACATGGCAGATATATTGCATTTATTCCTTCTTTTTGGCAGATCGACTATGAACGGCGCACTTTCAATTTGCCTTTAAAATGTCCCGTTAATGTCGACACACCAACGACCTCAAATAAATAAGGGGACTTGTTTACACTATGAGGTAATTTGGGTCAAACCTCATGCAATGGTCTTTTTAATTGTTTTATAACAATACACTTAGCTCCGATTTTGGAGAAGGAGCCAGTAGCTGTTATTATACTCGCAGCTACTGGGTGTATCAGAGAATCATTTGGGGGAGGGTGGGCTGCCATTCATAGACACCATTGAATCATTAAAAATTGATGCCAATTTTTACCTCNAATAGATTATGTGGCGGTTGCATTAGCAGATAGCGGATATTCTGATTGGTCTTTCATAAGAGCCAGAATTTCACCCGCAAATAAGAAAGTCACACACCACAGCAGAGGAAAAGAGGGTTAACATTGAGGTGCCTTACGTGAGAGGTTTGTCTGAAAGACTTAAGGCCAAATCTGGACAGTCTGAGGTGGCGGTTTATTTTAAATCCTACAACTCGGTGGGTGCCAAACTGGTGCATGTGAAGGAAAAGACATTCAATGTCGTTTATGGTGTAAGCTGTAAAGATGACAAGTGCTCTGAATCTTACGTGGGAGAAACTAAACGAAATCCACAAAAGACAACTAAACACTGATCAGAGAAAACAATATATTACTTGACCCAAAGTTCGGTTTACAAAAAAAAAATCCAATCATGCTGTTTTTCGAAATCGGACACATTTTAATATCATTTCTGCAAGTTTGAAGAAATTCGGTCAAACAATTTTCCACTTAATTTTTTCAATCTGTATTGCATGTATGCTGGAAAAGGTGAATAAACAACATAATGATCTGATCATGCTGATTTTAGCAAATTGCATTTTAGCAATATTGATATTGATCACTCTTGTAAGTTTGAAGACTATAGGAATATTAGTTTTCATGAAATATTTTATCTTAGTTCATATAATGTGATATATATGCTGAAAAAAACAGCATAACTGTTGAAAAATAGTCAGATCAAGTTGATATTCAAACTCGACCTGTATTTTAGTAACGTTGATAACTGTAAGTTTGAAGTAAATAGACCTATCGGTTTGACTTGAAATGCGTTGCCTGTGTTGCAGCAGGCTATTTATAGCAAAAAAAAAAAAAAAAAAAAAAAACGCCATAAATTCCAACTTGACCTACTTTAATATCATTGATTACTCCTGTAAGTTTAAAGATAATAGGCCTACCGGTTTTCCTTGAAATATGTTGTCTGTATCGCATATATGTTGAAAATTTTAAAAAAGCATAACTTTAGAAAAAATGAATGGATCATGCCGATTTTAGAACTTAATGCATAATCATGTGTTCTGCAAGTTACATGTCCTCGTTACATTGAAATAATTAAATATTGCACTACATAACGTGTTCTCAGACTTACTTGTTTGTCTCTAACAGTCCGTGCGTAGTCCCGTAGTTCTACTATTAGCCAACCGAGAGTTTGGTCATCTAGCTTATATGACCAAGAATGCGTCTGGGGACTATCCTCGTTACTCAGATGTATTATTTTAGTAGACGGGCATCTAGACTTGGTCACCAAATGGGCGTAACATTGGGCGTTGATCAGATCGATAGGCACAGGCGGGTAAAGGTTGTTGGCCACCTCGTCAACACAGTCAATGTACTCCTTCAGGGGACATTTTTCTCCCGCCAGAGTGATCTGCCCGTCTGGTCCCCCATGACCTACAAACAAGATGACAATACGCCCTTTTTTACGGTGTCCTTCAATGTACGTGGTGACTTTTTTAAAAAGTTCGTTTTTGTTGTACACCATTACTACCTGGCCCACGTTTCCACTGCACTGGGAAGCCCCGGGGTACAACTCCCGAAAATTTCGGATTTCGCATTTCCTTTTCTCTATATCATCTCCGTCGAGTGGCCCTGCCAGGAAAAGAAATGCCACTTGTCGAGCTTCTTCAATATCTGCATCGTATGCTTGTCTGGCGTCTTCAGACGGCGTCTCTTGAGATGGCGTTGCGTTAATGCACAGTTCCCCACGACCGAGGAGGAATTGACGATAGTAGTACCTTTTGTACTCGTCACTAACCCGTAGATCAGCGCAGTACTCCTGCCATCCCAACTCCACGTATTTCTCTAATATGCTCTTTTCTCTAATTTTTTGTTCTTGTTGTACTATTTCCCTAAACTCTGCTACACTAATGGCCTTCCATGAATCTGCAAAATACATGGCAGATATATTGCATTTATTCCTTCTTTTTGGCAGATCGACTATGAACGGCGCACTTTCAATTTGCCTTTAAAGGTATACTGTGATGAAAAAACGGGTTAAAAGTATCCATTACGTGCCCAAAAGTCATTTTTGAGTAATGAAAAAAAAGTTCTTACGTTTATTTAGTTTTTAAAGCCGATTTTATGCAGGTGTGAATGTAGTTTACGATACTGCCGCGTGGTGGCGCTTTGAGGCGAGTGACGTCACTTGCGTCGAGGCTCAGAAAGCCATATTCGATTCAGCTATCCGCTTACTTACATTTACTCGATCGCAGCAAACTAAAAGCGATACACGCAATTGATTACTACATGATCATTTATAAATTCAAATTTTTGAAGATAGCTACACAAAAGAAGATGAATTCCCTACGTGGTTATCATTTATTAACCAACAAAATACACCAAAACTATGTTAACAGTAAAGGTTTGGAAGCAGNAACTTTTGTTAGTATTTCACGGTTTTTCGAGCCGTGGTATTCATGTTAAGATTAATTAAAAACTTTCCAAATTCAGTGCAAAGTAGGGGAGACTTGCCGGTTTTAAGTAAAATTCTATGATAGTAAGAGAGAAATAGACGGGATCTCCAGTTTTAAGTCGATTTTGTATGTAAGTCGCAAAATTTCACGTAATTACGGTACATGGAAGGTTTAGGCAGATTACTTACTGTTTTAAAGACGCAAGAGATCGTTAGTGCATGAAAAATGCAATTTTCGGGAAAAGCTACGCGCTGTTCGTTACGTGGCAGTCGTAGAAAGGTTATATTCAGGATTGCGTAGCGGAAAAAAAAAAATTAAGTTAAGTTTTGCGTTGTTGATAGTATATATCGTCTTTTGGTGTCGTTGTTGTATTTTAACATGTTTTCGGGTTATTGTTGCGTTGATTCGGNCAAAAAAAAAATCTCTTTCGCATATCTTTATTATTGGAAGCATTTAAAAGAACTCCGAAGCTTTAGTTCGTCATCACTATTGAAAGTACAGCCAAGGCTCGGACGCTTAGGTGAAGTCTAGTTGTAAAGCGCATCGTATTTAAACTGAGAAAGAAAATATTTAATTGCTTGATTCTCCGTCCAAATAGCTGTTTTTTGCCTACAGTTTACGCATTTCTGCGCTTCAGCCACCTTTTTAGTTTGACAGAAAGCAATGCACGCTTCATACGACCTTTTTATATGCGCACCTTGTACATCATCTTCACCTAGCATTGCCATGCTGGAAACAGCAGAGGACCACCATGACCCCTGTGGCGCGCGGTTCCTGTCATGCGCACTTTGTATTTCCGCAAAAGATGAAAAAGGTTAATTGCGAGTAGCGATATCACATAGAGGCTACAATGTATTATATGGGGCGAGTATGGGCGAGTAAAGGAATCCAGATGCTTGTGCTCGGGGCCCAGGTATATCAAGGCTGTTGGAATAACATGCCTCAGCCTAGAAAAAACTAAACCCAGCAACAAAGTAAAAAGCCATAGAAATCTTGTATTTAGATAGGATGAGTGTAGTATTGCAGTATTATTGAACATAATACATTTCATTTCTGAACGAGTATACCACATTACCTGAATAGAGCTGTTTCCATTTGTGAACAAGGAAGGTTAAACCAGTTGCCCTTTGTGCGAGGACAACAATGTGCGTACTTATTGGGCCGCCAGAACGGTTGAATATAGCTTTTACCTCTAGAGACAAAATATAAGGCCTCATTCTCATACCTATATCAATCTAGCAGGATCGAACCATCTCCAAAGGGGATCCCACTAAACTGCATTCAGGTTAAGCGATAGTTAATGACCCTATTACAGCTTCACTGGGCGTGACAGACATCTCAAACTGTAAGGGGGTATTAAGGTGTTTGTTTAAGACTCCATTCAAATACCTAGAACAATTTAGCTGGAGCGACCCATCTCCAAGGGGTTTCTTGCTAAATAACATTCAGCTGGGTCTTAAACAAACATCTTATGCGTATGACATAAGCACACGTGTAACTGCAACGTGACCTACCGGTAGCATAAATAGGAATTAAGTCTGTTTAAAAACGTACATCTAAAACAATGTTTTTTTTTTCTTTTGTCTTTAAAAATTCATCCAAAGCGGAATAACCCTTGCTTTTAATCAACCATAAATTGTTTTATGGGTACATGTGAAAAAAGAAAAGCATCGCCACACTCGTACCCGCCTCTTGATATTATTATCAATTTAATGATTATTATGTGCAACACGAATATTTGATTTGTCCCCTCCCCGTTTGGTGGGTTGTTTCCATTATTTTTAGTTGGGGTATGTTTAGTAAATTACATGTAAATCACCAGAGAATCTATTTTTGTCGCGCTAGATGTCGTGAGATAAATAACGCCACCATTAGTATGTCATCCATAGAGTGTGTTTAGTCGATTGATCTCATTCTATCGATCCACTTTTAGCTTAATTATGCAGGTATTTGTCGCAAAGGTGACTATAGGCATTTCCATGTCCTTGGGTTTGGCGACGGTCCCATTTTCTTTTTCAATGTCCAACCCGGAAGAAAATATGAGATGTTTACCTCAGGTATTGCTACAGGTATTTAAGAGCTAGAGTAACTCACGCTGTGCCTGCTTAGCTGCAGAAGCTTGCGCTCAGAAAAGAACGCAAATTTGAGATGCAAACTGTTGACGCTTGTTGAAAAAGGTGAGTGACATTGTTTACTTACTTATTTATTTATTTATTTATTGCTCCTTGTATTATTCTCATTTTTTTATCGAAATATATTTTCTGATTTTTAATTTAACAAATTATCATGAACATGACGCACAATGTTCATTCAAAGGACTAGGTGCTCGACATTGTCATTTAAATTAAATGTGCTCTTTACGGGATTCTCCAGCCAAAATGAAGTTTCCTAAAAAGCAATCTTCTCTTACTCACTCATCATTTCTGGAGCCATCTTTGCACTTGATTTCAATGTTTTATTTTATTTTTAATTAAATGACTTAATTCTGTATAATGGTCAGTCATTTAGGAAGTCATGTTTTAATTCCTGATTATTTCGGAATGCACCACTGACGTATCTTCCGGAAGACAGTCATTTTTTTTTTCTGTCGGAAGACGGTCAAAAGTGGAGGATGGATCAACAAAGATAAATATCTCTGGATCTGCCCCTGTTTTTATACGAGGAGTTGTATAATTTTAAAGGTGCGAATTGGGGGGGAAGTAGCCTTGCAGAATATTTGGACATAGAAAATGGGACTTGGGGGGATTCTTAAAAGCGTAAAGAATATCTATTATCATTATATCACTTTTACCTACTCACTGAGTTATTTGAGTGAAAAGTAGGCTTCCTCTGTGCAAAAATGCTACGTATAAAATTCATGAATTTCGATCATTAAAGGAGAATCCCAAAAGGCACGGCTCTCAAAGGTCGATCCACAGCATACAGTAGCAAAAATGAAAACACGCACACGTGGTTTCTAAACTACGCGTAACTTTGTGGCCTTCTCCACTTGAGATGTCAATGTCTTATTTCTAGCATACCCGCGGTACCGTACAACCCACGGGGATATAACCCTTAATTGCTAAGTTTCTCTCCCGGTTAAATCGCTCATATGGGTTTCAACCAGCAGTAACCTTTTGTTAAAAATGTTGTGTACTTGATTTCCTTTCTGTTTACTACAATACTTTTCAGTGAATTAGCAATAACAAACAAGAAAATCAAATAAAACGAATAATATAAGTACTTTCTTACTTACTTAATTAATGAATTAATTAATTAATGGATCATCAACAAAATCTAATTATTTTTAAATTAGCACACTTCCGACATATCCTGAAAAATTAATCAAAATATATATTTTTGATTTAGGCTGGTCCCGAGCAAACCAACGAGCAAACAAACAGAGGAGAAACATAATCTCCCTGGCGGTTGTTATAAACAAAGTGAAGTAAATATAAAACATGAAAGAAACAAAAATTATTTAGAAAAATTAGAATGAAGCCGACTCCCCAGAATCGCATTAAAATATAGTCACAGGAGTTCTGTTACAGGTGCACCATTTTTATGGTCCACAACTCTTATCACTGTTATAAAAGTAATTTTTTATCTAAAGAAAACGTTGGTTAAATGTATTTTTTTTACTTTTAATACTAAGCACTTTTATGATAGTTTTAAATTTGTCTGTGAAGTTTTAGGGCTATGATACAGCGGTAGGTATATATACCCTAACGGCCTTTCTGCACTTTTAAAGTTTGGGTTGTAAACATTTTCTTTTCCACGTGAGCTGATAGAGTTACGATCAAATCTTGACAAATGACTCATTCCCAGGTCTTAATTTTCGTTGATACATGACCTGGTGCAAGTTCTTCATTCTTAACAGCATTGTTGCTCACGTCGATTCGTTTCGATATATGACAAAGCCTTTTGATGGTTTTTGTTTGCTTGTTTGCGCAATCTAAATAGCTTCACATTTGTGAACTGATGTTGACGTTCTTGTCCTTGACGAGGAAAAAATATTTTCCATTGATACTCTACGTCTGCGCATGTGCAAGCAGGTGAGTTTCTGTCTAGAGAGAGCCAGCATACATGTAGGAGCTTTCTGCGAAAATCTCTCGTCGGCCCAGAACGTGTTGAAATGCAAGGTCCAGTTTTCATTGATTGGTGAATAGCCCACCCCTCCATCCTTCTGTATTCATAACAGGATAAGAATAGCTCCTTGTAATTTTAATGTCAATCTTTAATCTTAATGTAAAAGCTGCCAGTTGCATTGTAGGTAGGGTAGCCGTCAATTGAATGTTTGTATAAGTCGAGTTCTCAAGAAAGTGAAGTCAATCACGGGTGACCCTGGCCACCCAGTGAATAGTCTACAACATTGGTCAAAAAGGTTGTCCCACCCCCGTTTCCATGTACTTTTAGCACAGCGTGTGCGTCTACCGCGTACTGCAATTATCTCCTGTAGAAGGCGCGACTAGCCTTCAGCATGGGTAACAATTCTGTTATGTGGGATATTGTCCCATTCATCCTAAAGAGCGTGGCGGAATTGATCAAAATTATTTAGGAATTGGTTCTCCTCTGCAATGCACATTCCAATTTATGCCACAGGTGCTCAGTAGGATTAATATCAGGAATCAAAGACGGTTGTCCCATCCTCAGAGCCCTGTGTTTCTGCAACGAATCGTTTGCCAGACGAGAGCTGTAACAAGTGCGTTGTCACAATGAAGCCATTAGCATCCCTGAAGTCACCTCTTGCAAATGGAGTGAGATTTCTGTTGAGAATGTTACATTAAAATGCCCCTGTTACGTTTTGTTCCAAAGGGAACAATGTACTAATACCATGGGCTTGGAATGTTCGCCAAATGCGGATTGATCTAACACCTCAGGCGATATTACCCTACACACACCCTTCCAAGAGGCATTTTTTAACATGTCTATGGACCCTCTCTGACCATCCATGGGATACAAGAAATAATTTGATTCTGCATCAAAATCGACTTCCTTCCAGTGATGGATGGCCAGGTTCAGGTGCCTGTGGGATAACTGAACGTAGCATTCTCAGCTGATATCTCATTCCATCTTCAAAAACTGACTTTGGGGTTAACTCCAGGCTTTATCATGACTGCACACTTGCTCATTCCTCTCGCCTGGCAAGTGTTTGTTGAAGAAACACAATGATCTAAGTATGGAACCACCATCTCTGAGCCCTGATATTAAACTTACTAATCAACTGTGACATTAATTGGAGTGTGCAATGCAAAGGAGAACCAACCCCATAAAAACGTGGACCAACTCCCCCAACTTGTTTAAGAAGAATGGGACAATATCCCACAAAACAGAATTGTAACCCGTGTTGAAGGCTTGTCGCGCCGTCTACAGGAGATCATTGCAGTACGCGGTAGACGCACACGCTGTTAGGCACATGATCTTTAACGATCACACCCTAATGCTAATTTTGTGTGAATTTGGTGACATTTGATGGCGTCTTTTCAATTTTATAGACATTTCTTTACATCTGTAGAAGTCACAGTGAAACAGTCGATTTGAGGGGGTACCTCTTATAAATTTTACTAAATGGTATAAAATATGTTTATTTTCACCACTTTTTTTGTATTTTTTTAACCATTAATCATGTTAGACACGGTATCCGTAATAAAAAGCAATATTTCTAACAATTTACAGCTGTAAGGTGATCATTTGTAAATAAAAGTACATGGAAATGGGGGTGGGACAACCTTTTTGTTGTATTTATGCCTTTGTCATCAACACGCACTAAAAAGCTTTTACCCATCAACAGTACATATTTTTAATGAGCAAAATGGAATTTAATTATTCTATTGTATCTTATCTTATCGACATATCATATCAATTTTCATTTTATACTTTTATTAATAAATATGGTAATAGATTAATTATTATCATTTTATATAACAATTATTTATCGATATTGCATTTTCAAATTTTCAAATCTAAATGACGCGTGCGTATATTATGCGCACTTACTAAATTACCAGAGCCTTCTATCATCCCACCTATACAGTTACAAGTATAGACCCGAAAAATTACTTTTACTTTTTTTAAAGCCACATATACCTTTGATAACTTCAGGTGTGGTACAAGAACTGAAGAATACTCAACATGGATGGAAATACAGACAGTCTAAATCCCGATAAAGGTAATTGTTTTTGTTTGGAAACGATTTAAACCTAATCGCACGTGTGTCATGTTTGTAAAGGACACTGGCATCCCCTACATGTACATCTCCATGCTTACTGGTGACTTTTTCTTGTTAGATTTTACACAAGGAAATTTTACACAAGAATGCTCCATAAGTCTCTTAATTGCAACGTACTTAACATTTTGTATCCACCAGTGCAAACGGAAGAGTGGTTTTGTTTGGGAACAAATAAACGTGACGGCGATCTATGGTATTTTATTCGCGTGAGTAAGATGATACAATTATATTATATTCTGCATGAGTAAGAAAGATTCACCTTCCTGTTCAGGTGCCGTGTTTGGGACATGATAGACCCGTACGGTTGTTTAAAGAACAGCGTGTTTTTGGTGTGTTGCATGTTTTTCACTTTATTCTATTACAGGGCATATATAATTATGAAGGTTGCAACATTGCAAATTTATTATGCTTATACGATATTATACCGATTTGTTTCACACAATCGACAAAGAAAGAAAATAAAGTCATATATCTCATAATGACAAAGAATTTTCTTTCACTGCAGCTACTGATGATCTGTAATTAGATGCACCACTCAAACGTATGGGTCTGCCGCTTATAGTTGTTCTAATGACGACAGGCTCCAGTGAGACTGCAGCAAACCAGTATACCTTGATGTTGAATATTGCACTTTTCTCTAAATTTTGTGTTAGGAGCGTATTTTTGTCAATTTCTCTTAAAGTCAATTTTTAGAGAAAATTGTTTGCTGTCTTATATTTGGTTTTGTTACACTGTGTGATTATATTGTGAAATTATAGACGTTTCTTCTGTTACTGTGTGCCCAGGTCGCACCATTTTGAAAGGTAGCTTGCGTTTCTATAAATACCTGAATGAGCCGTCTATGACTTCAGCTTTGCGCAGTGGCGGTACCATAGCCAATGAGGTTCATCCGAGGCGTGGTTATTGCTAGTTGAAAACTATACCCAATACCCCGTGCTGACGTCGTGAAATACCGACGGTGGCACAATTTTTGTACGCCTCTACGGGGGCTAATGAAACAAAAAGAAAACCATTAATGAACCCTTGCATTAACTGTTTAGCTATCTCAGTTGTCATGGATCATTATTGTTGCAGTATTCGATGTGCCAACGATCAAATTTGCTGACAATAACATTCAGCTTCAGACAGGATGAGACAAAGGTATTCTAGATATTTACCAGAGGCTAGATAAGGTGCTCCGAACTGGCCCTCGTCTCCAGTCAAACGACTTGGCACATCTAACACATTTCACTCTGTAGGTAATAGGACGGAGAGCAGAGAGTGACGGAATACGGCGCATGGTGAACGTTTAAAGAGCAGCGACCATTGGTTTTAAATTTCGAACAGCCACCTAACACTTCACGTAATATTGGTCAGACAGAGAACGATATTGTAAGTTTGATAGCACTCAGCACCTCATACGGCAGCGGGACTGTATCCTCCCCAGGGAGGCGAGATCGTGTACACAGTGTGTTTTGACCAGTTATCTACTTGTTATTTGTATGTACATATTTGTAAAAGTCTAACGAACATATTAATATGGAGTTTAGACTCAAAATAAATATATTATTATTATTATTATTATTATTATTATTATTAATATTCTTACAAAATACCTTGTCTTAAGTTCCTGTTCATGTCCCGTGAACTTTTGAATATGTCTCAAATTCACTTGTCTCATGAAGTGCACGTCAGAATACGACGACAGTTTCTGATCACAGAACTACTGCAAAATTCGGCAAGGCCACCAAAATCACAAAAACGTGTAAACAATGGCTAGGAACCCTTTTTGCACTAACTTATTCGTGCTGTCCAGTAAACGAACGACTTAGGTTGGGAAAAATGTCAAAGGTTTCTCAGCTGAAACCAGTCCAGCTTTAGGCCGGTGTAACACATATTATATCCCACCGGAAGCCACCCATGGCAAAATGCCAAAAATCTAAAATGGAAAATATCATGGAAACTGGTCTTTTATTGTCTTTTATTACAACGCTAATGTAGTCAAAGTAACGGCANCCGTCCAATCATCTTCGTTTGCGTTAGTGGTTTTCTGAGTAGTTGGCCGATTTCCTGCCCATCTTCCGCACGTGGCAGTCACTCCGTCTCATTCATTGTATCGGTCCCTGCAATCCTTTTGTTTTGATATCAGCCCCGTGGTATGTATAGTCATATATCTCATAATGACAAAGAATTTTCTTTCACTGCAGCTACTGATGATCTGTAATTAGATGCACCACTCAAACGTATGGGTCTGCCGCTTATAGTTGTTCTAATGACGACAGGCTCCAGTGAGACTGCAGCAAACCAGTATACCTTGATGTTGAATATTTCACTTTTCTCTAAATTTTGTGTTAGGAGCGTATTTTTGTCAATTTCTCTTAAAGTTAATTTTTAGAGAAAATTGTGTGCTGTCTTATATTTGTTTTTGTTACACTGAGTGATTATATTGTGAAATTATAGACGTTTCTTCTGTTACTGTGTGCCCAGGTAGCACCATTTTGAAAGGTAGCTCGCTTTTCTATAAATACCTGAATGAGCCGTATTTGACTTCAGCTTTGCGCAGTGGCGGTACCATAGCCAATGAGGTTTATCCGAGGCGTGGTTATTGCTAGTTGAAAACTATACCCAATACCCCGTGCTGACGTCGTGAAATACCGACGGCAGCACAATTTTTGTACGCCTCTACGGGGGCTAATAAAACGAAATGAAAACCATTAATTAGCCCTTGCATTTACCTCAATATTTTAAAACTGCATAACTGTTTAGCTATTTCGGGTTTCATGGATCATTATTATAGCAATATTCGATGTGCCAACATCTGACAACAACATTCAGCTTCAAACAAGATGAGACATAGGTATTCTAGATCTTTACCAGAGGCTAGATGAGGTGCTCCGAACTGGCCCTCGTCTCAAGTCACACCACAGGGCACACCTAACACATTTCACTCTGTAGGTAACAGGACGGAGAGCAGGGAGAGACAGAATACGGCGCGTGGTGAACGTTTAAAGAACAGCGACCTTTTTTTCTTTAATCGAACAGCCACTTAACACTTCACGTAATACTCTCACAAAGTTCGGGTTGGCTGGACACATCGCTGTCAGCAAGTATATGGGGCGAAGTACTCTCACTAGTGGACTTGATTTGGTCTTAAAGTGCAATTTAAGTTCAGAAATAGTCTTACTCATGGTTTAAGATCATGTAAGACTATTTGAAATTGGTCTAACAGCCAATTTTAATTAAAAGTTGTCTCCCCTTACACATTCTCCTATTGTGAGCAGAGCTAGGTGTCCTCTATTGTGAGGGGAGGTATCCCCCATTGTGAGGGGAGGAAACTACTTGAACACTTATGTAGAAGTTAGATCATTTTTGATCTTAAAAACAGATTCAGTCCATTTTAAGACTACTGCTGTAATGTTTAAGATCGTGTAAGATCACTTGTGAACTTAAATTGCACTTTAAGACCAAATCCAGCCCACTAGCTAGTGTCTGTAAAGGGGAACGTAATATGGTTTCTGGCAGACTTCAAGTACAAGCCCTGTCACAATGGACCTCATTCCGATGTGTGTCCTTCCTCATTGCCTTTAGCTCCTTAAATGCCGCGTACCCCTTTGACGGCTTTGCAGTCCTATATGAAGGTACTAGGGGTAGGGAGACACGCGATACGGAGCCATTTCCACTACTGTAGCAGTGTCGTCATGGTCAGACTGCATGGTGACAGTTTATTAAGCAATTGGCAATGCCGTAATCTGCAGCACCGTATTTTGAGCCCCTTCTTATACTCATTTTCAGGTATTTTTTATTTTATTTTTCAACTCTATTTATTATTATTATTATTATTATTATTATTATTATTATTATTATTATTATTAAATATTTATTTTAATAAATTCTGATTGCATTTTCGTAAGGTGGAAAATATAAAGAAAGCAAACGTGCCGGTGCGTATTACCTGAATCCTACTTATGGTGCACATCAAACGGAAACCAGTGTCCACGAGAACTCCTCGGATGATCCTCCCTACGAGCAGCTCGGACAAACCGGGAAACAAACTCAACCAATATACGACAACATAAAACGGCCGAGCTATGAAGAACAACCTACCTCTCCTTCGGGTAGAGGAGCTATGAAGCAACGCGGAAGAGGGAGGCTTATCGCAATTGCTGTCGGCGTTGCTCTGCTGTTAGCAGCTATTGGCCTGGCGCTCACGTTAATTGGTGTGTTTGTCATCGCTCCCCAAGGAACAGATGATGCAAAAGCTGATACAGCTCGTCTCAAGGATAATGAAACTCATGGTTAGTGTCATTGCCAAATTTCTTAAAACTAACTGCCCTGTTTTAAATATTGTTTTACTTTACATCTGAATTTGTTCGAATTGTTTTAGCAATTTTAAAGTGTGTCGATGATATTCATTTCCGAAATGTCCGTGTGTGATAATCAATCGATCAGTCAATCATGTCAACCGCATAAATATCATCAATTAAGCAACAGCATGAATAGATTTCTAGATACGACGGCCAACCATGACACTAGTAAAATTATGTTATGCCGATTAAAAAGATATATGCAGTATATAGGAACCATTTTTGCACTAACTTATTCGTGTTGTCCAGTAAACGAACAAATTAGGTTTCTCAGCTGAAACCAGCCCAATTTTAGGCCGGTGTAATACATATTGTATTCCACCGGAATCCACCCATGGCAAAAAGCCAAAAATCAAAAATGGAAAATATCATGGAAACTGGGTAACTTAAAAATTATGAGAGTTATCATTTCTAATGTTCTAAGGCATGGTCATTCATTTGGAAAAATTAAGGAGTCATCAGAGGTCAAAGTCATACATAAGTGTTATGGTCAATCTCGAAAAAGGACCAAAATAGCTTAAAATCCAACATCAACTTTCTTCATTTTTTGTGACCCTATGTCTTGGCGGCCATTTTGGATTTTTGACCATTTGCCATAGGTGGATTCCGGTGGGATATTATGTGGGTTATTATGGCCCAAAATTGGACTGGATTCAGTTGAGAGACCTTTGTTAACATTTTTCCAACTTCAATGGGGGAATTTTGTTTGTTTACTGGACTAGTGTCTTTTATTACAACGCTAATGTAGTCACAGTAACGGTATTCTATATTACCGCATCATATATCCATGTACTTGCCTTTTTACAAAACAATACCTGGTGAATATTAATTATCTATATTTCATATAATTAAGCAGCAATCGACGGTCAATGGTCAGCATGGAATGTCTGGACCACGTGTACGGAGACGTGTGGCAGCGGTGTGCAAACGCGACAGAGAACTTGCTCCGACCCAGCGCCACAAAATGGCGGATTGAACTGTTCTGGTTCATCATTGGAAAGTCGACCCTGTTCCAACGGAGCGTGTGCTCCGGGATCAGGTAGGTATAAAAACCACCTTTGGAAAAACTAAATATCGGGTAAATAAAAATACCCAGCGCCACAAAATGGCGGATTGAACTGTTCTGGTTCATCATTGGAAAGTCGACCCTGTTCCAATGGTAATTGTTCTCCGGGATCAGGTAGGTATATAGAAGCCAATTTTTAATCTTTATTTATTTATTTATTTATTTATTTTTATTTATTTATTGTTTTGTATATGCATTTAATAGGAAGCATTTTTGTATTAATTTATCTGTGTAGTCCAGTAAACGAACCCAATTTTCCCACTGAAGTTGGAAATAATGTTAACAAAGGTTTCTCAACTGAATCCATTCCAGATTTGGGCCAGTATACCCAAAATAATATCCCACCGGAATCCACCCATGGCATAGTGGCAAAAATATGCATAGGGGAGGGTATTTAAGTGGGCATATTAAATGGAAAATGGGTAACTTTAAAGTTTTTGATATGCCCACTTAAACAACATCCTCCCCCCATGTATTGACGGCCGTTTTGGATTTTTGGCCATTTGGCATGGATCCTTATCTATACTAGCCGCATCATATGTTCATGTACTTGCCTTTTAACATAATAATATCTGATAAATATTAATATCTGATAAATATTAATTCTCTACATTACATATAATTCAATAGCAATCGACGGCCAATGGTCACCGTGGAGTGGCTGGACCATGTGTTCAGAGACGTGTGGCGGCGGTGTGCAAACTCGACAGAGAACTTGCNTAATCATAATTAGAAGATATGCCATTTTCCCTGTCATATATGATTCTAGTTTTCCTGTTCATCAAAGTAGAGAATGCAATACTGTATGATTCCAACAGTTTCTGATTATTGTCATTTAAGTCTGTTAGCTCACCTGCCTTTGTTGTGAAGGCTTCCTTTATTTCCTCTGTTGTGGCTTCAGGCTCCACGCATAGTGTACTGTAGTGATCCACCATCTTGGCTTGCTGTAGAGCTCTTTGTTTACAGTGTGCAGTTCAGATCAGATTTATATCACTTATTTCATCTAACTTGCACGGTTTTAGTCCTTAATATTTTCAAATACTACTTCCTCATATGTTCATATTCCCTTTTCAACTTGTTTAGATGATTTAGAAATCTTGGTTCTGGCATAAAAGTGCAATTATTAGAGAGCCATGCACATGATCATCCTGCTGTCAGCCATCTTATACATTATACCTATATTGTACTTATAAATCTACATGTAACATGCCACAGGCAATACCTTGAAACCATACGGGACATGCAACAGATATTTTATGGGTAGCAAAGCCTTTAAATGTCCTTTTACACATATAATTTCGGGATGTACAAACACACATTGTGTTTTTTTTTTTTTTTTTGTGTGTGTGTGTGTGTGTGTGTGTGTGTGTGTGAATAACGTGACATGGTATATGAGGCAGCTAGTGACGCACACTTGAGCTACATGCAAACCTTTATAATCTCTGAAACCAAAATTTGACGGACTAAACGCTCAGTGTTTTGTTACTCTTCAGTTAATGGAAACTGGTCGGCTTGGAGCTCTTGGTCAGAATGTTCCAGTGCCTGTGGCGACGGCGTGCAGACACGTCAACGGAAATGTGATCACCCTGCCCCGCAACATGGCGGACTGAACTGCTCCGGACCCAGCAATGAAACACAGCCATGTTATGTTAGACCTTGTCAAGGTATTTATGGATGTGTAGAGCAAAAGCCATAGCAATTTCTTCACCTCACAACAATGATGACAGCTCACGTGTTTAACCACGTGTGTTACATGTGATTGCTACATAAGTGATGCAGCGTTTTTTAAGGAGGACACCAAGATTGTCAACCAGTGATGTCATAATAGCTAACGACTTTCACAACTTGTATAGTATTTGGTTTTGATATTTTGACAAGTATTGTTTTGACTTCGAACCTTTTCAAGTAGCTAGATCTTATTTAGACGTGTAGTTGTAGCTCTTTGGTGTAAAACTAAAAATAATTTCCTGTTTTACTTAATCCCTAATAAATATATTTATATCGGATAATATCCAATAAAGTAAGATTAGTGTATAGATACGATCATTATCAGAAGGCCAATTAGGAACGACATAACAGGGATTTATATTAGTAATGGACAGGGTTAGATAAAAGCTCCTTAATGACAGTCCTTAAGTACTAAGTACATGTTTTGAATATTAGATGGATCTAAACCCCTTTGCATTTACGCCGATCTTCATATCTTTTTTACTCTGTAGTTGGTTGGAGTCAATGGTCAACATGTTCCAGTACCTGTGGTACCGGAGTGCAAACCCGTCAACGTAACTGCGATCAACATGGCGGACTGAACTGCTCTGGACCCAGCAATGAAACAAAGCTATGTTATGATAGACCTTGTCAAGGTACTTATGGATAGATTGAACTATAAATACTTGTATGCGCAGAGACGTTATTTAAAAGTGTGAACATTTCGATCAAACACTATTTTCAGACCTCGTACTTTCATTGAATATCCTAACGGTATTGAGGAGCATTTGCAGAATAAATGTATAGTTAATAGCGTTCACTATTCCAAACCCTTAATTCAATTCTGTATTGTTTCTACATTATTAGAAATGCTCAAGTTTGAATCAAGCTTGTTGAAGCGGATTTTTTCACGACACGTATACATGTACTTACCGAGTTTATTACTGGGTTCCCATACCTAGATCGATCTTACTCGATTGATCCATCTCCAAGGGGTATCTCGCTAAATTGCTTTTAGCTTAAGCGGTTTAGATATCTGGCAGCTGCTGAAGCTGCTAAAAGATAATCAATTAACCCCTTGTAGCTTCAGTAGGCGTGACAGACATCTAAGCCGCTTAAGTTGATTGAAATTTAGCAAGAATCCCCTCGGGGATAGATTGATCTTAAGCTTGTACGTAAGTGTCTGGGAATGGTCTCTGTATCATTACCGATTCGGCAATGAAATGACAATTTGAAATGTGTTAAACAATGACTTAAATAAATCCTTCGACATTTTCAGAAATAATTGACGGCAGTTGGTCACGCTGGGATCCGTGGTCCACGTGCACGAAGTCATGTGATAGTGGTGAACAATATCGGCGCCGCACGTGTACAGAACCAGCTCCACAAAATGGCGGACTGGATTGCTTTGGCCCTGCCTCTGAGAGTAGAACATGTGCCCACTGGGCGTGCACGGAGCAATTGCGTAAGTACAGGTACTAGCACATGCGCATACACGTACAGTATACCTGTGCATGAGAGCTCACGACATATATATTATATTTTCGTATGTAGGTCCAATGGACGGACAGTGGTCTCGTTGGGACCCTTGGTCACCTTGTTCAAAGACGTGTGGCGGCGGCGAAGAAACTCGTCAGCGTTCATGTACCGACCCAGCGCCACAGAATGGAGGACTAAACTGCTCCGGCCCTTCTTCAGAGAGCAGAGCGTGTGCTGATTGGTCATGCCCAGGTTAGTAGAATCATTCTGATTGGTTGTACCAGGTCCGTAATAGCAGTTCTGATTGGTTATGCCCAGTTGAGTAGTGGCAGTTGTGATTGGTTGTGCCCAAGTCTGTTGAAGCATAATTTCTCAATCAGAAATAGAAACGACCTTTTTTGTGTTGAATATTTGTCACATTGGTTCCAAAATCACTCCAATATCAATATCAGATGATTTTAATTGAATAAATAAACAAGTCGTGCATAACAGTGATTTTTCCATTCACAAATAAAATTTATATATCAGATGTACGCTCATTTAAAAGACCTTGAAACTGCTCCAATAAGCAGTCGTCCAAGCATCAATGCATTGATAGTGTATTTATTTGGCGTCAGATTCGTGATTCTTCATAGCTTACAATAGGACGTGCCGGTAGTTATTATCACAAAATATAAGGACATTCTTGCAAAAGGTGGTGAAAATACAAAAATACAATACTAAACGTTTTACAAAATATTTCATTTGATTTAACACGATTTAATTTTTTTTTCTTTTTTAATTGAATTTCAGATTGTACAAAGACGTGTCCAAATGGCGGCAGGTTAATAGACTGTTCCACGTGCGTCTGCACGGATTCTACTCTCCACGGCAAGGTCACGGACATGCGAGGCCTTCCTGTTGGTGACGTCAGTGTGTTCCACGTGGACAAACAGTGGCAGCCCATAGCCAAAACAAACCAATACGGCCGGTTTCTCGTACAGGGAATCTGTGCCATGGGACGGTGTTTGTCTTTAGGCAGTCAGAGTTCAACGATAACCGAGGGATAGCTCTGGGTCAGAATGACACGCATGCTTTTGTCAATGTTTCACTTGTGCGAAAAAGTACGTTTGTTTTTATTACTATTTTAATGTTTTACCTACATGTAAACCTTTAAGCTATTATCATGCATGTACAGTTATACTTTTAGTTTCGTTTTTTATTCTTCTATTTGTATTGTTACCTTGTGTGACTGTTTTAAAGGATTTTTCCAATGAAGGTCATTTTTGGTTGTTCGGAAAATGAGCTAAGTACCAATTTTTCAGTAACAATGAAATACATAACAATTCATGATACCTGTTTAAAAATGTGTGTTTATATACTTGTATATGTGGATGTTATCAGTTACCGTAAGTTAAATCATTTTTATTTCCATAACACAATTTTTCTTTCTGTTCCAGAACCACCGGAGATAACCCTGCACCCAGAAGACAAGGCCAGATTTGTTGGGCAATCTGTTACTCTGTGCTGCAACGCCACAGGAGACCCAGCGCCACATCATTATCTGTGGTGAGTTTAGGATTAGTTATACTAGAGACTAACCAAAATTAGATATTGAGAAATATTTTCTTTAACTTGGCAGTTGGATCATATATGATAATTGTCAAACACAAGCGAAAATTAGTCTGACGAAGGCCTTTATACAGGTTGGTCGTAAGTTGTCGGTATGAAAGTATTTCGGCATGGTCTGATAATAGTCATTTATGATTTTGATATTTAAAAATTCACGAATTTAGTTCAGATAGAACATACAAAACAGCTTTTTTTTTATTTTCAAGATATATTCAACGTATAAATCAAATCCTTATTCATTATATATTAAATATATTAAATTCCCACCAAATAAAGACAGGCAAAAACGCATAAAGCCGTATGCTCGTCCAAGCCAATATACGATAAGGTGACGTTTTGTGTGAATCAGCTTTGATGGCTTCGTCGTAACTCTTCTTCCAGGTTAAAAGACAACAGAATACTTCCAGAGGAACATCAATCTAATGGAAGCTCTATCACCATAGAAAACTTGTTGGTATCCGATGAAGGGACGTACCAATGCCAAGCTATATCCATGTCAGGGAAGTCGTTGTCCAAAGGAGGTCATTTGTCAGTCAACGGTATGTGCTCTCTCTCTCTCTCTCTCTCATTATTTCACTGTATCTCTGTCATGATTCGTGTATAGCTATGGGGTACAACTGATACCAATGACTACATTAGTATGTGTTACAATATGGAACCTTTGCAAGAATATAATTACCCTGTTGAGCACGATGAAAACACCCTAACCTTACATTGCAGAATTTCTTACATTGCAGAATTAGACGTTGAAATGTGTTCCAAGCATCTCAAGACCAGCCCGCTCCAATTACCAGAAGGATGCTTCTATCAAAACAATGTAACTGGTGTGCAGCAGACCGTTGTTGACATTGGAGGCTGTGAGCCGCAAACGTGTATCCGGCCAGCCAACGTCACAGTGGAGGGAGCCTGTTCCGACCAAGTAGTGACCTCTTTCTGCTGCCAGTCCAACGCCACAGAGTCCCTAACCATAAATTGTTCTGACGGCACAGCGTATGAAGTTTATAAAACAACGTCTTGTGCTTGCGCCGACTGTGAGAAAGAAAACATCGTTGCGTTCGTCAGAGGCATCATTTACGGCTTATCTGGAACAACAGTTGTTCCGTTGCGGTATGGTATCATTTCGTTCAAAGGGGAACAACTGGCGAGTACAGATGACAAAGGAATATTTATTTTCCGCGTCCCAGACAACACGGATGTCCTGTCGGTCAAAATAGAAGATCTATATTTCCGAGACCTATTGTCAACTGTTAAGATCATGCGCTATCAACCAGGAAGAGTGGTTTCCCAAACTATTCGACTTTCACTTAAACCAGCACCCGTGCTGTTCAACAGCAGTGAAAGTCAAGAGCTCACTGTTAATGGCTCCGGAAGTGAACCAATCGGAACAATCAAAATTGGCAAACAATCTTTAATCGACAAAGATGGCAACCTACATGAGGGGGATGCGCAGCTTGTGTTGGCATTTCAGGATGTAAGAGACGTGGATGCTCTGACCACAACTCCAGGGGAATTTGTCTCAGCCGACGACGAGGGAGAACGGGAGCCTTTACGTACCTTTGGCACATTTTCTGTCAGTGTGGAGGCGTCTAACCGAGATCCTCTCTTTTTCTCGAATCCTCCAGAACTGCTTCTTGACCCCGAGAAGGTCAATGTGACCTTAGGAAGTGATGGTCAACCAGATGTTTCTCTGTGGAGACTGGACGAACAAACTGGGAGATGGTTAGATGTGGGTCCTCTGACGATGGGTGAAACGGCTTCTGGAAATTTTACTTCAAGGAAACTTCTGTCAAGATCCTTTATCATTGCAAAGTTACCCGTTTCTGTCGAGCTAAATACTTACAATCTGGATAAACCGGAGCAACGGACGATGCGATGCTATGTAAAAATACGCGCCTACACCGATAAAACCATGATGGAGGGCCTACCTGGAGTAACAGCCTACATTCTGACGAAAAATGGAACTTCCTGGGTCGGTTATTCATATCGTGCCACGGGGCAGGATGGGGTGGCTTGTCTCCAAACATATTGTCCAGATGCGACGGGGTTTATTTTTTTGGAAAATTTAGGCGTCAACGGACAGCCCCAAAAACTACTGGCAAACTTTTCTGATATTTCTTCTGGTATGATAATAAATGACACTGATGTTGAGTACAGATCCCCGCTGGTGTCATCAAAGGGCCCATTTTACCCGTCCTATGGCAAAGTCTCCTGCTGGAGCTCTTCCTTGAACTCGACACACTTCAAGTTCTATCCTCCCCCTCAATTATGTCACGTGAATAAGAAAAAAGAAAGTCATTGGAAAGTGAAAAGAGGCATAATAGACAAGACTGGTTTGTTTCGGGCATGCTTCATCAAAGTGAACATGACAAGCATTCACAGTTATTTACATGTAAGTTTCATTTTACTTTACCCTGTAGTTTAAAACCATTATGCAATTGTCCTTATTCCCAAGTAGAGTGAATACCTATTGTAAAAAAGTACACCATGTTTCATGTAGACATTAACCGTGCTAACATGTGCAGTCACGGCCCAATTAAGTTACTTCTTTATAGCATATTTGTTCCTTTCAGTACTGGCACAGACACACGATCCAATCCAAGATGCAAATCTTTGTCTACAGTGGAATTCCTGGTGGCGAATCTCTTGGCACAGCTACCTGTTCATCCAGACACTACCAGACAGAACATGTTGCCTGTTTACAGATAAGGTGTCCCGGGATAAGTGTTTCGGCATACGGAGACTTACTTGATACAAATGTCAATGTCACTGTTCGCATAGCGGCCAATTCCACCAGTTACACACAGCTTGTCTGCCGGCACACGTACGTACTGCTCATTCTTTTACTCTCATTATGGTAAGAGAACTACGTCCTGGTGTGACAGGAATGAACAGTGTTAATAATTGTAATAAATTAAATTGTAATTTGTTTTGTTGCAACAGTTGGGTTTTAGATTGTGAATTATTTCCAACAGTGATGTTGTTTTGAATTGTCTGGCATTCGTTACACCCAAAAGAACATAAAATATTTATAATAAAAACTCAGACACGGTATTAGGGGACGACGCGTTTTCTCCGTGTACTTAATATCTGAATTCCAGTGCGTCTTGTGGTCGCACATGAAATGCCCAATACACCCGCAGAACATATTTGCATCACATAAGCAATATGTATGCAATATATGCGCTTTTCTCCGCTCTTCTCCGCAACTCACAGATAATTGCGGCTTGCGAGCTGACTAGGAGAGAACGAATTGAGTATGTAAACCGTGCAGTAGAGCTTCCCTATCAAGTTCATACATATACCGGCATCATGGGGTTCACTCGTCTAAGGTATTGGTTGTGTGTCATTCAGTTTTACCTTCATTCACCAAACTTTAATTTAAACTTTTTTCTTTCTGTTGCTTGGTCTTTTTTATTTATTTATTTATTTATTTATTTATTTATTTTTGTTTTAGTATTGATTCTTGTTTTTCGAGACTCCTTCTTTTTCATCTCTCGATATTTTGCACGTCTTGCTCTGCTGTTTTCAGGATTGTTGGGTTTCTGCTTCTCCTTGACTCTCTGTCAGTATGCCCAAATTTCTTCTCTCTTCTTAAGTCTTTCTTGCTGGGCCAGCCTTGGATGATTCTTCTTTTTTGCTTCACCAAGTGACTCATGATTATAAATACCATAGCATTATTAATAATGGTTACATACACGCCATGAACAGAGATGAAGGAGCGCACACAAGCTGTCCCATGTGTATGAAGACATTCTCAAACCCACCCTGGGGGGAGGGGCGAGAGGGACTAACAAGCCATCATCAAGACTGAGATAATAACCTGTTCACCTTCACCTGAACAGGTTATTCAGTTGTGACCAAGTCTGTCAGAGTGAACAGACGAAACAGTCAACAGGTAAATCAAATTTCAGGATCTATCATAAATGAAACCTTCCTGACTACAAGAAAGTCACACAAAGGCCCGACTTTTTTGTTTTCGGCATTTCCTCCTCCTTGTTTACTGCAATTACTATTGCCAATTAATGAAACCAAGAGGGCAATTAAGAGACGGCATATTGAATAAAGTCACAAGGTGCATTTCGCACTCCCTCTATTGTATTTTCTGTCGTTATTACCAGCGCCTAGTCTTCAAATGGTACACGGAGAAAATATACACAAACTTAATACTAGGACGGTACACGAAAGAACATTCGAGTGACCCACGCTAAAACATGCTGTACCTTATCTACTTATCAAGGGTGTCTCCGGTTAACCTTATGCAGTTTTCACCACACCCTATTGTTAATGCATATATTAAATTTGCTTTAGTGCTGATGAATCTGTACTTTATTTGGAATGGTTGTACCTTTTTAAGTATAATTTGCTTACCCTCTTTAACTTTGCAAGTACCACATCTGGGAGCACCGGGATTTTACTGGTATTAAGTTCTACTTTTGTCCTTGAAGTGTTTTCAAATTTTGCTTAAGTTAAGATTTGCTCAAATGATGGACTTTGTCTCTTACTCTTTAGATATGCATTCCAGAAAGGATATAAGTCGTTTTTTCACATAATTTCATCAAAGGTAAATGTGCAATGATGATTTTGGGTTTCCTGGATTTCAAGTTTATTTAAATGGCATAAAATCCTTCGTTATTTATCATTGATTGGTCCTCAGTTCCTGCTTTTTTATTTAAGTGTGTTTTTTTTTAATGTCAGTTTGTATCAATTTTCTTGGGTATAGTCTTTTTCAAGAGAAGTCCTTCTAGCTCTTTTAGACGTTGCTTTTGTGAAGTCCCATTTGAGACGGTAGTAGATAATCGTCCGGCTATAGATTCTAGGGGATCTTATGTGCAATGTGTCTGGGATGACACGAGTTCAATGGAAGATACTGGTTCGTGTCAGTTGTTTTGTAAAATATATCGGTGTTAATATTTCCCCTTTCACTAATCACCATTACGTCCAGGAATGTGAGTTGTATTTTATATGAGTCCATAATGAAGTGTTAAGAGGGGTGCAAGTTGTTGAGGATAAGGCTGCAATCTTTCATCCCCTGTTGTGTTCTGTTCCAAAGAATAAAACAATCGTCTAAGAAGCCTTTCCATGAATTTTCTTATTGTTTACTTCTGTCACCTTTGATATGTCCTTCAAAATGTTTGTAGGCCTATAATTCTGTTTCAATCTTAGGATAAGTGTACTGTACGTGGGAGTCACATTCGTATCCACTGAAGCCTAGACCCCAGCTTGAGTTAACATGAGTGCAATAAAATGTTAGACGTTCGGCTTTAAATTAAAAAGAAGACTACGCGAATGCATTTTACAGCCTTAATTTCCCATGTCGTTTAATTGGACTTATTTTTGTCTGTTTTAGGTGGACAAATGGATATTTACAGATAAACAGAATTATTGCTCCCAGTCCATTAGAAAATCGCTTAAGCTTCACAGCAATCGACCCAGGGTCGTTCGGTTATGGCAGCGAAACCGGTATTATTTTAGTGGAGAGTAAGCCCTTTGATGATGCGGTTGGAAACGCCCGAGAAGCATGTCTCAATGCAGGAAAACCAGCGGTTGGCTTTGAATGTACACCTTCGTGAGCCTCAACAGTGGACTGTAAAACCATGTTCATGCAAACATACGATGAATATCATGATATGTTCACAGTTCTCTTACTTTTATGTCTCCTCCATCCCAGTGTACCGCAATCTTTCATAGTCCCATTCACAACAAGAAAGAAGGCAACAGAGAATATCAATTGTTTGGGACGTGGCCAAAGGCCGATTTTGTTTTATAACCCCTCTATCCTAATCATTTTAACAATCTTAACAATGTAACAAAGTGTTGCCTGGGTTATATAAGTAGGGGGACAAGGCTAAAAAAGGGTGAAAAAATTGTTTATGATATAAAAGTTTTGAATATATGGTCGGAGAGCCTGATATCTGGGGATTATGAATCTGCTTATTGGACAAATGGGCTCAATTGGATATAATTGCAAGGCACATGTCGTACTAATAATATATTAAACAGTAACCTTCTATTTATAACCACCCATTCCTATACTACCTGTATGATGGATGCCAGCGCATACCTACATGGTTGTCATGTTTTACATGCATCAATAGCCTCTGTTGCGTAATACCCTTTACCACCTCTTAGAGCCTCGGTTTGAAGTTGGCAGGGGTAGCCATATTGGATTTTCGAAATTTGCACTGGCTGCCTGTCACCCCAGGTTTGATATAAACATTTATACCGACAGTAGTTCTTTTGGATATTCAACAATGTCGTGAATACTGGACACGGTCAGAAGGATTTCTGTGAGATCATCAGTAGACCTGGTGAACAAGTTGGACGTAATAACGACAATAATTTCAAGTTTCATACTCAGACTAATGCGGTAGGCAATATGCAGGACATATGGGACGCTACTAGTATAACTGTCATGCAGTTTGTAGTAAGCAGTCTTGGCGGCTTGCTGATACTGTGGGTGACTTTCCACACTAACATTCTACCCGGTAAATTGGATTTATTCATGTAGATATTTACATTGTTGTTCATGTGTACACCGTAAGACCACCATTGCGGCGGCAATCATATATTTTTTTAATCGAGATTTATTACTGTCAAGAACGTGGTATATGTACAGCTTGTGGAACAAAATACATTACAGCATGAGGGTTTATGGAATGTCGACACTCCACTCATAACAATTGTTTCTTACGCGGCTTACATGTAGGCCTACTCCTGATGTTACATAAGCAGTAAAAACAGTTACTGCATCAGCCTGGTAAACTCTAGGATACGACGTACAGTCAACTATAATGATGTTTACATGTACAAGTATAGTGCTTCGATTGGGTCGAGGATTATATCTAAAATATAACACAGTTAGATATGTTATTATTGTGAAATCTAACGATGTGATACTTAATGACGGATCTGATTTGGAAAAAAGTTTATATAAGGACACCATTGCATGCAATTTATTTTATAATATGTACTATCAACAGTAACTGTACGAGCTATCCCGTTTTTTTAATCTTGGGGATGAGCCGAATAATATTCCTGTATTTCATTCAAGATGCTTAGAACAATTAACATTGTAAATAGAAATTAGGAAGTTATGTATATAAGCGCTTTGCATCTCTTGTCCCGTTATTTTTTTTTCAGCCATCTCATTAGATTTTGGAATAGAATCCGCATGTAAAAGAGGTAAAAAATTACTGCAAAATAGTTACTGCTAACGGCCAATTTACGGATGTGGATATTTTTTCAGTTCAGTTCTTAAGTACTGTAAAAGTAAGGTAAAAACAAGCGTTCATTAACATCGTGGATTCACTTTATTACTTCACGTTTCTGATACGGATGTTGATCAGTTAAATTTGTATTTGTAGAGACGTCACAATGAGTGTTTTTTTTTTCATTTTTTTATTATAAATGTATGTGAGCAATTAGTGGTCAGTTGCTCCAGACAAAATTGACACGTTCTTTGACGAACATGGAAGTCGCCAATTTTGAAGAAATCAAGATGTTTTGTATCTTTCTTTTTGGCATCTGACCCCAAGAAACCCCGAGATATTAATTCTTATGTTCCAAAATTGCCCGCATGGTGAAATTAAATTAAAATGATCTCCGAACATCAGACCCAAAATTTAGCTGTTACCTGCTATACCCGTTAAACAAAATTATAATCCGCCCTCCTACTCAGTTCACAGAGAGCCTCCGCTCGTTAACCAACTTGTCAATTTTGTCTGGCGAGCAAACTTTTTATTCATCATGTTTATGTATTTTTCTGTAAGTTGTTTTCGATGTCTTCTTTAAAAAAATGACTGTAGTCGTAACATCGACTGATTTGCAAATTTTATTGCTCATAAAATAATATGTGGTTATTTTGCATTAAAATGTGAAGTATTAGCTTCCGTTCTCATTGTCAATAAATGAGTAACCCTTTTTAGTTGGTGTATTTAAAGTGTGAATAAATGCTTAAAATGCTTATTTATGTGTTGTGAGTGTTTGTAACAATACTAGTCCAACCACTTTTCTGAACCGTACCAGTTTTGGCAAACATCTGAAGAATGCCTTTGGAATTGAATAGCATACTTCAGAAGTTGACAAAAGTTGGTAGCGAATTTTAGAAACGCAAATGCGATCTCTTAGCTTACTCCAATTTACTCTTTTTACCAATGCAAAATCCATTTAATATCTTTTGTAACAATAAAGAGAAGATCCAACTCATAACTTTGGATAATGGGTAAATAGATGGATCAGTAACGTTGCTTTTCGGGAACAAAATGTTGAGGGGATCGAGTCCCCCATGGAGTGACATTTTATCAAAATATAAAAACAAATAATGTCCCAAACTATAAAGAGAAAATCCAAGTTTTAGGGAGGGTGGTTGGGGGAATAGAGGAATCGGTAACGTGCTAGACTGAGAACCACAAGATGACAGGATCGAGTCCCAGAAATCCTATATTTTAAATTTTATTTTGTGAAGTAATAAAAGAGCGTTACACTCAGATAGCAATAAAGGTTTGTTCCGAAGCACGCGCGGTTCTCTGTTGCAATAGCTCAGTCGGTATGACAGCCGACTCCAAACGCATAAGGTAGAGATGAATGGTTCGCAACTCATTAACTGCATGGTCATTTCTTTTTATTTTAATTCGAAGTTGAACAAATGATTTTTTAAAGAAATTCTATCCCAAAAAGCTTAATAAACTCGAACATTTAGATTGCAAATATTGTTTTTGGCTTACTCAAGAACTTATTCAATCACTTGAATAAAATTGATACAGTCTTTCGAACAACAAAGCGTCGGACAAGTATAAATCAGAATACATTTTACACAATGCGGTGGAAAGGTTTTTCTTTTTCTTGCAAATTTCCGCAAGCAATTTTCATTCTACAAAACTACTTGGGCATATCTTCGGATTGCTAAACCAGACAATAAAATGATATTAAGCCATTAATGCTTGCAGTCATCCTTGTGTTCCTCGGGTTGCCTTTCCTTTACTTTCAATCAGAATCATAAATGGACTTAATGATATTAACTTAGAAGTTTCAGTACGTGTGTAACTTCAGCTTACATGGACCGCCAATATTGCTTATTGACGGAAGAAAAGTATGAACGCTTCTCTGGCACAAGTTGTAACGAGGTGTTTTTCGTACAGTTCGTATGTGAATACATCAATTATTTCTCGGTTGAATCCAACATGTGCAGATGAATGAACCTCCAATGAACAGTTTTACTCCAGCTGTGATATTGCCTTGTTGCCAGACAATTACGCATTAGAACTGTTATCGCATCATCCCACAGCAGATATCTCCGTAGTCCTTTGTTTGTGATGGAAGCTGAAATTCAACTGGAAAAAATATCATTTAATTATTATCTTGATAATGTGAATACAATGCCATAATTTATATACATTAGAATGCACTTTGTCATAAATATTAATAATAATCATTAAAAACCACCGGTTGAACAGCGCACACGCCAGTGTACTTACATTTCGATTACACGGTGTCCGTATATCTAAATTATAACCTTCCACTCCTACTACTGTGAGTGGGGCCAGGGCATACTTATACCTGTGTGTCTCGATTTTGAATTCTCCAACATCGGCACGTTCTAGACTGTACTATAAATGCAAGATTTAAAAATCACAGTGACAATGAACAAAAGACGGCGTCCAACATCATCAATCTAAATATGTGCTAGTAAATTCCATTAGACTCGTAGCCAGCAATTTGAAAAAGGGGGCTTATTTTTCTGAAAAAGTGGCCCTTTAACCATGAATAGCCATGTGCCCAGATAAAATTTAACCCAGAGGGCAACTTGCTCATCAAAATAGGGAGGGGTTCATCCCCCCACCCCCACCCCCACTCACCCGAACCCCCCTCCCCTGGCTACGGGTCTGATGTACGGTCTGATTTTGTGTGTAGTGTTGCGGTAATCGAGAAACACAAATGGCCACAAACCAAGCTGTAAACATGACATGAACTTGAACTTACGTGTAAAACGTTATGATATACTGTATGTAGCAACTTTGAGCAGGTTATGCTGAACATGTCCAAACACCCTACGCAACGTCTTCCCATGTCACCACACCACGTGTCGCCATACATGTACAAGTACCGGTAGCCTCCTAAAACATGTCACCAAACACACACCTAGTTGACCTATATCACTGACTGTCAACAATCAGCATCTCTATGGCAATCAGAGAGATAGAAATGACCGTCAAGTAATAGAACCTCCGCTGACAGAGTTTGGAGAGTGAAAACTCGTGTCGTAACAAAGGATCGCCATATTCTTGAACATGTTAAATGTTCCCGTTGTTTTTAAACTCTGCAGCATAAAATCTGACACAGTGCTAATGGCGTGAAGCAGTAGACAACGCTAATTTCCACGCCTCACAAAGACACAAAATAGCCATGGATTGTGTTAGTGAAGACAAATGTAGCTTCTTTGAGTTTATTGAGTGGAATACAGGTGCCATTTTAGATGAGGTAATTGTTTTTTTATTGTAATCATCTTTCTAACTTGAAGTATGATAAAAATGAAATACTTTTTTGTGCTAATTATTTACCTCAAATTTCAAAAAAAAATTCGGCCATAAGGTAATGTTAAAATTAGTTTTTACTGATTTGGATCATCCAAGTTATATTGGTTACATGTAGTGTTTTTGTATTACTAAAAATGCATTATCTTGTTTTTGTAAAACATAATAAGCCACATGGCGTTTAAGCAGACCTTTTCCACGAGCAGACCAAGTGTATTTTGAAATCTGACACCGGTTTAAGACCAAACAAACAATACGAATATTACATAAAAATTTAAGTTTTAATTTCACAATTCTTCTAAAAATGGCAGCCAATGGAAAATAGATATGAACTTTCTGACAAATGGACTAAAAACACAAATGATGAGATTGTTTTTATTTATTTCAGTGATAGTTGGAGGTACTATTATACTAGTACTTCGTTAGAAGGACCCGCCTCAAAACGATTAGAAAAAAGGCTTAAATTAGATATAATATTGTAAGTGATTACCCTTTGTAATTCCGAAAGTAATAGATATGTAAATATTACATATATACCCGCCTGAAATAAGGTAATTATCTCTTTTCCAATAAAACGAACAAACAACGTTTACATTTAGCTTAACACACGGGATGCTTTGGTAACATACCGGCGAATTTAAAACATAAATACATTAAATATATCAAAGGCAACAATTTTCGAACTGTATTTCAGCACTTGTGTCCTGAAATACATCTGTATAAAAAAGTAAATAAATACAAATACATCCATTCAGATCTAGTGCTCATTTTCATTCCTTAGTTCTCCGATAGATGGCATTAGAATTAGCAAAAAAGATGAACAAGTACTACAGTAACTATTTCGTGATTTAAAAATCAACGGATAAAATTAACAAATATAAAAAAGACCCACGAATCACAAAGAAAAGGTTCAACAACTTGTTGGAATAACTCCTCCCTAACGAAAAAGTCCTGTAGGATCCTATAAGATCCTATAGGATCCTATAGGAAATTGGGCCAATTTTCTAAAGGGTCCTATAGGATCTTATAGGATCCTATAGGACCTTTTCGTAAGGGCTTCAATATGATTTCATACTAGTATCTTCACGTCTATCTCATCGGAGCCTTGAAGAAGTGGTTCAGACTCTGGTAAATGATTTGGAAGTGAAGAACTAATCCTTGCATCGTTTGAACCATTAAATGAAAACGTCAATCCATTGTCCGAATCACTTTCGGTCATTTGTAAAACGACATCGTCATTTCTAGGGCTATCGAAAGAATTATCTACATCCGGGTCACTTAGTAACTTGTCAGTTTCACATGGTTCGATTTCTTCCTCCATCTCCACAAGAACACTATTCATTCGTTTTTGTTTTCCTAGGTGATTATTTGAAATGGAGTTGGTAGAAACGCGATGGGGGTTATTCCCTTTAAAGTTCTCTTTCACAATATCCACGCTAGGAAGATGACTATGCTGCTGGGGCCCCGGCAGGGAGTTCCGTTTTTCAGACCCCTTGAAGTCCATCATCATTTCCATTGACAGATCACGTGCGTTTGACGTCGCTGGCAAACTCGTCGTCCTCCGGATAGGTTCGGCCTTTTCCGTTACCGCCGCTTCCTCGGCCATTGAGGACTCGGATCCGTTATGAACTAGCGTCACTCTCTTTTTGTATCTGGGTCCTAAATCCGACAAATGTTTTTGCATTGGTCTTTTGGGATTCCTCCCTGGGTTGCCATGGTGGTTTTGAACTGTTAACCTGTCTTTAGTCTGCTTATCTTTATCGACTAAAATTGACTTGAGCTTAACCTCGCCGTTAGATGTCGCCCCGTTCCGTGTCGGGGGTGACCGTGGGGAGGGCGGGGGTGCGGGAGGGACAGGGCGCGGGCTGTTTGGAGAGGGGCATCCTCCGCATGACGGCTTTCCTTGCTGACACGTCCTGTCGCTTTCGTACATCTCTATGAGTTGGTCCAGTTTAGATTCTATATCATCAACCTAGAGAATTCAAACACAAAAGTACATGTAAATCAGTCGTGGAAGTTTTAATTTACTTTACTAACATTTATTAGCCATAAACAATTGTTGGACCGTGTGCTATTAAAGATAGAATGTACAATTTTATATAAATGATGAAAATAAAAAACATTTTATTTATAACTGATACGAACCTGTTTGTTAAACGAAATTAAAATTTAAAAACTTGAAAAATAACGAATTAAACAGCGTTAATATATCACATACATGTAGTAACACCCAAACTCATGTGACGCCACATATGGCTTAATACTAAATTTAACGTTTCAATTTCCATATTGTATTTTATGTTAATAAAAATAATAATAAACTTTATTCAAAGAGGGTAAAATATGTTACGTGAATACATTTATTTTACACATGGCCTTGTGTTAATTATTTGATAACCAGGATCCATAATAAGTTAAGGATAAAAAGAAACACATCTTCTGAAAATTAACTATTAATTGACTTATGTTCCGGTCTTTCGTGCAACCAATAAATGGACAATTTAATACTCAATTATTACATTATCTTATATTATTCATATAGCATAGCATACCTGTCTCTCTATTTTAACAACCCTGGAGGCCAAACTAAACTTGGATTCATAAACGTCCTTTGCCTTTGATCCCTGCTTGCCGAGTATAGTGTCTAATCTGGAAGACGTAAACGATTGAGAAAATGAAACAGTCTACTTACGAGGTTTTTAACCATTGTCTCTTGTAGAACTGAAGAAAACACATAACGCAATGTCATATCTGATGTTGTCACTGTTAGCCGCTAGGCTTGGCCCTAAATGATGTTATGGACCAGCGTCATTATCTTATGACCCTTGTTTTAAAATGTGCATCACGGTGACTTTCCACAACGTCTTTGACTTTTCTGACGTTTCACATATTTAGCAAAAGACTTCTGAAATTCTGAGCTGGACCAACATCTTTGTCAATGTGTTAGGTTGATATCCAGTGAACACTGTCTCACCTATCGCAATGGCCACCTACCTTCCCTGCAGAGTTTTGATCCTGCCCAGCATGTCGGCGTGTCCCACCGAATACTGCTCGATGACATCCTTGACGTCATACGGCCTGAGCGCCTCTTTGAACTTCCGCCTGGCGACGAAGTATTTGATTTTCCGGATAGCACGGATGGCGCGTTTGTGGACTTCTGTCAACTCGGTGATTTGTCCCGTGCTTTCTAATAAATCCTCTGAAATATGGGA
Source organism: Lingula anatina (assembly GCF_001039355.2). The sequence goes on from NW_019775247.1 coordinate 340,616, forward strand.
ATGAAATAAGAATTCAATGTCATTTCTGTAAGATATTTTTCTTTTAATTCAGCCATATGGGAATGATGTTAGAATTTTAGAAAAAAGTTAAGCAAGCTCTCTCTTGGTTTTCATTCCAATAAAAGTACTTCTTTTCATTCAGCCATATGGGAATGATATTAGAATTTTAGAAAAAAAGTTTAGCAAGCTATCTCTTGATTTTTATTTCCTGCAAAAGTACTTTTTAATTAAGATAAGACAATTTTTCTCTCAATCTCGGTCGATACTTCGTACAGGTAATTACACTTCCCTTAGCTACGTTTAATCTTCGCAATAACAGAGAAAGGGGAAATAACGTATCCGACGCCTGTTTATTGCATTGTCTTCAAAACATATTGTGTGCGTGTGTGCTGGGGGGGGGGGGGGGGGGGGGCGAACAGGTAAGTTCTTTCCAGTAATAATATATGAAACGACCCTAAATTCTAAATTACATTTTTCCGTATTAGTGTAAAGCCTACACCTGTGTGACATGAATGGTAGTCCTAGGAATGGAAGTGCAGGGTCCCATATGATAAGTTAAGGTTAGGGTTAGTCGGAGTATTGGGAGTGCAGTATATGGGACGAATGTTGCCTGTAAAAAGTAACGGGGAACGGGCTACGGTTCCTAGCGGACTGCCATTTCTGTCACACATGCCTTGCGACCGCTTGAAAGACGAATTTTAAACCGCTCTCTTGAGAGGTCGTAATCCCACTGTAACAGGGAATCAAAATAATGGTTTAAATGTAATCCCTACCGTCAGATTCTTTCCTTGTCATCGTGTTTTCTCTGCTTAGGACGTTGTCACCGACTGTCAAGCTAATGTGGCTCCTAGAAAACGAAAGACGATGAGTCTACAATAAAACACAAACTGAAGAAATCCAGACGGCCCGACCTCTACGTTAACGTCCTGCCGATAGATGGCACGTGTGGCGGATATGGATAATTGAATTAGAGACAGATTTCTTTTTCAGTTTTACAGGGGAATTATTTTCTTCTCTGATGGTTGACAAAAGCACGAAATATCGGATAGCAATAGTCTTAACTCTTTAAGTAAGAGTGACATCCCTGAAAGGATCGAATAACGTCGCCATTCACGCCCCTTCTATTGACGAGATGGTTAAAGTTGAGGTGGAAAGTTCTGGATTAAATCAAATAAAAAATAACAGGTGTTTTGTGCTAAGTTATAACGCATCATCAAAATATACAGTTTATGCGCTAAACATCGTTTGTATGTTACTGTTAAATAAAAAGCAAGATGGCGAGCTTTATGCAGATACATGTGTCTTTCAATTACTGTATAGAATAAGCGAATATAGAACGTTAATATATAGCTGAATCTAATAAGCGAGTGCAGCAGTATATAGATTACATTTGAGATTATATTAAGACTACTACAAAAAAGCTGATGCTATATGTATTCATTTACACATACTTGTGCATAGCAATAATAATGTGCAGTCATTTTATATGAATGGAACTCTATACTACTTCCTAAAATATCTATTTCGTGCACTCAAGTCTATGTATTTTGGTATCTAGGCAAAACTGTGCAAACCACCACAAAACCAAGAGAGCTTTAATCAGTAGATGGATTGGTAATGCATTCCAGAGGATGGAAAATCACGCAGAGTAAAAGAACCGACCCCCATTTTTCACACCTTCCAGATAATTTAATAGCGATTATAATCTGAATCATTCAATAAAATTAGTTTAGGTTATTTTCAGTTCGTAGGATAAGAGCTGTACTGTATTATTGAAATTGTGTCTACCTTGGGGCATAATGAAACAAAAAGTCAAATTAATACACGATCTTTTCTTCCCAATACCAAACCATTACTTCTATACTACACTGTAGACAGTAAATGCCCTCTTCAGTATGGATAAGGTGATGTAATGTGAACCAAGGTACCCGGTCCATGTTCCATGTAATGCTGCGACCACACACTCCCGCTAATGTATCACAGGATATTGCCTAACGCCATCCAACATCATATTCGCCTATTTTCCTCCGACTTTTCCCTCTCCGACGGATTCATTTTTTAAATTTATTAAAGTGAGTTTATATCACACACTTAAAAGCTTAAGAGAACAACAAATGTGAAAAAAATGAATTTCAGAGAATTGTCACCAAATTACTTAGTATCCTGTTTTCTTATTTTTCAGTCCAACCCAGGTGACATTTCAAAGGATGAAGTGAGAGCAGAGCCACGACAGCAGCTGAGAGCTGGAGGTAAGCACTCGATTATAACGTAGATTTCTTCCGACTCTTAAACTGTATACCCTTACCCATAGCTGTCGGTATAGCTAAGAAACCCCTTTCTAACCAATCTAGATAATGTGGAACGAGTTAGATACCGTTATTGTAGCAAAAGAAAGTCCAATCCGCATTAGAATGAGTCCTCGCATTATTTCGTTAAAAACATGCGGACTGGACTCGATAGTACCCAAGCAGTAGAAGCAAGTCCAATATCGCATCATAGAGAGGTTTCATACTAACCTATCTGGATCGTTGGGGTTGGACTCGTTGTCGCGAGTCGTGAAAGCGCGGAGCATGTTAGAGAAAAAGAAGAGAACTAGGCATATATATCGGCGAATTGAAGAAGTAGTGTACGTGCAAATATAACTGATAAAACAAGCATCAGTGTACAGGCATATGTGTTAGAAAAGAAGAAAAGACATGGCAGTGCGTATTTCGATACAAATCTTTCTCAGACATTAAGAGTAAGATAATTTAAGTAGGAAATCAGACAAAGAATATGTTACACTTTATATTTTACACGTGCGCCACTGGTTTACAATACATTTCATACACGTGTCACAGACTGATCAACGTCATCAAGAAAAAACGAGTGGAAGGGAAAGATTGTCACCTTTCCAAAAGATGATCTACATGTAAGCGAAATAAAATTGAAAATGAACCTATAGCCATAATGGAATTTGATTTTTAGGAGGGGGGTTACTGGATATAAGGTGCTATATCGTTTTAGAAAAGTGGGGACGGTACCCTCGACCCGCTTTACTCATCTAGATCCGTCTGTGCACGCCATGCTGGATGTTTCAGTTGATTTTAATGTACACTGATTAGTTCTCATGACACAACAATGAACGTAAGAGAAACAATCACATGACCGTGATAACATTTTGTAATTCATAAATTTATTTCCAACACATACGCTTTCTCGTACAGTTGTATTAAATAATGGCGGAACCAGATTGTCCAGAAGAACGAGGCTCCCCCAAACGGTAATTTAGTATTTTGCCCAAAGCTCTCAAAACTCATTAGTGAATGATATGACACTACCGATACAGTCTTTTCTGTTTTTTTTATATTTATTCACATATTTGCATATTTTGGTGAAAGGAGTGGGTAGTAGGCCAGGTAATACCGGTAGTATACAATTTTGCTGTGTGAAAATTGCAAAAGACCCTCTTTGCATCTGGATCCGCCTGTCGTTATTAGTAATCAAGTTCGCACATGACATCAATAACTGCAAACGTTTGCTGGGCTTCATTTTATTTTAGAAACCGGTTTATTAGTAGACATAGTAGACAGACATCTAGGGTCAGCTCATGCGTTGGTTTAATGTTAAAAACATGAGGGACTTAGATTTAAACCGTTTATTGTAGGCAGGCTATGTTCCTTGACGCGGCTTTCGGGTTGATGTTGCTCACTTAATACTTTCTTTCAAATGAAACCCTGTGATGTCACCTCATACTAAATCACTGTATAGCAACAATTATACTTATGACATCATATGTTTGTATAAAACGCTGTTCAAGTTACGAAAAATGGAATCTTTCAAATGAAATCTGGGGTCAGTAGAAAATCTATGTTATTTCGCTCAAAAAACCTTGTTAAGAAGTGGCGAAAAACATACGAGTTTGACAGAAGTTGCGAGCGAACAAATTACACAAATTTAAAAGAAGGACAGAGGAAACCCGCATACGCGACTTAAATAACACATACACACATATTTATACCGGGTTTGAAATCTCAATACAAATAGAAATAAGTTAGAATAAAGTTATATTAATAAAAAAAGTGACACAGGCGCCAGGAAGAGACAATAGAAAAAAATAGCAATTATCTAGGTAAAGTAAAAGCAAGCATATACCGCTTCAATCGAGGGATAAAAGACAAAACTGTACACAGTAACATTTACATCCAGCCATGTTGCACGACCCTTTTTAGAGACTTAATGGTAAAGCAACGCACACATTAAATATTGACCTAAATGTTACGCTGCCTTTCAGCACTTCATCAAAGAGGGCCAATACATTTGAATGCGTTTGAAATCTAAGATCAAAGTAATGAAACAGTATCAAATATACATGTATTATTACCCTGGCAAGATCACCCATTACTATCAAAAGAGATAAAGGGACGCTATTGGAATGATAATCGAGGACAACTTTCCAGGAATCAGGCACAATTAACAGCGCGATTTATCATAAAAAGACCTAACTGAAATGCGGTTACGACCATAGACGCAGTGAGCTAATTCTATTCTCTTTGATCTAAATGGTTTCATTTAGGATAAGGTTCCTATAGATTGTGTAGCGTCGTACTTAACGTCTATGCCAGAGTTTCAACACGCTTAATACTTGCTCTGATAACTATCGATATTTGCCGTTTTCAAAGTTCCCTTGTCCAGACGTTTCTTGATAACTAACCACCGATAATGTGATTAGGAATGACCCAAACTCATCCACCAAACAGTTAATAGAACGGTCAAAATTTATATACTACATAAAACTGGTTATATCAATTTCCTATGTTCTTACGATATTTGGGGTCTTTACTGAGATTTCCAACAGTCTTTAGTATCATGCTGCCTTCTAATTCCCACCAAGTGTCTCCATCTGGCGGAAAATTAACACAAAGTAATCCTTAGGGGAGGTCGGTATATCAAAATAAACGTTCTCATTATTATTACCTGTAGAACTATCAATTTTAGAACTATCCCATTACAATATACCCTTCCATTAGTGCCATGGTAGCATGCACTACAAATTACAATTATTAAACACAAAAGCCAATAAAATAAAATAAAAAACCATTATCACAATATAAGACAACCTCAACAACACATTATTTCAGACCATGCGACATAACAGCATAACACATGTAGGAAGAACTCATGCGGCTATGCAGTAACCATGCAGACACTACAGTAGTGTTGTTAGACGACTTTCCATTCATTCATGGGGTATATAACAGGCATGTGACTCAGTTTTATCTGTAATAGATTTAAAATGCACTCATTTCTGTGATCCCTTTCAACGACCCTGCGAGCGCACTCTTCAGAGACCCGTCTGGGGCCAATGCTGGACCCCAAGGTGGACCTTGCGGTGATTTCCACGTGGGTCCAAATTAGGCGGGTTTACTTGGATTTTATTTAGTAAATGCCGTTTTATTTCCATCTGGAATTGACCCATGGGACTATTTCGTCAAAACCAATAGTGCAACGGCCCCATTGACCAATTTTAGGGGAAAATAGCCAAAAAGTTTGTGTTAACATTAAAATTGAAATAACAGTTTATTTTTACCAGATATAAATCAACAATCGTTCAATCAAATGGAATGTTGCACTGTTTATTCATGTTGAACCAAGAAATAGGTAAGTGGAATTCTCTGGATTTCTCTTGAACTAGGTAGACAACATTTTTGATCTAAAAGTTTAGAAGAATTATGGACAAAATTTTGGGAAATCCTCCATGCTCGTCTACGTGTGCTGTCTGGGAAAATATATTACACGCCCATATTTTTTAAATGTGTGTAGTTAAGAAACACCAAGCATGCGCTGTTACAAGCCCCATGATTCAGTGGTGACGTCACGTTATCAATGACACACAAACTGCACCAATTTCACCCCACGTAATGCTCAGGGGTATATATCCTTTGGCCAATCTTTGACCACGGTCAGCTGGCTTTACGGTTCACTTCAAAGGTTTCTTTCTTAACTAGTGGCTGATTGTAAATGTACCATCCACAAGATACACTTTTCTACATTGTTGAACACCTTTATATGCAAATTGAACATCTTTGATTTACCAAGATGTGCCAGTGCCTAATTTGTGAACTCAAATGATAGGAACTGCATAGCCCTTGAGCATTATATCAGCATCAAATCACTCTCTCTCTCTTTTCAGATCAATAAAATCAATAAACACACGTGTTAATAAACATTGTGTCAATGAATCTGTCAAGTTAAATTTCACTAACAGCAATTTAGTATTCTGTGAGAAGGTTTGACAGAAAAAAAGGATTCACCAAAGAACACATGCACAAGACCACCCCCGGTATATGCCTTACCAAGTCCTGTTTATTAGACTGTATAGCGAGAACGGAAATAGGACCAATGTTACTACTCAGAATATAATTACTGATTACAATAGTTGTCAAAAAGCATGACGCAAAAAGATTACAATATCGTCAGATAAAGTGCAATCCTGAAATGTGAAAAGCTGGCTTAACGTAAGCGTGCCAATATAGCCTGGTGTTCTACACTTTGTTTCGAATCTAGCGATTTGCTGAGATCATGTCAAAAGCTGTGCATAACAATATATATGCATAATTATTTGTTTCCACAAAATATGTACATTTGACAATAACAATGCTTATACAATATTGTCCTACTTTACCTGACAAGACAAACTAATGAACGCGACCAAAAGCATATCAGTCTTGCCTTGTTGGTAGTTTTTCGAATACTAAAGCAGCAAAGAACAATATAAATGTTACTGTATAAATATAGAATTTACCTTTACCTGTACAGTATATGCATATAACCGTACATACAGACAAAAACGAAAGTGAAAGTGGCTTCTCCTACCTGTTTAAAGCCTCCGTGGAGTCGTTTTCCCTGTCACTATTTCTGAGTTTAAAACTGAAGTGTCTGGAGATCAACGGTGACGGGTTGGGTGACGTAGGACTCTGGGAACGATGGAGGATGGGGCGCTCGCTTTGACTGCGGTCCTTTCGGCGTATTGTTGACAGCCGACTTACAAAAGACGACTTTTCCCTGATAAAACAGTAGGTGGCGTATACACATACGATACAAAAGATCTTTGCAGCAATTTCGAATACATAATGGAGTGCATTAATATTATGGGTATATACGGTTCAATATTCATACTTTGATTTTAAACAAAGACTAAGATGACAAGAGGGAAATTTTAGAAGATCATATTAATCTAAAAAAAATAGTATACAGGTTTCATATTCCGAATAATTACACCGTTATAGTTAGGTAAGAATAATAGTACTACATGCACACCCTTAAAATGATCAGATCAATAGTCAAGCGAAAGATAAAGTGCCAATGGTAAAACTTAACACATTTATACCTGTTAAAGTGAATATTTAATCAAATTAATTAACACTTAATTATTGGCAAATCATGTTCAATAAAAAAATACGATTTCCAAAAAAAAATAACAGTGCTGCAACGCATAGTTTAATAATATGAAAAAGTTCTCTCTTTTTTGAAAATGCAAAGGCGTCTGGCAAAGCTGCAAATCAAACTATCTAACTTTCCCAAACTGAGTTCAAGCTCGAAAAGCAAACACCGCTATAGGCTGAAATAAAATTAGTTGAAAATACACTCGGCCAAATACAATCGGAAAATGTTATTTTGAATAATTATTAAATAACCATATGAGTTAAGTATTTAACCGAATATTGAGTAATAATGCATCCACCATTCTTTACTTTTTTATATACACTGAATATTTTCCCAATAATTAACATAGTTTTTTTTTAATTGAAAAAAATAATTGCATGATTCCAACCTATTTTGGTCGAATGTATGTATGTTAACTGATTGAACTGTTAGGTGTTTAATTAAAATACGCAGCTGGAAATAAATGCCATGTCGCAAAACTTGCTTTCAAAGAATGTATCCAAACGGTGTATCAATAACCAATGAAAATGGCATAAGAATAAATAACTGGAAACAATCCCGATAAAGCACACATGCAAACTATAATAAATATAGAACAGACATAGAAAAGATTGTAATACAGATTTGACAGGGAAGGCGTCAGGAAGGGTCAGTCTCAATATCAGATAGAAAGTGGAGGATTAATTCTTTGGGGAAGAAGAAGCGGCGGGAAGGTGGTGGGATGTTGAAACACGGACAACAATAAGAAGGGCAAAGACATAAAGCAAAATGGCGTCAGTGCCAGGGATGCTCTAGATACGAAACGGAACCAAGAACCAGGAATCAAAACCGGAAGCTAGAACAATGACGCCACACCAACGGCATCCGCATCATGACTCTACAGTTACTACTGACAACGAACATACGCCTGGGGGCTTGGCGGTTTCGGGGGTTCCACGTTGACTTTCCAAGTCGCCAACGAACAAGAACTCTCGTCGGCAGCGTAGCACCGCCAAATACTTTGTATCAGGAAGGCTGCGGGGATCCGTCTCCGGATTTGGTGCTTCTGGCGCTGTTGCTCGTGCACCTTGAGAGCAAAGCCGGAACCTAAGATGCCCTACGAGAGAGAAAGTGGCAGAAATGCAGAGCAAGCGACAAACGAATATGAAACGGTGGATGATAAGCGTGACTATAGTTATATGCGGTGATCACAACACTTATGATAAAAAGATGTATATTATAATAGATCCACTGCCGGGCGTGATGGCTGCTTCTAAGCCGGTACCTGGAAAACCTACAACAAGCAAGCGTGGTTACGTAATATGTATATATGTGTAGAGAGAGCGACTGAGTAGAGGCAATAGCGCTGATTGGGGACCCTCTTTCTATTTAATATGTGAAAGCTGATAAAGACCTCTTACGTATTCAGGTTTTTAACCAAAAATGTAATTTTACTAATAAAGTTATTTTTACTGTGCTATTTTAAGCATCGGAAAGATATGTTTGCCCACACCTAATAAAATGTTAATTTACTTATGAATATTAGAAAGAAAACAATGTTAATTTACTCATGAATATTATAAAGAAAACATTTAGCACTTCCAAGAACATCAGCATTCACATATCATACGGATAGAGGGCCCCTATACGAGTAGCAAAGCAAAAGCACGACCGAGGCTAGGTCAGGGTCATATACGCATCACTGCAAGGTCAAGGTCATATTAGATGAGGTCAAGGTCACTACTTGCATCACTTCAAGCCACTTCTAAATGTGCGAAGTAGCCAAAGGGCTATTGCTTTCAATTTTTCTATTGCCCGCTTTAGAATGTCTACATACGAGATGGGGCTAGGATGGGGTCGTAGGTGGATCTTCCAGGTGGCTTGGGAAGTGGAGTGCTCGTCTGCTGCATAGCACCGCCATACTGCCTGAATCAGAACCGAGGCTGGGATCTGTCGTCTGCTGTGGTGCTTCTGTCTCTGCTGTTCGTGCACTTTCAAAGCAAATCCTGAACCTAGAATACCCTGTGTTAAACCAGAAATGTGAGTTCGTGAACTTTCACAGCGGTTATTTTTATTTATATATATAAGTTCTGTGTGACTTAGAAAGAGTTTGTAATTTTCGAGAGATATGCAATAAAATGGTAGCCCATACGCACGCGCTTACGACCATGACTTCGGCGCACACAGTCGTCCCAGAAATATCATTATCGCTGTATGAAATCCAACAGAATCACCAAATATTTATCTGTACAGCTAAATAGTTTTATAGCGCGCACCCTTTATAGGTTAACACTGTTGTATATAAAAAAAACAGTAGCCGAATACACGAATGTGTTGGTAATCTGATAAAACGCACTGATTGTGCCTTATTCCTCGATAAATGCAATCGTTGAATAATTATGAATGTGATGACAACTGGAAATACGAGGAATTAACACAGAGAGCCATTGTTTGCCATCAGCAACACAGTTATAAATATTATTAAAGGAAATCAATGATATATGCAGGCACGTGTAGCTGAACACGTCATCGATATACATGTATGATGAGGACAATACTCGCGTTATCAGGATTCGTGAGTACATGGAGGACAGTATGTGCTCGTTTATACATTTAAGTGCACACATTACGCTTTAAATAATAAAAAGAAATATGGAAATGTCATCATTTCCAGTAATCCCAAGGTACGTACAGCATATTCAATATCATTGACAATTTGCGATCTTTTAACTCGATTTTCCAGAAATACCATCCCACACTTGAAACTGTCCCTAACTCCCATTTCTGTCTTAACATCCGTCATAATTACAGGAACAGGAATTGTTCTTAAGTATATATATAGGCCGGGTGCTCACAGTATGTCTTTATAACAACTTTAATGCGACGGTATCATAGTATAGTGCATTGATTTTAGAAAAGGCGCCTCCATTATTTCAAATGTGTAATATAAGGGAAAGGAATATGACACACCATCTCTATCAAATTTAAAAACCTTTTCAGAATAACAAACCGTATTTGGTAAAAAAAACACGCTTCCAACATGAACATCGGATAACGATGCGTTTACTTTCAAGCTCCATATAATATGACCAAATTTAAAAAATAATCTACGGCTTTATATAACATGGGTCATATGCTTGGCATATAAGACCCCATTCCTGTACCTAGATCGATCTAGCAGGATCGACCCATCTCCGAGGGGATTCTCGCTAAATTGCATTCAGAATAAGCGGCTTAGATGCATGGCACGCCTACTGAAGCTGCTAAACGATAGTTAATTACCCCCTAACAGCTTCAGTAGGTCTAATACACATCAGAGCTGCTTAAGCTGAATGTAATTTAGCGAGAAACCCCTCGGATATGGGTCGATCCTGCTAGATCGATCTAGGTGTAAGAATGGGATCTAAATATGTTTATTGGAGTTCTATACTCACTGCAGGTAAGGCAAAGAACGCTATTCCACTCATGGCGCACACGGCCGCTATTAATTTCCCCGCCCAGGACTCTGGAACCGTGTCACCGTACCCTACCGTGCATAGTGTGATCTGGAAAAAAAAGACATAATAACCAACAGGCCTTATAAACGGATTAGGCGTTTACTTACACTACCCGTAAATTCTTTTAGCAGTAACGTCCATAGAAATAACAAAACCCACGAATTAACCAACGCACCGTACTATTATTTCGCACCAACAAATCGATACCTAGTACTAACATTCCTCCGCTCTGGTAGTGCCGGTTAATTTGTGGGTCATGTAGTTAACATGGGTGTTAATGCTAAAAGATATGCGGGTAGTGTTAGTAAACGCTTAATCCGTTTATAAGGCCTGATCAAGGCAATTAGGCATATTTACTGCGGAATGTAATCCATATGTCTATCAACTCTACCGTTTTGTATGTCCACCAGTGTAGTACATACATTACATTTATATTGTGCTTGGTATAAAAACTAATGAGAACATTTACGGTATGGAGGATATTGAAACTATTTGCAGGATATTGAAGCGTCCATATTTACCCTTGATTCAGATTTCATTAATTTACGTTGCTTTGTAGGGTATGTAGGTAAATAATGAAGATGGATAATAATAATGATAGATAGATAGATAGATACTTGCGTAGGCCCCCTATATATCATATAACAATTATTTTAGTATTTTCCGTTTTTATAGTCTCTTAGTCAAGCATACAATCCTATGTTGATCATGAAAAACCTTCTTCACAACACTTCTTATGCACTTGTGCATAGTGCCAAAAATCGTCAGTGTAATCACGTGACTTACCACAGCCCACCAGAGGGCGTTTGCATAGGTTTCAAACTTTGGATTGTTGTCTTTTTCCACGAGATATACAAAGAAGGCGGAGAATATCAGGACCAACACGGCGATGTATAGAGTCGTTATCAGTTCCTAGAAAGAAAAAAAAGAGTCAACTTAAGTTTCAATGTTGATATACTGGTACATTTCTGAGAAAAGGTTGAGAAAATGCCAGACAAACTCTGTCGGGCCTAGGAAATCTAAGGAGAGAGATAATACGATCTCTTCAACATACTGTCATGAATATTTTACAAGGTGTGGTACGTATGGGACATATTTATTCTTCTGTAAGCCCGATGTCCTGAGGCCTTTTTTCTTGGCAAGAGACGAAGGGGGGTTTCATCTCCGCCTCCTGCATACAAACGGCCATGATGAAAATAATGAAGAGCATTAATATCGCCATGGCAACCGGTATAGTCTCTGATCGGCCCAACTATTCCACAGCCACACTGTATGCCAAGCAATTGTGGAGTGGTATGCCACGGTTGTGATTCAAATACAGGTACGTGTAGGCTGGCAAGCCGCCTGGGACATTTGCCAATTGGAACCAACTGTGGATACGAGATTGTTAAAATATATAGCTTTGTCTACTGGTACTTTGAACAGGCATGTAAGCGTATAGCAAACCCGTACGTATCACATATTATATAACTTTTATATGTTTTGTTCGTGTTATATCAAGTCATGTAGCTGCAAATAAGTTTATATGTAATAATGAAGGAAACCAATCCATGTTGCTGCGGTTTGTACTTAATTTAATTACAAAGCAATTTAACACCAGACACATACACACACATACAACTTATGGGCACACTGCAAACTGATAACTTACGTGTAATTATAATGGCATACATATAGGTAACATTCATACTGCATTACGAAGAAATAAGTGTAGTCCTTTTGCTTTATAAAAACAGGTTTAAGCCCAATGTATTGATTTGCTAACTAATATATCAGTCTCATACCATACAGTATATACAGGTTACAGGTACTAGTACACACACACACACACACACACACACACGCACGCACTTCGAACGCACGTACCGGTATATGAATGCCCACCCGGTTCGTAAGTACGTAGAAGTTTTCCACTAAGTTATTGCTGACTTATTGCAATAACTGACACCATAAGACGGAATCGTAAAACACGTCTATAGTCTCATAACCTTTAGAACAGATAATGGCAAGGATTCCGTAAATTGCATAACACCCATAAAATGTGTGGCAATGCGCCTTGAACGTTATACCTACTGCAGATGCCAAGGACGTAGCATAAAAATTGATGAAAATGAATGGGAGAAAAGACCGTGGTAACTTACGGCAATCGTTATCCGTAGAACGGCGTCCAAACGGTGCAGCAGCGCGCAGAAGGCGTGCCTGGTTTTCCGGTATTGCATTTTACGTCGAAATATGCGAGATGAGCATTTTTACTGAAACCACAATCAAAGACAGCCAACTGAAGGAAAAAAAGACCAATAGTTTCTTGCAAAGTGACCTTTACGTCTTGCCGGAGACTAGATACTGCTACGTGCGTCATGGAGGTCAAGGGTGACGCTTCCTTCAAGGAGGAAACGCGCGTTCCGTTTAGAACTCTCTGGTATTCCGGTACTCTATCATTTAGAGCGTCTCGTTGTTGCGCAACGTAATGAGAAAATTGTAATAATCTTTCTCGTATTTTGAAAGCAGCTTTCTCGGGTCTTAGACAGGTGGTGAGTTTTAATGCAGTTGTAGATTAGACCACGGTTAGGAGAAATACTGAGCATTTGTGATCTTATCCGGTTTAGGCAATGCCTCTTCCCGGGAGTGGAAAGTCAGCCACAAGCAGTTGTCAAAACAGAACATGTGTTGCTTTCCCTGACAATAAATAAGAATAATCATAACATCCAACGAAATATTGATGCCAAAAAGATGTCTACAAATGTAAAATGTGCATAACTGTCTGTCAGCCAATATGGCGTCAGCGCCTATATAATAAAACTACTTCACAATATTGCTTGACACTAATGCCTGTCTTTATATCCAACTTGCGTTGAGGAATCTGTTGCGGCCCAATCTCGCGTGACAAAATGAGATTTCCATCTGTCACAGTCAGTTATCAGTAAAGATATAATTTTGATCAAGAAGAACTGAGTTCCTTTATACATCGCTTTGTTGTCTGTGCTTGTTCAGAAGTTCTTCTTAAGACAAAAGGGAAAAGGAGCTTGCCAATGTACGAGCACTGACCTGTTACCCGTTTCACAAAAGAATTTGAGACAGTACCAGTGGTTAACAATTATGTTACCAACGTTACATGATCACGTGCACACACCTTACCCTATCAGGAACAGTGTTACGGCACTTTCACGGACATCCTAGTCAACTAAACCAGCGAAACGACTTTTTTTGTATTTAAACCTGGGACCTGGACTCCTTAAGCTGCATGACCTCCAGTAATTGCTATGTATAATCAGTGCGTGAAGGAACCACGATCCTAAGCCAATTAGTACCGTCTTATAGCGCTGTATAATGACGCGGTGGCTTTATCGTATAAGCACTCGTGGGCGACTTTACCCGAATTAATCAGCACCGGTATTGCTATTGTGCAAAGTTAAACTATTGTAGACGTGTTTACTAAGATATATACTTTCTGGTGTCAGTTCCTTTATATTTTTACGTTCCCATTAATGTAGGGTTGGCTTCATTTGACACTAAAACAGAACAGACAATGGGTTTTCATTCTTGGAAATTGCCTGCAATTAGCCCAGCCATGTGCCAAAATACATGTTTTCTCAGAAACATTGTCTTCGCACGCAAGCAATTAACATATGTTGAAGCATGAACATTGAAAAACCAATCAACGCTTGGCTTTTCCCTGAAAAATATCACTTAAGTAGCGATCAACGTGTTTAAGCGTGACATTTTCTTGTTTTGGGGATACCTAATGAAACAAACCACCCGTCTTTACTTTAATTAATATACCATTTGGAAGATTTGTGGTTTATGTATCTTAAACGTCTTGCATACCAGTATGTATTGAATTATTCTGAATATAACTTCCTGTAACATTTATATCGATAAATAGTTATGGTATATTTTAGTGTATGGTAGTGTCAGCTAGGTGTCGTGTTTTGTTGCAATGCATTGCATTGTATTGTAATAATTTGCATTGCATTGTAATGCACTGTTCTGAATTCTTTTAATGGTTAAAATCGGTGTTGTCTTGTTTCTATTCTATTCTATTCTACATGTATTTAACTCTACATAACGTACATTACATTACACTCCATATACATAGGTGTCTTCCTCACCTGCCTGTGCGCCCAGATCACCGACCCCAGTAGTTTCCAAGTGCTTCCCCGTCTGTCCAGCCTCACCATACGGAGGAGCTGGAAGAACCTCAGCCCTCGCAACACTGACGTGAAAGGGACCCCCGAGGCTCCAATCAGTAATACTGTTACGCTGGCTATAATGCAGAGGACATCTGGAAAACAAAGAATCATGTATTTATGCTGTGTATTTATTTGTTTATTTATTTATCTATGAAGTTAAGGCCATGTCGTGTTTGCACGTCAGGTTTGTCACGGCTTGTTGGGAACAACCTTGTCTAAGTGATCAGCCCACTTACAACGCTTGCTTAGCAGCTCATTTCAAAACCACTCACGTTGATTGTTCTAATGGGTCTTTCGCTATTAAGTCTAGAATGGAACTTGAGAAATTGGTTCGAATAAACTGTTCAATCACGCACTGATAGCTAGGTGAAGGTCTACAGGTATTTTACAAAACACCCAAGGTCAACAAGGGTACATTTTCTTTTGTTTCAGACCATTGACATGACCATTTTGGGCTGTCAGAACATTGATTTTGGGCCTGTGATACGTACATAGTTTACAGTTGATCTGGCAGATCTGTTTTGCAAACCTGTCGTGTATATGGGTGATATAGCAGCTTAAAGCCTTTTGTTTTCGTCGAAAATCATTATTTGATACTTCAGAATCAGTCATACAAGTCGCAGATTATACGTATATGCATACACAAATTGTGTTGTGTCAATTCATAGCTACAGGTAGACAGATTATAAAGGTTGTTTTTTCTTAATTTTATAATCCTTGAGACCGTTACATAAGAACATTCAAATATTTATCATGACATAAACAGCCGTTCCATTCACCTATTACACACAAAGGTCTCCGGGAGAAGCGGAGTCTGCCCTCCAGTCCTTGATAACGAGACCGGCAGCCGGAAGACCACACGCGAAGCACGTATTCAGTTGTGTACCAGAGCACCATGATGAGTTCCTGGAAGACAAATGACTAAAATGAGATTCTCCATAAATAATATATGTGAACGTGTTTGTGTGTGTGTGTGTGTGTGTGTGTGTGTGTGTGTGTTTATGTATGTATGCATGTGTGCGTGCGTTTGTACGTGACAGTGCATGTTGGTGTGTATTGAACTGCAGATGTACCCGAAAGTATGTAGGTAATATTAAAATATGTTGTGCAAAGAAATATCAGACGCGTACCCTATTTGAGAAAAAAAACATGATGTAGCTGTGATAGCTTTTTAGATGATATTGAGTAATACAAGTGATAGCAAACATGTGGTCACTGTGATGAAATAGTATAGGTACATTTAGACATATTACAAGTGTGTCCCGCCACTGTGTGTGTGTGTGTGTGCACTGCATCTGCCACTGGGTAAACTGTTGTTTTTAGTGTGGTTAGAACTGTCCATGCTATAACAAATTTAGCATACGTGGGCTGCTTAACTATATTGGGCGGATAAGACCCCTTCCCTTCTCCTGGGCCACCACTCCGAAATGTACGCCCATCACCATGTAGAAATTACACCCGACAATTGCTTCGTTCCAGTGTTTCATGTCCGACTTTATTTGTCTTGAAAATTTGTTTTGACAAAAAAAACCGCAATAATGTTGCATGTGTCACTTCGGTTTAATGTACAGCAAATAAACAACTGTGTAGGCAAAGGTTGATTGTGATAATTACCTTATCGTGACCCTGGAGACAATAACAGGAGACTATGACCACATATGACTGCGGAACATGAACAAATACTTGGTTTGTTACGACAACATGACGCACGCTACAGCCTTTTCTTGCCAAGTTGAATAAACGCAACGTATATATGCCGTTTGTCCTTAAACACCTTCTCTTATTTTACCGCATTTACTTTCTACTTTGTTTTCTTTTTCTATCTTTTTTTGTTTCTTTTTTATTCCCTCCTTTTTGTTTGTTTTCTTTTTTTCCTTAATTCACTCATTCACTAACTACATGATTCATTCTCTCATTCGTTATTATTCCTTGATTCATTTCTTCTTTCTCCTCTTTCTGTTTTTTTACTGTTACTCTTACTGTCTTCCTCCTTCCTTTTGTCCTTTCATTCATCCATTCATTCACTCATTCACTCACTCATTCACTCATTTATTCCAACATTCTTACCTTGTTCTGCAACCACCCCTATACAGGCAGAGTGCCTTAACTCCACGCGGCATGTCTGCCAGTGCCCTGCAAGATGTACTTACCAAAAAGAACAACAGCTGGCTGATCATGATGCGGTACCTGGGAACAGTTTCAAGGACACTCAACAAGAGGCAGGCTACAACGGTGACAAACCTGGAAGGAGATAAAGAACATTAATGGGTTTTTAATCAATGGCAAGATGGAATGTTCGATTTCGATCGTTTGATTCAAGGGAGAAAATGTTCCTTTAGTGTGAACGTAATGGTTGCCACGGCAAACTGTAACGAATATAACCTTTTTTTCCTGTGGAGAATTGAAAGTTGATAAGTACATTTGCAGCTCATTTACATTTGACAGTCTTTTTTCTCCATGTGAGCATCCTTAATAGATGATCATTTAAACATCTTAAAGGGGTAATAACTCTTCGTATGAGGTCTATATTTCACAATAAAAACATTGTGAATAACTCACAGAAATATAATATATTCTGTTTTATGACAAAAACAGCAGTTACCCTGTATAGCTATTATTCTGATATCTGAGCTTGTCTTCAGACCACGTGACCTCCATTGATGGCTATACCTCCTCCATTGATGGCTATACTCTGTTATAATCTCTTAAGAGATTATAACAAAAAACCAAATTTTTTAGAAAAAAAACAGGGACTAACTTTGAATGTAGAAATGGATTCATTAACCATTGGTAAGTATGGGATAATTGTTGTTTACTCCAGGAAAATTCATTTTTTGGCCAAAACGCAGAGTTGTAATCCCTTTAATATATATCTGTCCAATAGGTTAGTTCATCATTATTCTTTTGTAGTTGTGTTTTTTGAGCTAGCAAAATACGGAACAGCTACCGCAATCTGGCACAACTACAGCAGAACTTAAAGAAACTAACGACGAATCTTGAAGAAAGTGTGCCTGCGGTGTAATAAATATCCATATTTGTCAATGAGATATCTTACAAGACCTGTTAAATAGTTGCTAGGCCTAAAACATGAGTTGCAAGTGAAGTTACGTCACTTCTGCGATAGAACAAATGTCACATTCCCCCTGTTTAACAAGCTATTTGGCTAAAATCAGACGAGCTCAGTACAATAAACATAAAGCTCTGTAACATAGTGTATATCACGGATGATACAATACAACATAAAATGATATTCCCTGACATCATTTGGTGTATGGAAAACTAGGATCTAGGATAGGCACAGGTGTTGATGGATAGTTCAAATGCCAAAAGCAAAAATACTTTGGCGTTCTACCTGCCATGGGTGTTACAATTCTAAGGTGGACTTCATTGCTCTAGAGCTTAGGTTCCGTGGAGATGTATCACAGAATAACCCTGGTATTATAGGGGAGGCAAAGCCAACGCTTTAGATTTGAGTCCGTTCCGTTGATTGCACTCCATCTAGATCAAAATGACTTCCATTTTATTGATTAGACTCCAGTTTTATTAACACATGGTCTTGAATGTGTGTGTGTGTGTGTGTGTGTTTTTGTTTTTTTTTTTCAAATAGACTGTATCAATGTACAGACTAATCGACAGCTGCTATAAATCACACAGGTTTCAAAAGCGGAGTTCAACAACACCCGTAGAGCGTTTAATCAACCTAAATTACCTTACGTTATGAGGAGGCGCTCTTGTAATTATCAACTTGGTGCGAGTGATTAGCGGAAACAGGCAATAGTCTCGCTTTTTTCATCTTATGTTCTGCATATGCACAGCATAAAATCGGAAAGGAAATAAGCTTGACTGAATTTTATGGCGCGGTTGCATGGTCCCCTGAGTTCAATAAGACTCTTTAAATAGCGAATACTGTATGGTTTCTTTCGTGAGTTCATAATGAGGAGAATAAAGGTGTGTTTTTTCATAGTTCGCTTGCTGTCTGTTTTGTTTCCCAAATTAGAAGTCATACCTGTGAACAGTTAACATCTCGAACATTCGTCTACGTGTTTTGATTACGAAAATAACAACTTTAGTCTTTGAGTCAAAGGATTAAAGACTGTGTGCAAAACGATTCGAAGTATTGGCACTAACTATATTTTAGCCCCCAGATATGACTAAATGAGATATGTAAGTTTTCCAGACTAAAGAACAGATTCTTAAAGCCAGTTTTTAACGTACATGTATGACTAACTGATTTAAGACAAATGTCACCCATCGCACGGTACGTTTTCTTAGTAAGCCCTAATAACACCACTTTGCCAATCTGTCCATTTCCAAAGGCCACCTTAATACACATATGGTTTAATGCAATTAGTTCTGAAGCGTTGTCGAACCTTACACTGCTATGTAATATAACATATCTGACGGTTGTACAAGTATCAATGCTGTTTAGATTGTTTAATAGGAATTCTATAATGAAAAGACATCCGAATACGCTAATATGTTCTATTTCACTGTCTTTTCGTTGTGCTATCTTTGCTACTAGATCATAGTGTACTGGAATTTGCTTTCCTCTCTGTCTGTCGACCTCACTAGCAATGGCATTCACGACAAGACTTATGACTACAAGTGGACGGAATTAAAGAAATAACTTTTTACACTTAAAGGCTCTCTAACTACTACTCGAATTAATAAAACCGGCTCAAGTCTTACTATCATAAGATGTGTGTCGTAAATGGTTTCCCTTCACTCAAACACTGGTGCAGCGTAAGCAGCAGTTCTTTAAAAGGTTAGGTGAGCGAAAAGCGGGTGGTATAAATATTTGATGCTGACACCGCTCTTAAAGTAAACAATGTCACCTTCAAGTTGTCTGTCATTCATACCACTGTCATCTGAACCGTCTTCTAGATCTGCCGGTATTTTGAAATCCCATCAATTAGCCTGTATGGCAATTGAACTCTCTAGCTATTGTTTAGGAAGTCTTAAAAATTGCTACGAAGCGTTTTCTTTTAATTGACAATCAAAGTGACATTCAAAGAACATTCAGTTTTATCACTTCTATTCAAGTCCTTTAAAAATGATGATACACAGGTATGTAGGCCTACAGTAGGCCTACCATAGCCCAAAGACCGTGCGTCTTTTAGATGCGAGATTGACAAGGCCCATGTCGCGTTCGTCTTTTACTGTGGATTTTTGAGCTTCAAATGGCTATGTTATAAAACTCGAAATTCACATGGTCATGTCTTGTCCGTCATTCACTGAGACCCATAGATGCGAAATTGACCATGCCTGCGCTGCATTTGGCTTATACTGTGCATCTAATAAAACAAGAAATTGACATAGACATGTTTATTTCGAAACTTGCTGGCTCCCATAAATCAAAATTACCTTGTGCCAAGTCGCATTTGTGCTTTTAAATAACAATGTTAAAAACACGAAATAGACATGGCTTGTGTGGTTTTCGCAGTCATGTCAATCTCGCATCTATGGAGTTCAGTAAGTGGCGAAACAGACATGTCATTTTTGGGGCTCAAAGCTCTCTAGTAAAAGACGAATGCGGCATGGGCCTTGTCAATTCCGCTGCTATAGGGATTAATAACATATGAAATAGTCGTTTTAGAATGTTAAGGGGCGTCTAAATGACGCACGCGCAGGCTCCTATGGGCCATGGTAGATATGCTCACGCATGTGATGATTTCTTAGCACTGATTTTTCTTTTCTTTCTCTGATTTCTCCAATTTCCTTCTTGGAACTTAAAGTATGTGATGCTACATGTCGGGGTCTTTCACCGAACAAGTCTCTGATTTAAAAATGGTGCACGGATGTCGTGCGAGTTGAAGTAAACATTGTTCATACGCAGTGTTAAGTCCACAGGGACAAATATGATCTTTGCATACTTTACAAACAACTGAAGACGAGACACCGGTGGAAAAATCAATACCAAATCAATCTTTTCTACAAGATTCTATAAAAAATATATATGTAGTCAAAAAAATTAATTCCCTCCTTGTGCTGTATATATATATTGTAGGAAAAACGCTGAAAATTTGTTCCGAGATCTTTCAGTCTAACTAAGCCCAATGCATTTTCTACATATACAGTATAAATGTGTGTGTGTATGTGTGTGTTAATATTTTAGACTCCGTTCACATGAAAAATCTATTTTCTAAAAATCTATTTTCTATTCGCGGTATCTTGTGATCACTCCGAGGACAGCCGAGAATTAATTACAGCTTTGGAAGTAACTGGCTCGTGCTGCCAGTAACTACGCCGCGGGGTATTCAGGGCACAGACCGTGATCACAAGATACCGTGAATAGAAAATAGATTTTTAGAAAATAGATCTTCCATGTGAACGGAGCCTTACTCTCATTTGAGCAATGATACAATAATCAGATGTACGAATTTAACTTTTTTTATTATAAATTTTGGTCACGCGCACGCAAACATTTGTCCAACGTTACAACTGAATGACGAATATCAGCAAAACCCGTTCAGCTGGATTTAGATTGTCTTTGAACTAATCCTACTGAGTATAGGACGTACGCGCTGACTTAATTAAAAACACATAAAACAGACCGAGAAGTGCCACTCCAAAACAACGACCTGTGCAACAATATCAATACCAGCTGCTGCAGATTCCAAGAATCGGATCAAAATCACATGTATAATATAATGAAAGTAAACAGGCCGAACCCTGCTTGGAATTGAGAGAGCCGCCGGGAACGGTCAACAGAGATAAAGGTGACTGAACCGAAGCTTAAAATAAATATGTGAAGTAATTACTTTAGATAAGATGCAGCTCCAAGGACCCAGGAAGTTGGCATGAAAAACTGAGCTGACTGTTTATTTGTGAATAATTTTTTTCTTTATTTTAATATTTAGATAAAATAAAGGGTCAAACTTCTAGAGCTAAGGGTAATTTAAGTATGTCGTGTTACTTTTGTACTGTTATAAGATATTAAATATCCATATATTCTGAAAAACCAAAATATCAATTTTAGCATGATACACATATTCACGATCACAGTCAATTTTTTCGTATTTGTCTTTAGTCAATTTTTACATTGGTAGGGTGGTTATGGGCCGAACCGTACGTATATACACACCGTTTCTACTCCTCTTACCCCAGTTCAACCCCTAACCCCATCAACCCCCTTGTTACACCCCCTACAACACGCAGGCCTACCCAACTACCAGCCTCGGCACCGAATGATCCTGAATTCACCAGTAGATCAGGCCGCATCACCCGTTTTCAAGTTTGCCTAGTACGCGATGTGATAGTGATGATTCTGAGCGGTGTTGGAAAGTAGTGTATTTCATCTTAAAATTTGTTCCGGGGTATGATACTGTGAAATGCGTACTGAAACACACCTTAATTTAATTTAATGCCATGTCTAACTTCTAAAATAATGAAGAAGATTCGGGAATTAGAGGTCTATGACAGAACCAAATGTCAAAGACAATAGTGGCCCCAGCCACTGGGGATTTATTGATTATTACCATTTTTGATACCGAAATCACCACCTCGCCAGATATAGCTCTCTTCAATCAAACATACTGGATTTAGCAGCTCTTTCAAAATAAGGGCCATATCAGCGAATTCCATATACTCAGATTTGTTCTACTGTGAAAATGCAGGGCCTAGCTGTTTGTCCGTATTTATCTCTAACAAGCACTTGCTTATTTTACTGCAAAAAGTTTAATCATAAATATCACTGTTACTTGTTTTCGATTTGAGTTCACCGCATATGCAAGGACTGGGGATTCATTCTATTCTAACTAAAATCTTCTTGCCGTCGCTTCATTGTAACATGACTCCTTTAAACGAATAAAGCAAGGATAACAAAATGAACTACAAATTGGACATAAAGAAAAGCAACGTGATCAGTTTTGTAGTGTTTTGCAAGAAGTGCGCATCGCATTTCTCCCAAATGTCGAACAGAAAGGATTTGAGTAGAAAGGTAACCGTTTCATCTATTTTCAGAACCCACAATATCTCATATGCTACTTTTCAAATCAAAACACAGAGAAAATATACATAAAGCTTTTAGGATGTGGTTAGCTCTTATCTAACATATGCGTTTGACAGATTTTGTGTGTGCCCACGCGGCGCGTGGTTGCCTAGAATCATGTTGTGCAGTTGTGTATGTTTTTCGGCTGTAAATGGTGGTTTGGTACGTGGTACCGGTATTTATTGAAATAAAGGCAAATGAATGTGTTAAACCGCTGAACGAAGAAACAAACTTCTAAGATATAGGAAGAAATGAATATACAGACAGCGAAGGTAGAGCAAAAATGAAAGTAGAAAAAATTGAAGTTACATTTAAAATTTTGTATTTGATATTTATAATATAGTGCTTGGGCATTTTGGCTACCTGTGAAAGCAACTTTTTTTACCAAGAATCGTGACACGTTCCTATCATTTAGCGTGATGCCAAAAGCACCAAATTCCCGTAACTCGTGAGTGCGGCTTTTTATTCTTCATCCTTCGTGAAACGAAGTCATTATACTCGGTGATTCGTGATTTTCAACTCCCCGGAAATGATACTGATGATATAATTTTCAATGAGATATGATATAAATAAAGTTTTATTTACTGCGATTTGTGATTTGATGATTTTATTTCTCGTGAAATAGGTATGATCACACACCCCCCCCCCCCCCTCAAAAAATGGGAACCTTATCATAAGGTGCAGCTCATTTTAGTATCTCAGACGCAACCTGCCAATTAAGCGGGAGCACACTGGGAGTGAACTGCGTTCATCTTCATTATTCTATCAACAGAAAAATGTCAATTGACAATTAAACCTAATTTCTACAGGTGCGATGACGGCAGACGATCTGTTTCTTTTGGTTCACTGAAACTCGTGACGTAAATGGGTACTAAGAAGCTTTTTAAAAAACTTTAGTACCAACTGTGGGTTGTCGCGTTAAGTAAGGTGCGGAAATCGTTCGCTTAGTTTCACAAAATATTTTATTTGCATTCACTGCTTGCATTGTTGTTATGGGCTTTAATTTGACGTGTTTTGTCTGAAAGTTAATTATATTCCATGGCAAAAATGGGACAGAACGTTATCTGCCCTGATTGCATTTTTAAGTCTAGGGGCCAACATCTGTTCATTTATTTTTTCATTTATTTTATCACATACAACAAAATATGTGAACAGCCAAGAGGGAGAAATTGCCTGTAATATAGATCTGTGAAAATACCAAACAAATGATTCCATCACGGTGGCTATCTGTCTGTTCAGCATGCTGCTGAATCAGTGAATATGTCTATCATATCGAATATCCGCAGATCATTTCCGTAGATAAAATGGAAACGTTACAACATATCAAAGTCATTTCAGAAGCTGAGCATGGATAACTAATGGAACTATTGCTATTGTGTCCGCTGCGACCTTTGTGACCACTGTGACCACTGCGATCATCAGGTTTGGTGACCACATATCGTCATTGCACCCATTTCTGTTATCGGCCCGATCAGTTATATATGTTGATCACGTAGAAATTCAACACGTCCACGGTCAGTGTCTACTATGTACATATAAGCATAAAGAGAACTGGCTCAAGTCCCATATAAAACATTTAACTATAAAAGAAATTTTACACTTACATAAAGCATGTACTATAAGCACCATGTATCAAAGAGTTCTAGCATAGATCATTAGATCATAACCCCACACCCTCCAGGATATCTCCAAAATCAATTGCCTTCAAAAGCCCAAAGGCTATGAAATTCAGATATAAGATCACGCCTGTACTATTACGGAAGTAGCCATAAACACGTTAAAGTCATTTAGGGGTCTCTGACACCCTGTGCCTCAATTGGCTTCAAAAGCACAAAGGCAATGGAATGCCGAAATAAAATCACAACTGTACTGTCACGCAAGTAGTCTGAATTGTATTACAAACATTAATTATTTTTTACTCTCAAACGGGACCGAGATCTTTACAGAGCATAGCCATCTATAGAGGTCACGTGGTCCGATGACAAGCTCAGATATCAGAATAATAGCCATAGCTGCCGTTTTTGTGGTAAAACAGAATATGTTATATTTCTATCAGTAGTTTACAATGTTTTTATTTTGAAATATAGATCTCATACGAAGAGTTATTATCCCTCTAACTTCAGACAGTTTTCGTGTCCTTTTAAAGTTGTATATCCAACTGTATATAATGAATGTATTTCAGAATGTTTCCCTGCAGTTCAAAGTGTGATAGCCATATATAAATGTATGTATGTAATACAATGCACCTAAATCCTTTAGAGAGGCTGACATTAACCGAAAGGACAAAAAACATAAGAACAAGTTTTAAGATGTGTTCCTGTTGTGCTGAAAACCAAACTCACGTAACGCATAGGGGTAATTAGTATACCGTTACTTTCGAAAGAAACGCCAAAAGTGCATAGTGCTGAGAGAACAGATAGCAGGTAAATGTCACTGGAGTATAGCTGTTACCGCCAGTGAAAGAGCAAGTCTTTGAAGTCGGCGATTGATTCCCTGGTGACTTCTCTGCACGAACACCCATAAACACTGTAGGCGAAATGTGCAATTGAAGACAAGGCAGCAGGTGGCATTTACTTGTAAATTGTGTATGTAGTTTTATATCCAGATGTATATATTTTTCTGTGTGTTACTAGCGATTAAAATGGATTCTGGCCGGCTGGTGGTTTGCAATATTTATTATGGCAAGCTTAATAACATGTTTCAATATAAACATGCATAGTTCATCACAAATTACACAAATAAATAAATAAATAAGTAAATGAAGGGAAGTTCCAAAACGTTTGGTTGATTAGACAAACAAGTCTTAATATAATTAGTGAGTGCAAGTGTATACAGTGTAAAGTATACACGAGACCCAGTATCCAATATAGAACGGTAGGAATGACATTTTTATCGGTTATGAGAAATACATGCTGAGGCATGGTTAAACGCATTTGTTCTTATACGTCACATATCTTCCTATCACTGGTATAAATAATGGCGTTTATTGCCGTTTAAATATACATTAGGTTTAGAGAGCTTTATTTGGTAAAACGTGCTCAATATTGTTGAACATATTTTACTGCTATTTGTTGCTGTTTTGTGTATCTTTGCTGTCTGTGTGTAAAATGAAATCCCTAAAAGGATAATGGTCCTTTAAGATCATCAAATAAATACATTGTACATTGAAAAAATACTACCACCACCAAAGATCCAACCCTAATAAACAATTCTTAAAATGGCATTCTTTCAAAAACCTCAAACTGTTAATCGATACATTCTGTAAGTGAATGTCGCCGTACATGATGCATGCACTGACTTGTAGAATGCTTTCAAAAGTTTAACGTGGCAACAGAAAGAGCCTCTTCCAAGCTAGTTCTATAAATATTCTATCAGAGCAAACGCTTTATATACCTAAGTTAGGCCGACAGAGTCACTTTCATTTTGAGGTATTGTCCCTGAAAACCCCATTCTTCTTGCACATGTGAGGGTCTCGACCTTATCTATGGAAATGAGAAACCTTGCTGCATTCAGTATAAAGAACAATGCAGAATGCAGATAAAAATGGAAGCAATGTCACAGGGGGTACTTCGTTTAACGTTTAGCGGTATCATCATTACTTTTAGGTAGAACTGCAGGTTGGAGATTTTATCTTAAATTAAAGGTCTTAGCTTTTTTATTCATACATTGTATACATTTAATGTATCTTCAAAACACATATTCATGCTTAAAACACAGCTCCAAGTTCATCGTTTGACGTAATATTGGGATTTTTTGGGGAAAACATCTTTTTCGGTTTCCTGATTTTCCCAGGCACCTGGACAGCTAAAACAGGATTTTAACGGTATTATAACGCTTGAATAAAGTACTACAACAGGGGTTCAAGTATTTTACAAAAAAAAACATTGCTGTTGATTTTATCTATAAAAAGTGATTTTGGCCCTATTTGGGTACAGTCCAACATTATAAGCTTATTATTATACTGATGAATAGTCTGTACGTGTCATGACGCCAATAATTTTCCATTATTACCATGATGTTTATAGTGTTTATACAGTACACCAAATCATTTAATGTATAATCTGCAGTTAAGTATTTGTATCACCCAAAGACACCAATACTAGAAGAGTTTAACAATTACAACGAACGTCCTTGCATTCACTCGGCGTTTGGGTTCAGGGGTAAAAACAGGACTGGTTTACAATAGATGGAGACATAAGTCATTAATTTTCATATCAGAGTGTTTCCTAGTATACTGTGGGTTTCAGACCTGGCTTTGAGGTGTGCAACATAGCAACAAAAACAAATCACACAACCGTAACTCAGCTTCTTCTACCCTGTTGAATTAGATTCATTAGACTTTTTTTCCATTGCAAGGCAACTTTCACACACTGTAACTTCTTGCGCTTTGTCTAACTCACCAAGTATCTCAAAGAGTGTTAGAACGTTTACTTCAAGTAGGCCTACCAAGACAGCAACCAGTCTTATTAAAATGAAGTGATTCGATCACTACTGTCCAAGCGGGAATTTGCTTCTGAACGTCGTGGCTGTTACGATTAATGCAGCTTTTCCTTCTTAACCATTGTTATATAATTCTCTGAACTCTCCAACATGAATAGACCGTTACATGACATATTAACCAAGACAGTGGTCATAACTGTCATGCCGTCATGTCATTTTGGAAATAGTCGTTTTGTTACTGTTTCGCAAACAACTGCGGGAGATTTTTTATGCAAGAAGACCACGTAAAGTGCGATAGTCCATATAACGCATCTAATATGCTGCAACAAACCATTTTGATCACCGAAATGATGTTTTGGGATATGACGTTTTGGCGGCGTGATGACCATTTTTTGAAATTCCACGTTTTAACAATTAATGATGCGTATTGGGTTCGACTTGGTGTATTAAAACATTTTTGTCTGACGTAATGTTGCAGGCCTTCATCTACGCTAAGCAATGTGTGATAAGGAAATGTGTTCCGTTTTCTGCAGAATCAGAAAATAATAAAAACATTGATGTGTTTATGTCTCCACATCTGGTCCATAGTGCATCTTCTCCTAACAATGTGAAACATATTTCATGTTTAGGTTATCTATAATAGACAAGATTTTAGATTCTTGTATTAAAAAAGGAAAAAAAAACAAGACGTGTTCTGTTGACAACCCATTGACCACTAATATTACCTTTGCTCACTGGTAAACGGCGTTCACCATACAAAACTATTGCTAGCACTTTATGAATCTATGCCACTTGATTAAAATGGCAGAAGACTGTACAGAAATATAATATTAGTTCAATATCCATCTGCAAAATCACGTTGCATATCTTAAACCTATCAGGGAATGAAATAAATGGTACGGCTTCATAAAATGAATGGCCTCCATTTGTACCGAGAGAGAGAATTAATTGTTTTTTTTTTCTGCTCTGAATCAGCTTAATGCGTCAGTTAGGTTCATTCAACTCAAGGGGCATCCTTATCAGTGCCTTTATCTGTTGAGTCAGTTCATCGGCTTTAAATTGTTCNAAAAACTAGAGGACTTACCGTCTTTTAAATAGACACGCTTCTCATGCTTGTATGCATGTGGAATAAACACAGCGAATTAGATCCTCCTAAAAGGCGTGATATTGACCTAGGTGAATTAGGACATTATATAAAATCTTTTACCAGGACATCTATTTTACAACTGCCTTAATTCCATTGTTGGGTAAATTGCACCAGCGCTATTTGATGACAGTTTCCTGGAATTTATTTGTAAATTAAGATTAAACACAAACAGCAATGCTTCGTTACGATTAACTAAAAGTTCAAACCGCCTATAGCCACTAATTCAATAACAATAACTTAATATTCCAAATGCAAATATTGGTTAGCATTGAAATGACATCGATGTTTATTGCATATAGAAGTTATTTGAAAGAAAAGC
Source organism: Lingula anatina (assembly GCF_001039355.2). The sequence continues at coordinate 369,603 of NW_019775247.1, forward strand.
GAGGCACTTAATTTTTATATCATTAAATCATAAATTTCCAAGGCCGACTGGAAACCACAAAATGGTGCAGCTATCATCGATTAATAAACCACCGTAAGTCACGTTTAATTCTGCTTCCATTCGTCATGTATCAAATAAGTGGCGAGTAGACACCAATACTCAATACTTGCGAAATAACACAACTTAGTAGATTGATCATACGAACCATAACTAACTCGATTTTCGGGCCAAGGGGACCAAAAAATAATAACGAGGCATATACTGATAGTTGGCGTGGATCGAAGCAAGATATTTCTCGACCGGAGCTGCAGTGCGTGGCTTATGGACCGTCTCTGGCAATAGTTATTAAACGGATCAATGACAGTAATTTTGCACCATAAATTCGCCATGAGACGGTGATCAGAGAACACTGGGGTATTGGTTTGAAAAATCAACAACGTCCTGGTAGGTAACCTATCTCATGGCCTTAACATTAGTATACTCACCGGTTCAAGGTTAAATTTTTTGTCACTGGTAGGTGCGGCGTTATACGCTGGGGTAAAAAAATCAGTCTCGGTTTTTCAATCATTCTTTGCAAAAACGACTTGAGATTAAGCATGTACATTCTGTCACCCCCCCCCCCCTTTATCCGTCTTTGCCATTTCATCATACTACCACTTATGCACCTGGCGTTTTAATAGTAGCAGCGAAGATAAGTGGTATAGCTAGGTTTACAAACACACAGAATCCATTCAATCTAATTAGAACCACATAAAAGCGATCACCATTTCTGCCGCTTAAATCAAGTTATTATCTTTAAAGCAGGTCCATTACTAGGAAGTCTGGGAAAAACGATTACTCTGCCAGGGTATCCAATCGCAATTGCAGAGATTGGGTTCCTGGGAGCGACTAAACAGTCACGCCTAAAAGTATATGCGACCGATTGTATTTTAACTTCACTTCCTTGAAATAAATGAAAAGGAAACTTGAAAATATGTCAAAAAACATTCAAACGAAGATAAAAAAGGTGTCTTTATGATCGGTGCCTGTTTGGACGTATTCAGCACGCATTCTTATATATTAATTGACGCTCACTTACATCGGGCCTACAAACCGGAAAACCGTCGTGATCGACGCTGATTGAATATCCACGGGCGTTCTATCGATACTGGCAAGTCTATTGCGTAACTGCCTTGTCCAATATTCGTCTATATGGGGAATGAATTACTATCTTAATGTCGGATCAGCATTTAACACCTTTATTTCCGTGTTCATAAAGTTCACGTGTGATGAAAATGAATGCAACAGACGGCGCTTAATGGGAGCTTTCAACTGAACGCGTGGTGAAGTGCTGGCGAATTTCTCTTGCAGTCGAGATAGAGGTGTCAGTTCAGAGGTAATTTAGTAACGCTGGATAAAAGAGTTAACCCGCTATTGCCTAGAAAATTGATACTTTTCTTAATCGTTGTCCATGTGCTTTTGCGGGCAAATTTGTAAAAGCATTTTTCCAACCAATCACTGAGTGCAAGTACAAAGAACACATTCAACATGCTCTCTGCCTTTATACACCGAAATGAATTTTTCCTAGAAAATTCTAAAAATGATCTTTTACTCGCCATGGTATATCTCACTCTTTCAAAAACACCCAAGTTCCATTTCTTTTTACTCACTCTCGTAATGTAGACGAGAACAGGTGCACGTTATTTTCCTAAGGGTATTGGGTTAAGTACATGTATACCTTGTAGTTTAAACTAAAGGGGAAAATGTTGCAATTTCTAAGAAAATGCGTGTGTCGCTATTAAGTCTAAGGTGCATTGCATGTTTTAAATGTCAGCTTCCAACTGATGGATTCAGTAATTCACACGGCAGTTGCTGCCGCAGGATAGACGGAAGTACAACTTCAAAGCTAATAAACTGCTCCAAGGATATTGCATTTGACTGTCTAATCCACATATGATTATTCGCATCAGGGCGGTGGATGCAAAGAAAAATGTCCCCGATACCCTGAATCCGCCAGGGCTCTGTGTGAGGTAATGAAGTCTACCTGGGTACCTGCATATGACAAATGGCGGCAAGGAACCAGAACTAATTAGCCTTGGTTTGTGGAAGAGATACGCCTGATGGATTCCGACGGGGAAATTCCGTAACTGCCAGCTCTCATACTCGTTACTTTGAGATTGATCCATTTTCGAAATGTCAGCCCCTCTTAAGATTCATGTAACAGACTAATGTGCTCGTATTACGCAAACATTCAATCCTATATGCCAAGGTCTTTAATGCAAGTGTAATCCAATATTATCGAGTAAACTAACATTAATACAATTTTGCCTATCAAAATGTGCATAACCGCACGGGGTTACGTAGCCAATACTGTTATTTATTTGTCTGTTTGCAAAACACTTGTAACGTGTAATGGAGTATTCTGCTCCCGGTTTCTAGTGATACATTTCTACTGCTATACAGGTGTAGCCTGTTCATGTACACTATATACACGCGTTAAGACTGGTAAAAATGTTTGAATATCTCTTCAAGTATAGACACGGGAACCAACCATTTCAAAGTTTTGAAAATGTATATATTATCTCTGAAACTAACGGCTTAATAATTTATTTGCAGGCAACAACCGGATCATTACCGCTGATACTGTTCCAGGCAGCTAAATATGTATGTAAATAAATAAGTAAACAAATAGCTGCAACTATACGAAATCCGACCGTGTAACCTACCAGTATTTACCATAATTCTCAATGTTACACTACTTTAATTATGACTTTTCTCAGAGTTTTCAATTTAGACACTATAACTGAATCATGCCCCTGCCCCCACTAGGGAATCTATGTCTACTGTATTACCATGCAATTATAAACGTTACATATGTTACCCCTATTGGGAAAATATAGAAACTAAGCTAGATATTCGTAGGTCCTACATCGAGTTGGAAGACAACACTCAATGCCAGTCCATGGACTTTTCTAAATGAACAAAACTGGCTGCGATAACAGCAATCACCAGAATATCTCACATTCGATTACTGCAATCACCAGAATATCTCACATTCGATAACTGCAATCACCAGAATATCTCACATTCGATAACTGCAATCACCAGAATATCTCACATTCGATAACTGCAATCACCAGAATATCTCACATTCGATAACTGCAATCACCAGAATATCTCACATTCGATAACTGCAATCACCAGAATATCTCACATTCGATATTCAGTCAACCGATACCTTTGAGTTTCTGAGAAAATAGTAAAGTGTTTATGTATCAATAACGTTTCCGTGCTGAGATCACGTACGCGTGAGTAATGACTGTGTATGTACAAATTGTCGTAGAACCTATGTTCTACAAGGAAGGTCTTTGGCATTAATTAACAAAGCTACATATTTATCAATACATAATTTGAATTAGAGCGTTGGTTGAGACGGAAGTTCATTGGAAAGTGTAATCACGACTTTTCAAGGTTTTCGAAAATAAATGACGTATATCTGTTGATAAATGGATGGGTATATGGTTCCAGTTCCTGAATTGGCAAAAAGCCGTCTACCTTGCCGGTGTAACAGGAATGGAAGTCCGCTAGTAGCCGTAATCCGCTTCCCATTACTTTGTACAGATGACAATGGCCCCATATAGTAACCCCAATACTACGATTAACCCTAACCTGTACTAATCATATGGACCCTAGACTTCCATTCCTGTCACACTGGGATTGGCAAAAAGCGGTAAACCCTGCCTGCTCTGACTTCATCCCAGCCACTGAAGTTATTATGGAGAGGAAACGATGGCGTTTCGGGGGCAATTTTTGTCGGATGAATTGAAACCAAGGCCATACCTAGTTCCGTTGAATTCAGGGCCGTTTTAAGACTAAACAATATTTTAGGAAATTCAAGCAAAACAGATTCCAATTTGCATATTTCGACATTTGCGGTAAACCTTCAGCGGAATGACTCGGGCTATGAGATATCCCCTTCCCAGGTTATTCCCTTCGTTGAATTATTTTTTTAATCGTTCATCTTTTGGAGCTGGTACAAAATGGTTATATTAACTGACTTAATGATACGATGGAGTTCATGCATCTTCAATTTCAAATTCCTTACTTGCACTCTAATAAAGTTCGACAATTGATGAAATTTGTTTCTGAAGCTTATTATGTATTTTCAGATACTAGTCCTGGAGAAGAAACATAAAGCAGATGAATTTAGTATCCCTGCTTAATTGCGCTGCGCTGGATATTTGTAACGACAATGTACCCGTCAGTGCAGAGGCCAGTATAGAATAACAAGAGCTGAGCTGAAATGCTTTATTTGACAGCACATACACGTGTGCATCTTTTTCGCTTTAATATCAACCACCAGATAGGATTTTTTTATATTTCTGAACCTAAATTAATGTGGAGAAATGTAACACCAAATACATCGCAATAGATCCCGCAGGACAGGATGACTTTTACATCTACTCATTCGCTACTAAAACCCATTTTTGTAAAATGAAAAGTGTATGGAATGATTTATAACAGTAATGAAAATATTCTGAAAGATAATCAATAACGACGCCAGTATCTTTGATGTCCTAAGTAATGAAATATCTGCGGCAACAAGAGATAGGATTCCGATGGTCAATATATTGTTTCAGTCACTGGTTCTATTTAGGTAATTGATAAGTCATAGCGCATGATGGATTTGACATTGACATGTACATAATTGCTTCAAGTATATATAGTTTTAGCCATTTTATCCCTCTTTTGCTTGTTTGAAATTTATACCGAAAGTAATATGGCATATTACCAGAGCTTGTACGTATCTTCCGACAGGTACGTACAAGTTGTCACTTCGACCTGGATACGTCACAATGACGTCATATTACCATTACAATGACGTCATGATTCAGATATTTATGGTTTATGTCTCCGGGTGGCCACTACATAAATACTTTACTGAAATATGTTCCTGGATATTCTTTATTACAGCTAATACGCATGGAAATACCCCGGATGTGTAATTAGTCACCGTACTTTTATGTAGCAATTCGGTTTCAGAAGCAAGGGACCATAGGTCGGCACGCTTGAGTATTGAGTTCAACAAAGGTCCTTGCCACTATCGACCGGGTATCGATCACGATGATGTGATATGGCGCCGCGGTCAGGCCGGTCAAATGTTTCTGGCCCACTGGGACTAAATCAATCTCATAACTGAGACATGAATACATAGATGTGCAATGGGTACGCCTCGATTCAAGTAGTGGAACGGGTTTCTTAAAAATATATTTCTTAGTTCATGAGCATTATATAATAGTACATATATACGCACATGAATATGGCCAATTGCTTTAAGCATTAAATGCTCATCTTAAGAGAACCAAACCATATAACCAATTGACTAATACACATCTATTGATGATGGAGAAAAGAAAAAGAGTTTCATAATGATAAATGAGAAAAAGTAATTTAAGAATTAGTACATTACAGGGGAGGTAATAGGGGGTGGCATAGCAGAGGGCAGCTGTGGGGGGGGGGGAGGAGTAGGCAGGGATGAACCTGAGGGCAGTCGAGTGGCTAGATCAAAGTGGATCGGTTCAGGATAATATGTTAGTAAGGGCAACGGTCTGAGGACAGACAACCCCATACGGATACCTAAACCAATTAACTTGTTTTGAGCTATTGATTATAGCTGCTTGGCCTCATGTTAAAGTCAATCTGGTTAAAGGGAAGTTTGGCGTTCATTTCTTTCATCAGAGAGACTTTCAATAAACAGTGCCGTTATCGGCTAAATTTTGAACATCATACTTGAGTTTGTCCAATTCTTTTAATTTGTATGTCATATTATTTAAGTCGGTTTAGATCAAGGAGACACAAAATGACATTTCGTGGATGTTTATCCGCTTAAGCCTTCCCTATTTTTCCTATACACATGTATATCCTGTGCTTATACCTGACTAGTAATGCAAACCCCTTTTCAGGTCATAAAATTACAACCCACTCCAACAAATTATAGGTTAACTAAAAAAAATAATAAAAACCCGCACTTGAAACAGTTTCTCAACAAACCATCTGGAAAGGATAACTTGTTTAACTTCATTCTAGGCCACAGGAAAAAATGTATCAAGGAAATATCTTACAGGCAGGTATATCATTCTGACATATGTACCACTTTATCAAATGTATCGGAATCTGGAAGTAGAAGTGAAGAGGAGATAATAAATGCAGAGTTCAAGGAGAAACCGTTCCTAGGCCAAAGCGCGTCTTCCGATTGGTTATAACCAATTGCGGATATCAACGCAAAAATCTGAAATTGAACGATAAGCTTGTCTGATAAATGCTTAACGACCGATACGATGCCTTTATCTACCTATCATCAAATGACAAATTGAGAAACATCCAATGCTCTTCCTGACCTTAGTTCACATACACAAAAAAGAAATTCGAAAGCTGGGATTTAAACATTTTGTAGTAGTAGTAGTAGTACTAAGAGAATTACCAAACGAAAACATCGCTTCATATTATTATTATTATTATTATTATTATTATTATTATTACCCAAAAATGATATGTGTACGAATTTTTCTGCTAGCTTTTCATGCTGTATATATAAAGGGCAGATAAGTAGGTCAGGTAGCAGATTTTTACGACCAAAAATTGAAGAAAGGAGCAGTTTATAGCTCTTTTATGGTTGATAGAGTGATTTATTTAGTTCATCCTTTGGCATGTCGACTTTATTTGAGGCGTATAAGAAACTAATAGAAGCGGGTTACATGTGTTACTTGAAATCCGCGGTTGCTCGGTTTATATGTACCTTTCAGCAGACGGATGCTTCTGTGGACAAGTTACATGGAAGGGTAGAGTTTACTGTACCGCACCATTTTAAATGGGCCACAGCTAGGTAAATTTAAAACAATAATAGACCATTCTACCACATGTTCACTTTGTAGGGCTCAGAAATTACCCAGCTTATAATCTGATTTCGCACGTAATACTGTTTTTGGGGAAAAGGAGAAGGGCGTGCTGTGAAAACTAAAGAACAGAGAAATAGCCGCTGCCCCCTTCCCATATCCGCCGTTACTTTTACATAGGAGAACGGGGAGGGTTAGATACACACCCTTGAAAGAAAGGGAATAAAATGGCATACGACACAAATAAAATGAAGACATATTTCAACTTCGGTCTTGGAATAGAAAGTAGGCCTATCGTGTAAATTAAAGGTAGAATCCAACAAAGATACTGAGGTACTTAATCAGCACTATTCAAAAACATGTGCCATCTGCTTCTAAGCAGCAAATGAACACTTCCAAGCCACTTATATTTTCATATCAGCCTTAACAGACGCGCAAAGGTCGTCTGACTACTATGGTTGATTTAGCAATAGTAGTAGCAATTTTCACAGCGATAAACCGACATAATCACTTAAGAAAAAAATATACGAAAAAGATGCGCTTGAGTGCTCTGCGGTATATAGATACACGGCGAGTGCTTCACAGCATTTTAACTTTGCGTGAAATAACTCCGCAAATGCGAAAATGTCATCCAGACCCTTAAAGCTGATTAGCTGGACTATTAATTGAAGAAAAAAAGCATCGCCTTCAGTGTCTTCAGATGTTAACACTTAAAGCTGTGCGCTTGNGACAGACAGACCTAGATGAATAGAAACGTTAGTGCTAGAATAAAACCCTTAAGAGACAAATACGTTGTATTCAAACATAAACTAATGTTAATTGTGGCTGTAAGCCATAGAACTGCTAGATCATACCTCTCTGCCTGTAGCATATGTATATAGATTGTGTGGTTGAAAGAGAAATGGAAAATATGGTCGGTGTAACAGGAACTGAAGCCCTAGGAATGGAAGTCCAGGCTTTCATATGATTAGTACAGGTTAGGTTTGGTTGAGTATTGGGGTTAGTATATGGGACGAATGCTACCTGCACAAAGTAATGGAAAGGGAACTACGCTTCCTAGACTACCATTCCAGGCACAGGACACGATAATATATCAGTATAAAATATTTCAGTGAATGTTTTAAAGTCAGCTGGAGATATGGGATGAGAATATTTATAGCTTTTTTCTTCAGATAAAGCAAATTCAACAATAGGACATAAAGCAGCCAAATGTCTTTGCTATAACCACTGCGCGTGCACATCCAAAGAGTACACTAAAGGTCACTTGTTTATTGGGCAACAAGATACAATTGAATAATCAAATAATCTACGAGAAACACAAAAATGACTAGGTAAATTGCTAAAGTGGACCAAATTATTTTATTCAATGTATCCGGCTTTTAGTTCGAAGAAATACAAAATATCCCCAGCGTAGCAGAAATAAAAAATAAAAACAAATCGTTCAAATCAAATCAGTCGTTGAGACAATCGGCACTATATAGCTCAGCGAAGAATCAATTCCAAGGAGGCAACCAGCGTACTTCAGGTGTTACATTATTCTAAATAAACACGCGTTTATCTAGTTACCTTGAAAATAAGTCAAACGAGGCAGAGAACGTATACGAGACACAAGTCTTCGAAACGGGTCCTAAAAATCCCCTACCCCATGTGGATGTTCAATCCCGATAAATTGTGTCTGTGATTTAGACGTCTGTTTTTCAGTAATAAAACAAATGGACATGTGCTTCACAAGAAAAAAAGTTGAGACGGAGAAGCTGATAACACAAAAAACACATTGCATAGATACAAACACATATGGAAACTCCCAGCCATGAATTAATTCGTTCCAACAAAACACGTGTTTTAGTCGTAATCTATAAAAGAAATTGCGGGTGGTTGGGCAATCTTCTAGAAGGATTCACGGGTGATTCAAAGGGCAATGGGTGCTTGGAATTACTATGGTTTTTACGCTGGAATGCTTCAGCCTTGAGTCAGTTTTCATATGTCTGCAAAATGTTGGTGTTCGCATATTTACGGAGGCAAAAAAACACGATCCAAACTGTTGGGTATTTCAAAAAACACATTGGCTTGAAGCAAGTTACAAAAAAGGTTCTAGCACGTTGAGAACCGTGACCTTCCCAGCTGCGTATTTTGCATAACAGACCTTTTTATTGGGAAAATGAACAAAAAATGAAAAATAAATCAAGACAAAATAAGGTTGTTATTCTTCTTGAAACAAGTAATGCGAGAAACAACGGCAGTAAACGGTTCACACTTAGCATTAAACAATCTGGAGTAAAAACAAACAATCTTAAGGTCATGGTATTATTTTCGGTGTGTCCGTATCATCAAATACCACAAACAATTATTTGTGAACGCTGTTAATATATTTCAGAGAAAGTTGTGCCACACTCCAAGGCTACTTTTTCTATCTTTCCTACCTACCTTCCTACCTTTTTGCCTATATGCACGTACCTACCTACACACACTGGACAAAAGAAGTGTCACCCCTACTGAGCCAATACTATGGAGGAGATAAATGACTGTGGAATGATATGTTCCTGGTATCATGTTATTAACATCTAATTTCACAAAAAATCACAAAATGAGAACAAAATATACATTCTACCAAAATATGCAGTTTCAAGTCAAAAATTAGTACTTAGTGGCATAGCCACGTGACCTAATAATAGGTGCCAGTCTACGAAGCAAGGTTTCATATAATTGTCTGATGCGTTCAGGGCTTATGCTGGCCCAAGCATGAAACACCGAATATAACAGAGTTTCTCTGCTGGTTAGACGGGCATTTGTCAAAAGTTTTGACATAACATTCCACACATTTTCTATTATGTTTGCATCTGGACTCTGGGCAGGCCACATCACCCTGCGAATGTCCTGTTGGTCAAACCAATCATCAACTGCTCTGGGCCTGTGACAAGGAGCATTGTCATCCTGGTGAACAAATGGATAATTCCTGTCACCAAACATGTTAATAATAGATGGTAGCAAGCCTGACTCCAAAACATCGATATATTTCTAGTGATTCATGTCTCCATTTACCACTATCAATTCGCCCAAGCCATGGATGCTGATACAGCCCCACACCATGATGAATATGCTGCTCCGGGTTCGAAAATTCAGTGCATGGGGTTCAAATGCTTTACCAGCAGTTTGCCAACATAGTACCTGTCTGTCATCAGAGGTCAGACCAAAGCGACACTCATCAGAAAAAATACATAGGACCAATTGTCCTGAACTGTCCAGTTCCAGATACTATTGACCCTAGTTTACTCTACGTTGCCTGTTTTGTAACGATATAAGAGGTTTCAGTCTTGCTACCCTGCCGTACACTCTCTGAGCATGTAACCGACGCCTAGCAATTTTCACAGACACATTCTTATGTGTGAAATTGTTCCACTGTGTTGTCAACTGACAAGCAGTGTCGAACTTTGACAACCTGTACGTCAAAATCAGTCGTCGGTCTTCACGGCCAGTATTTTTTCTTGGACGACCCATCAGAGGCAATTTGTCTCTTGATCCAGTGTTTCTTTACCGAGACCAGACCCTCTGCACGGTTCTGACTGAACAATTCAATTGTATCGATATTCTGACATTGCTTATATTTCGCCTCTTCAGGTTAATAACTTGCACCTATAACCGTTAGATAATTGCCTGTATCTTGCCATATTGGAAGAAGACAGGAATAACATTTGCTGTACATGTACAAGACCAACAATACAATTCCATGGTATAGCAGTTTTATACTCATTAGTCACATTATAAGTAGACCAGGCATTATAAGTACCCAAAATCTGCCTACTTTTATTACTCTGAGTTAGGGGGTGACACTTCTTTTGTCCAGTGTGTGTAAGTGTGCCTACTTTTCTACCTACGAGTACCTACCTAACTTCCTACCTACTTAATTGCAATTTACCTACCAACTGTATCTATCTATCTATCTATATATCTGTCTCCCCCGCCCCACACCCCCGGGAGGTTATTGCCATAGCCCCACCCATGCCCCATGTTCAACACAATATATCATCAAAACAAAATATTCCACGGTGTCTGCCCATCTCCTGCCTGTGTTTACCAGCCCCAGGCCGTCCCTCCCCCTCATTATCGACCCAGCAGCAGAAGCTGTTCCACAGATTTGGTCCAGATCTCAGGGGTTACTCTGAAATACCAATTCGGTGAATACAAATCGATGCAGCTTGTTCTGGGTTTCTATATATCCAGGCACGCGGAATATACGGGGCTACATCATCCCGCCGCTTGATGTTGGCTGTAATCTTGCTAGATGTGAATCGTATCATAATTATGGAGATCTTAGCAAAAGTTTGATTTCAGTTTTTTGAGGAATATGTTTGTCTTTCTTTAATACTGATGGAATAAACAATAATATTCGACTAAAATCGATAAATGTTTTCAACTGCAATTGACTGATTTGCAATTTTCAAGACTGCAATTGACCCAATCAAAAATAAAAACGCAGCTCGTTAAGCACGTGATAAGTGCCGATGTTTAATCAACATTGCTGTTGGACGTTCTCTCATCACACAGCCGGTTCACATGATAATCCTAATAATTCCATCTATAATTGCTACCACCCATCAAAGCTGATTAACGTACAGCATCGACCCGGCCCCGGAGGATCCTTTCTTGTGAAGATAACTGGGACTTTTACACTGCGACTTATTCAATGCAGTACACATAGGAGAAAGGTTAATGAGTACAGAGATTGACTCGATCATCCACATGCACATGTGGGCTCGCGTTTGCGTCAAGCGCACGATCACTTAAGTACCTAAGTTGTCTCTCTCTCTCTTCCAGACACAGACACTCGCTTAATATCATGATAGGTGAAAGGTTCATTAGTACAGAGACTGATTCGATCATTCGCATGCACAATTGAGGGGTTTGGGTGAACGTAGGCGTTCACTGACCTTCGATCGGTGCACGCAGAAATGCACACACACGTACACGCACGCACGCATGTATATTTTCGCAAAGCCTGCTACTTTAATTTATCGAATTCACGGCAACATTTTTTGACATTCTCATATCAATTTAAGCAGAATTTTGTTTAGCCATCGGTTCTGTATATTTTATATTTATTATATTTGTATTCGTTTTATGTACCAGTAAGTTGTTCAATGCGTTTCTGTTGTTCGGTACCCGAATCTAGGAACGCAATCGCTAGGTGTCCATGTGCGTTATGTCTCCCTCTCTCTCTCTCTCTCTCTCTCTCTCTCTCTCACACACACACACACACACACACACACACACACACAGAGAGAGAGAGAGAGAGAGAGAGAGAGAGAGAACAAAACACGCGCGCGAGAGAGAGAGAGAGAACAAAACGCGCGAGAGAGACAGAGAAAGAAAAAGAGAGCACGCACGCATGAAAGCCCACATTAACATATACAATTACAAGCACACAAACACATACACACATTTAAGCACACAAAAGTCAACACACACGGATAGAAAACAGCATTCATATCGAATGACAGGAATAAAAAACAGACAGAAGCAATTTCTCACTCACACACGCAAACTCAACATCATCGTCCCTGCCACCACTCACTCAAACTAATAACCCTATCAATTTACAAACATAACGACGTATTATCTGGGCCCTGCTTGAAATGAAAAACCACCGCCAGCAATACAAGGCAAATTCCAATACCGAGCAAGAAATTTTATAACTTATGGCAACGCCATCGATCAAGGGACGTCCCATGGCGAAGAAAATATATTGAATTTCTTAACCTTTAATAAGGGGCAAGGACTCAGAGATAACGCGCACTTTGAGCTCTGTCTACGCGAATCGCGTCCCCTTTCATTAAATGGGTCTGTAATGAAATGCAACCCTAAAGGTGCCCGAAACAAATTTCCAAAATGCCAATAGCACACCCTATGGCGATATGAAATAGAATTACGTAAAAAAAGTTACATAATCGGTTGTTGAAAATGTTGTTTAAATATAGATATATCGAGTGACGGAACGAAGATCGGTTATGACCAAAACGAGTGTTAAAAGGGGATCAATCTCGGCGCTACAGAGGAAGTTCAAATACTTAATAAGAAATCAGCTGATAATATGGCTGATCGATTTGACGACTGTCACTTGAAGAAACAAACGTCTTTGCTTCCTGAGCAAAAATAACGACTCGGAAGACTTGTTATTTTTTATAATTGGATGATAGGATAATGCAGCGTACCAATAAAAAAATGATCTTTCTATGAAAGACATATCAATACACGCTCTTACTGACTAGAGTGGCGCTTTATATACTCGTTACAAAGCAAATCTTGAGATGACAGTTGCGCAATGCAGTTTACATTTGTAATAAAAAAGCATCAGCATACTGATAAATCGAAAAATAATGCCATTGCTTGGGGGGATTATTTCGACCATGCCAAGATGTCAATTTTCGAATTGAAAGGAATTTATTTTTAATAACCCACCTAGGCTATAGATTATATGGGATAAACCTTAAATGTTAAGTTGTCACCAGGAATTAAGTGAAGAGTTTAGAAACTGCCACCAATTGCAAATCTGATTTATCGGTCATTTTTTTCCAATAAAATGTCGCCTTTATCTTCAACAAGAGACAAGGGGCACATGACAAACCCAATCGATCAATTCAAATCCTTGAACAGGGAAAAATCTGCATCCCGCTGTGCGTGATATTAATACAGCGTGCATTGTCAAGGTCAAGTTATCAGCAGGCCTAAGTTAAATCAGTAATTATCTAAGTGACGTCACCAGATGTTCACTTTGCTTAAAGTGACGCTGTGCGTTTGTTTACGTAAAATTATCGCATCGAAGAAATGGAACCTCTTTTATTTTGAAGACAAGTGCAAATCATGCGCTCCAACAGCCTGGAATATTTTTGTTTCCTTTTGTACCGAGTATCCCAATCCGAAAGTGCAGGAATATATCCAATAGAGTAACTTAATTGTTAGCAAATGCACAACAGGGATATTAAAACTATGCAAAGTATGTAAAGGGATTTATGAAAACAGTTACCAAGCGAATTTGAAAATATTGTCCAAACTGGGCCGCAGACAGTATGCAAGCTGCAAGGGCACCATTTCTGTTCTTACGTCATCTGTATCTCTTACGTCATCTCTTACGTCATCTCTACGCATGCGTTTACCTATGAAGTGATTTTTGTGCCCTTTTACTAAGACATGGATTGCACACTTCCAGTATCTCCGAGTTACAGGCTACTAAATATCAGTCACACTTATAGCAAAGGTAATGAGCGTTCCAAAATCATTATTTTTGTAAAATTGAAAAGCCGTATGCGGGTAATCTAATGAATGCCGTCAATGGTTTTCCAAGAATAAAGGCGCTTATAGAGATGATCTCTTCAGAAAAAAAAACAACCTATCCATAACCCTTTCATTTCGCCATTTATCTTCTTGGGTTCATTCCTCTCTCTTTTGCCTTCCAAGAATTGTATTTTATGCCCAGGTATTATATCATTCAGTCAATTATGAAGATAATGCGACATTATTTAACGAGAGATGAGACCAAAGTCTTTCTGCAAGCAGCAGAATGTAAAGGACGGGCCGCTGTTCATATAGATAACAAAGGTTCTTAATGGAAAAACCAGCGGCGCATATCAAACATTACAACGCAAATATTCTGTACGTATAGATTTTATACTCCGTGAAGAATTGTCCTCGAAAAAGAAAAAACAAAACGTGTAATAAGTATTCATACTGAATTAATCGTATGCATATATGTGACTATTTTTCTTTCTTTTTTGCTTTTTTATGACCCATGTAATGATCTATCCTAGGAGACACAGTGGGTACATTAGATGCGGAGAAACTCCCCATCCCCTTTTTCTCGACCTCCAAAGGGAAAACTGTATAACAAGCTGGACGAGCCAAAACCTACCCACCTCCCCTCCATGCGTTTTACAGCGTCTAAATTCTAATGGTTTGTTTTTGCCAAGCGAAGCGAGGGGAAAACGTTATCCCTGTGCACTCACGACACTTATTTAAGAAAATTCCTTGATCCACTTGCAGCGTCACTGAACCAAAGCGCATCAACAGTTACATATACCCAAAACTTCATTGCCTTCTGTCATAGCCACAGATTCATTCTACACTATATGTCCACAATGTTTCACTAGCTAATTATGTGCACTTTATATCTAGCTAATCATGTGCATTTTTCTCTCGCCAATTTTGTGCATTTTTTTCTCTAGCTAACCATGTGCATTTTTCTCTAGCTAACCATGTGCATTTTTCTCTAGCTAATCATGTGCATTTTTCTCTAGCTAATCATGTGCACTTTTCTCTAGCCAATTTTGTGCAATTTTTTCTCTAGCTAATCATGTGCATTTTTCTCTAGCTAATCATGTGTATTTTTATCTAGCAAACTATGCGCATTTTTCTCTATCTAATTATGTGCAATTTCCTCTAGCTAATTTTGTGCACTTTTCTGTTACGCGGAACAACAAAGAAGTGCGTCATGAATTTGACCGTAACACATCTGAGAATATCTAGTGAAAGTTCATCTGTGGCGCTAGTAGAGGGTACAAACCACGTACTCCGATGGGGTTCCACATGTTATATATGAAGACCGATGACCTTATTATTAAGAAACGATAAAACCGAATGCAGTTTCATAATTGACCTTCTGATGGAAATATTCTAAAATCAAATGAAACCTAGCTGAGTTATTAAGATCAAGGCTAAAACACTTTGTTAATAAATGAATTTAAATTGTTATTTCACATCAAGGGAGCTGGGTAAGCGTTGCAATGATCATCTTTACAACAAAGATTACAAATGACAAAGACGTTTCGACCAGACACAACTTCCAACAATAAAGAAACGTGCAGCACAACATGTACAACACACCCACAGAGTTGCCCATGCGAACACACATAAACAGCAATAAACTGGAAACCCTGCTAAAGGAATGACTTCACCAACAGTGTTAAAAGAACTAAACGAGAACATAAAACCTCATGAATCTTCTTTTTTTATTCAGGTGTATCAGGAATGGTAGTCCACCAGGAACCGTAGTCCGTTCCCCATTACTTTGTACAGGTGACATTCGTCCCATATACTAACTCCAATACTCCAACTAACCCTAACCTGTACTAATCATATGGGAGCCCGCGGACTTCCATTCCTAGGACTACCATTCCTGACACACTGGCGTCGTAAATTAATGCATTCGACTCGAAACTGGGTTGACAGATTAGCGTCAGTCAAGCAAAAGCAATTATCAGATCCGTGGACTTAAACTAAACACACACCCCGTCCCTAACGCGATAATATCTCAGTTTATCAGCCGTGAGACTGGGTCAGGTGTTAATTGAGACGCTGGACAGGCTTTAATGTTAGGGATGATTTAATAACATCACCACTAGTGAGCGATTCTTGGCCCAGTCAAGCTTTAAAAGTGTCGACGTTAGTCAGAAAAGTCATTTACAAGGACGTCCAATTATTGATCATGTCTGAGCCGTTGTTTAAATCGTTCCAGAGCCAAACATTTTCTAATGCCGTATGTTCCATCCAGTCCTAAATTGCCTTATTTAGTAAGACCGAACCGAACCGTGTCTATTTCTAATCATGGAAAGACCATGTTAAGACAAAAAAGCTATCTCAGTTACAATAATGCCTGGAAACTGAATGGCAGTCTGGTAAGCATGACTAGCTGGCATAGGGTATAGGCCTATTACCAAAAGATCGAAGTGCTAAGACAATCTGTTGTAACTTCATTGGAAATGTGGCTAAAGATAAACTGCATTTCTACTCGATCAGGTAGACCAATATGTACCCCTGTATGATAGGAAGTACTGAATAAGCGTTGAGAGTGAACGTACCCCTGTACATGCATTTTGCTGTAAATTCACCCTTCCATACAACCAAGTTACATTAGATAATATACCGAGTATATAAATATCGTTTATATGATTTTCATCGTCACGAGGTACTTTGATTTATCTATCTTACACGTTTAACTGCAAGCATCTATCGGTATAGGTACGTAGCATCTCAGTTTCGTACCACGCACAGTTAGTATATCACTGGTGAATTCAACACAGGACGGGGGAGGATTTAGGCTTGCTACTTCTCGTCTCCGATTGTCCGCGTTCTGTATCCCCCCCCACCCACCCACCCACCCAGCGCGCACGCGCGCACTCACGCGCGCACACACACATACACACAATATGTTAGGTTTCACAAGCATTGATTCCAACCATACCGTACGCCTTAAGCGCTGTTTTACCACCGTGTTTATTCATAATGGATACATCTCGTTGATCCCGATTCGATCTCAGACATCTAAGGTTACATGATTTTTGTTTCCTGGGGAATACTCCAAGATCATATGCAGACTGGATGTACTCCTAAGTTGCCGTGGGGGTAAAACGATCGAGACTAATCTCAGGTGGGGTAACATTTCGACATAGTATTAACCTTTGAAGGAGTGATATCAAAATCACCAGAGAGAGAGAGAGAGAGAGCGGGAGGAAGAAATACCGGGCAGCCACACAGCATGATACACAATGGTCCAGAGCTGGTGGACTGGCTGAGGATAGGGAAGGAGGAGCTGAGCAATCTACGTCAGGCGGCACGGCGCTCCATGAAGAAAGGAAGAAAGGAGGGGCCGTGAAGAGGAAGAGGAGGAGGAGGAGGACGTGATGGAGGAGCATGAGGGAAAAGAGGAGGAGGAGGGGGGAGAAGAAGAGGAGGGTCATGAGCAGGCGGAGGAGGAGGAAGAGCACGGGGAGGAAGGCCATGCGGAGGAAAGGAGGCGGACCATGAAGAGGAAGGGGGAGAAGCATGTGGTGGAGAACCATGTGGAGGAAGAGGAGCATGAGGATGAGGAACATGAGGAGGGGCATGAGGATAAGAGGAGAAGGGGTGGTGGGGGAAGATGAGGAGGAGGAGGGGCATGAGGATAAGAGGAGGAGGGGTGGTGGGGGAAGATGAGGAGGAGAAGGAGGACCATGAGCGGGAGGAGGAGGAGGAAGCATGAGGAGGATTAGCATGAAAGGAGGAGGAAGAGAAGAACATGAGGAGGAGGCACATGTACGGTATCCGATTAATTTGCAAGATATTTATCATCGAGACAAAAAAAAGCAAACGTTTTAATTGTCTACTTATTGTCACCTTTTGAAATAAAAAATAATTGTAACTTTGAAGTCAATTTAGCGCGTGCAGGCTTAATTATTTCACTGATAATGCAGATGGATGACAAAGAAGGTGGATTCTAGCCAGAAAATCGGAAACTCGGGGTGATTAGTGTATATACCGTGTAACATCACTACCCTATATTAACACGCCCCCGTTTCACAAAGAATCTTAATTTCTTAATTGACTAGTCCACGTGTGCCTGTGTCCACGTAAACTTAGTGAAAAGATTTTTTTTAAATTTTATTATTTATTTATTTATTTATTTTATTTATTATTATTATTATTATTTGAAACTGGGGCCAGGTAAACTTGTATTTCAATGGCAAACCGTGTCTGAATTCTAACTGACTTAGCGTAAGTGACCCCGACTGAGGAACAATTTAAATAGCGGACACCAATCAACACGAATTAGAGCGAATGGTTATAACAGCTTCAAAATTTACATTTCGCTTTTTCAGGTTCTCTGCAAAGATCAGCAGAGAGAGGAGGAATATTCCACAGGTAGAACATTGATATTTTTTAGGCACGATTGTAAAAGTTCGGACATCTGGGGCACACATTTGGCCCACATGTTTAGGTTTCTTTCTATCATCTAATCATCTAGTGAGGCGAACGCATAGGTATACTGTACGCCTTTGATAAAAAAGCCAAAGTTGTATCGTCTTTGTTTGCATGCATATCCTTCAAAGATAAAAATCCTCTCCGATTCAGATCTAAAAAAAAACATAGAGCCCCTCAACTAAAAGTACCCAGTGTCGATATTCTTTTCTGAAACAGTGATCTATTAAAATAGGGGCTGGGAGGGTATTAACTATCGATCACAAACACACATATAACTCCATCATCTGTCACAACAGCCAGACAGGGGGCAAAACTTCTCTTCTCTCCGCCATACATTTACGTCACCCAGCATCACACGCCAGAGGGATCAAGACTATGAATTATGACCAAAAGCTCTCGTCAAAAAAGCTTTCACAATTTTGAGTCATGAGCATGAGTGTCAATGCTTTGAAATAAATATAAGCGTACGTGCATTTGATCATCCATGCTTTCCAAAATCAATGGATGCGAGGCATAATACGTAATGGATTAAAAGCTATGTGACGAGCTTTGTAGGGAAAATTAAAGTGTTCACGGCATATGATCATATACGCTGACAAAGTGTGGGTCTTCCTCCCCCCGGGTAATGCAAACGCACCGGGGAGAATATTTAGACTTTGAAGTAAAAGTACCAAGCACAGCATTCAAACTCTACTATGCAACTGATAGATGAAATGTTCTAGTTTAAAAACCAAGAAGTATGCTAAACGTTGAGAGTGAGAGCGAACGCTGTATGTACATGTACTTTCCCCTATTATTATTATTATTATTATTATTATTATTTGATGAAGAGCGAGCTCACTGCTTTACAGACCCTTAGTCTCTCAGCATCTGCAATAACGATTTTTTTCTTTTTATTGCTCCGAACTATTTCCTTTGGAAAAAGTCACGAATGCGCATGCAACTTCTATTTTAGTGTTTCTCTGTTGCATTTTTTTCTGTACAATACTGAGTGTCAATTAGGTATTGTTCAAAGTTTATCCGTATAAAGCGCACGGAGTAAGCCAGTTATAGGTTCTTGGCAATATATTTTGGTCTTAATTACAGACATTTTTGTGACACCGCAAAATGGAAAACAAATGAGCGGAGACAGTTTTCTCTCTAAGTCTACGTTTGGTTCATCAAATGGCCATTCCTGCGGTTATTTATAATGTTTTGATGATATCATCGTGATTCTTCTGAGAAAATGGGGGTTACCGGTCGGTCGTGCGGAGTGATACTACTGTTTGAGCGAACAGGGTGTCTCATCAGTTAATCTAAATGTTTATTTCTTCATTTTGGACAGTGTTAAAATACACTTTTTCAACCTTAATACAAGTACACAGTTTTTGTGATATTAGCTTAAAAAGAATTCGCTAGCTACCCAAAGGTTGTCTTTGAGGAAATTATCTGAAACATCTGACGCCAAAAATTATCATCGTTTTGATGACAAACGAGTCGAAAATTAAACCGTAGGGTCTATAAGCTATCAGGAAAAAAATTCATGAAAATCGTTAAAGAGTGGGCACATGGCTATTGGAAGCGGTTATCATCTCATGGTCAAGCCAAAAGCCACAGAAGTCTAGATAAAGTTAGTCGATCTTTTTCCCAAAACCCTGGGCTTTTTGGCAGAGGTCGTTGCTGGGTGGTGTTAATGATATTACTTCTGATTCTTCTCTTTTTGCAAGGTAAACGACAGATAATAAGAAAATGTCGAATATAATCCTTTTCTAAATAAAGATTTCTACATTGTATAACCGTGTTGACTTCTTTAATTGAGAGAAGGCAGTAATTTCTTTGACCAGCCCTCTGTATAGAAATAACAACGAAACTATGGAAACATACCATTAAATAATCCACATGGTTGTCACGTAACAAGTCAAATGACAGGTGATATAAGGATTGTTCAATAAAACGGGCGGAGGGCGGAGCACAGTGGGCTTAGATTGACAGCCCTTGTTTTAGGAATCGAAATCGCATCGCCTGTTAAAATACTACCTTAATCATAAACACACATGCTGTCTGTTTGCCCCGATTCATAGGTGAATAAACTATACTAGTATGTACGTTATTGGAACTCGGTCAATTTAATGTATGTATTCTGTATAGACAAACAACATATATACAACATGAAAAAAACATAAACCGGTATAGTAATATGAAGGCTTACAGTTTTATAGAGGATAACGGTAACTTTGCAAAAAATCAATAATGCAAAAAAATGTATTTCAAAAGTTAATATTGCAGAGACCTCGAATACAGGTTATTCAGACCAAGATTAACGAAATAACAAATATATTTTGTGGGAAAAAAACGTAACTATTGAAAACCTGTCTACAAAAATTTGCCCTTCCACATTGAAAGTCTATGCGGAGAGTATGCAAATCAACGTATTTCCTCGACACACTCGATATATGCGTCTCACACAATTTACCGACGACAGAAATCTCGACAGTCAATTTCCGAAATTCAATTTGGGATGTGGTTTAGGGAAGTTGCTTAAATATCAAACTGAAATCACACTGCATTAGACAACGTTAGCAGACGACCATAATGCATGGATCGCATGGCGGCGGCGGTTTCTTTGTTGATGATATGGCAAAGATGAATAGTGATGCCCCGCTAGACATTTTGAAAATGTGGCAAGTGACAATGCTTTGAAGACATATAAGTGGTTTAGGATTTCCGCACAACGTCACGGGTCAATGATCGAAGTTTACCTTTTAAAAGTACCAAAAGCACCACATGTGCTGCGGGCAAAGATGAGTTGACCGAGATTGAAATTGAGAGTTTTCACTTTCTCAACACTTTCGGACAGATATGAATGTCACACTTTCCATCCACAAAATGTATTCCTTCATGAGTGATGGTCGAATTTATGTATCTAGCTCCATCTAATTTCGCAAGATCACGTGATTATCAGTTTAATAAACACATAAATAAACAGTTTGACCAGCTGACATATTTCACCTTTTAGAGCAGATGTACTGAGTAATCAGTGAAAACGCCAGACAAAACTTCGCCAACTTATGCAGTGACACAATCAACGCACCCGAACTGATGCTGCAACTAAAGGGAAATGAAGCCAGATTCATCCTTTTCGGGTTTTGCCATTCACAGGGACGAACAATGGCCCATTTTTCCACAAATGGCTTGTAAAGATATCATCAAACGTTTGCTATACCGTGGAGCGTGGGAGGCTCACTGACTGTTGTTATTAGATCAAAACCTCTGTAACCCGATTTATCTTTACCACTGCTCGATATTACAAAAACTGAGTGCCTTTTTATCAAAGATCTTCCAAATGAAATCTTCTTCTAAAGCCCCCAGCGGATCAAACGGATTGAGTCTATTTTGGTGTATCGCTGGTTGCATTAGAAGGAGATACTACGCTGTTTTGTGTGTTCCAATTAAGCATTTCAAACGGCATGAAATAAAACCTCATTGTCTCTTTTGAGGTACGACTCCTAGAAAATGCCACAGCAAATGCCGAATGATTTAATGAATAAATTACACAATATTGCATGTTCCGATTGAAAAGGGCTATTGCAAAAATAAGTCTCTCCCCTGTAGCTTCAAAATCGAATCGACGATCCATCGGTAAAGCTTGGATTGGCGTAGTATTGTGTTCTTATGTGGGGTGATTTTCAAACCGTATTTGTTAGTTATAATTCAAGTTTATAAAATAATATCATGCTTAGGAAGACATGACGTACGAAAAGGAAGAGTTGATGTAACAACTCAAAATGTCATCGGAAATGAAATTGAACTGTTGACATTAAATTAACGTCGTAAACAACGTCAACACTAAACAGACTATTCGCATGCTGGTGACAAAATGTCATCATTTTGTTTATTCCAAACATAACAATGTAATGTTGCTCTTTTAATTATGTGTAGCATTTGGCTTCACATACAAATCACGTATGTTGGAGATACGAGGTCTTTTAAGGGATGATGGAGTTGAGTACAACTTCTAAAGATACAAATTCCCAAATTCTCGGTCTAAAAATTAAGACCGACTTTCGAGGAAGTACGATGATTTTAAACTTTGTTCAGGAAGCAATTGTCGGCAAAAAGGCTTGTCCAATCACATGTAGAAAATCGGATGTCTTTTTTACAATCCGCCGGCGAGCCTCGACGCCAATAATTACAGCACACTAAGTGGCGTGTTTTGATCTTCTGTTGAAAGTGGCTGATTTCGATTTCTCGTGCAAGATAAATTGTTTTGTAGGACTTTATCAGCAGCGCCTGGTAAACTGCTGTAATTGAGTGGGGGTCTCTTTACACTAGGATGTAATCCTGGACTGGTTTCGGTCTAAATGACACGACGACAGACGGTGCTATTGGTCCCTAGTGTCTGCGGTCGGTTGGACTTTGATGTGTACTTTGCTCTGTGCGTCTTAAAATTCTTTGGTCTAGGCCCGTGCAACACGGGCTTGCGAACGCGCGGATATCGAACGAACATTTTCCCGAACTCACGGTCTTCTAAGTCGGGGCTTTGGTAATATTTGATGCGTGTACTCAACGTTAAATTCAAACATCAGTAGTAATGATATTTTTCTTTACCTTTTTTGAGAATGGGCCGTAAATTGTATCCAGGCAATCGCAAGGCCGGTGTAACGAAGACTTTTAGAGCAGTTAAACAGAAATGGTGTGTAATATAAGTGAAAAGCCCGTCCGTTCTGTTTCTTACTTTCCTGGCCATGCAGTATGGAGGTCCCTTTTTAAAGCGAAAGAAAAAAAAAACAGAAACAAGATGTCAGTTTACATTATTTGTTATGACAAGCTAAATACGGTATTTTGATAACAGCATGTGTTATGTGTACAAAATGAATCATGCAGATAAGTTAGTATAGAAAACCAAATTTCAACTAACGACGTAGAGAAACATGCACTAACATAAGTGTTACTGCACCGCACTCAGAGCTTATGACAAATGAGATAACAGACGTCTAGCTTGAAATATATATAATACCCTATAGGTATAAACGCCCCCAATACAGTATAACAAACGATAACAGCCCTCGGATCCTTTGATTCCATTACCATTCTTATCTGTATACAACACACATGTACAGTACATATTGCCCTATAACAAGACCTTCATACACTATAAGATGACCAATTTCTTCAATTATCTAAAGGAGCTGAACGTACATCATTTAGCCTGATAGTGGTCACTATAGATACTGGACAATGGTCATTGATATGATGTCAATATTATGTATATTTGTTTATAAATTCTGAGTGGTCATCCCGGCAATGACATCTGCTGAGCTCTGAGGCCCCATTCCCATGGACACTATCGGTCTACGTACATCGACCCAATTTTGCGGGGACTCTTGCTGAGTGCAGTCAACTTAACAGATTAACACGAACAAAGAGAAGCTAGTTATTTAGCGAGTAAACTGGAAACAAGAGGGCCGAGTCACGCAGTTTAGCTGATTGCACTTAGCAAGAGTCCCCTCAAAGTTGGGTCGATTTACGTTGACCGATGACGTCTATGGGAATGGGGCCTCATGTTTTCACATGACTGGTGGCTGAACCTAACTTGGAGATCTGGTGATTTAGAATATTTATAAACCAGCATTATGTTACGAGCTGTAATGTCTCTCCAACATGACACTAACTTAATTTCAAGTCCTCAAAGATCTAGCCATAAATCACCTAAAACAATGTTTTCATCTAGCAACGTTCGGAGATTAAGCACACATGGTGGTAAAACGCAGTTGGGTGACACGACCAAAACCTTTTCATTAACTAATAGTTATAATAATGTATTCTTCAATAAATAATTTATCTCTAAATGTCGAAAAGGTGTGGCCAGATTCTGGTAAATTGGCGTTTCGCAAGTTTGTGATATATAAGATTACTTGATATATACAGGTGTGAATCACTATTTATTAAATATGGAATCCAGAATTTTTTGACGTATGTCTGAACAGTAAGTTTCCATATCATGAACATCAGTAATAGCATACAAGACAGATTAGAAACCCGACCAAGTGGTACACTAAGATATTTATGAACCATAACCCCCTAAAACCGTCACATCGGTTCCAGACACATATTATGCATATATAAGAGTTAATACCGTAGTTATGTTTTTCAAATTAAACAATGTGGTCTTCTGTTTGTGGGACCAATCAGTTATCCGCGTATTTGACGCCACGTGTACCTGAAAAGAGCATTATTTCTTGTGGCATATGTCCAATAGAAGCCATAAGACAGTTTTAGCTAAGCACAACGACTCGGTCATGTCACCGATATGCTACAGATAATAGGCGCTCACTTTACAATCGCTTGAAGAGCCACGCTTTCTTTTGCCTTTGTTCATCTGGTTTTGCGACTTCTGTCATTTTGCGTCCTGCGTCATTGTTCATGAGGACACTGGTCTTTCGTTGCTATATTTATCGGATACCCTTGCAAACTATCCAGGTTTCGTTTTACCAAGACTTAGCTTATGCTCATTTAGCCAATTCCACTTCAAAGAAAGAATGCGGGTTGAAGATTTTATCTTAAATGAAGGGTCTTGGTTTTTTTATTCGTCTTGCATTCATTTAATGTATCTTCAAAACATCTAATTATGCTTTAAACAAAGATCCAATTCCCTCGTGTGGCGAAATATTGGGGTTCTTGGGGAAAAAAACATCATTTTTCGGTTTCCTGATTTTCTTGCGCACCAGGATAGCTATAAACATGCTTTTGATGGTTGATAACACTTGTACAAAGTACCCCAAAAGATTTTTCTTTACAAACTTACTGTTTACATACACACATCTTACAGTTGCACCCTAGCAAGAACACTGTTACAGCACTCTCGTGAATCCTGTTAGCCAGGAAATTAACTATTTTACTTATTTAACTTATTTTTTAAAACAAGGGCCAGGTCTACCAAACTCAGGGACGCCGAAAACATGTATTTTCATGCGTATGCACCAGGCTAAGTATAAGGCGGCGCAGAAATCGGCCATTTTGTTGAAATGTGTGTCTTCCTGGAATGCAGGGAATGTCAAATGTCTAATTCTGTTTTCGAAACATTGGTGTTAAATAACTGCAGTGTTAAGTTGCTTCTGTGACTCCCACAAACGCTGACGCCTGACAAAATACATAGCTAACGCGATACTGAAAACAATTACCTCACACTTACACCCACATTGTAAAACTGAAGGTTATTAATTTCTGGATATTTTACTTTTTCGGAAGGCAATAGTTCCTGTGATCAGAAAAACACACATACATATATACGTACATACATACTCACATACATACATACATACATACATACATAAGCGCACACACACACACACACGCACACACACACAAAGCGTGTACCTACATACACACATGTTGTATATATATATATATATAGAGAGAGAGAGAGAGAGAGAGAGAGAGAGAGAGAGAGATCAGGGTAGAGTAGATTAGGGGTATGGTCCTTTGTTTTTTTACCTACCTAATAAACAGATATAACAGCTTGTAAACGCATATTTAAGAAAAGTAGTAACGAACAAATGACAGTTAACAACATCATGTTTCAATAAAATTCTGGACCCAGTTTCATCAACACTGGATGGCGCTATCCTATGTATAATACTATCTTTTGATAAAATTGTTGTCCTCTGGAAAGTTATATTGAGGATAGCAGCCTTTTTTAACCACTGTAAAGCAATATAAGAGTCAAAAATAAGTGTTTATTTAAACATTATTTACCCACAGGATAAGTGTCCAAAGGATAACAATTTTATCCAAAGGATAGTGTTATCCAGAGGATAGTGTTATCCAGAGGATAGCGCTATCCAATGTCGTTGAAACTGGGCCCTGCAGGCGTTAACAGTCGCAAATTGTTTCATTTTGTGTTCTGTCGCCTTAAAGGCATTTGAATTTTCTTGGATCTTTTTTTTTCGATTGTGGTCACCTTTTGTCATTATTTCCACGCCAGCGGTTAACTTTGACTGGGATACTCTGAGCTTTGATTCATAATTCGGTTCTTTATATACAAGGTGCACTTAACTCCTTACAAAAGTACTTTTTTCAGAATTTGGTTTTCAACTAAAAAAACGAACGAATGCCAAATGATTCACCACGACTGTTGTCTTTCTTAGAAAAAGACGTCAAAACTATCTTTCTTAAACCTCCATCTACTTTATTTTTGTTTGTCTCAATGTCAGTGTCATTGTTGACATTTATTGCTATCATTTTACTGTATTGACATCACGACTCACGGCCCCCATGCTCACGTTAAAATCATCGAAAATTGAGCTACACAAGACTTGTGGTTAAGAAATGAACGTTATTTTCCACACGAAAATGAAGCAAGGCAAAAAGTCGGGCTTATTTCACACCACTGTCTAATTCGTTACAAAAACTTTGTCTATTTTCAGATAGCTCGGAGGCGTTTCTTGAGATTTCCTGCTTCAGTTTACAGACTTTAAGAGACCGCTCTTTATGTTCTTGTCGTGTAAATGGTGATTTACAAATTTCTCGACATTTAAAACGCATATAAACATCTACCAAGGTGGACGACAACGCCCTCTTGACGGCCACGAGGAATAAACGAACGGTTACTTGTGGTGCTTTCAAACCTTGTGTGAGAGATAGCCGAAGTCTGTGGTATGATAGGAATGATAGTCCTGGGAATGGAAGTCCGGGGTCCCATATGATAAGTACAGGTTAGGGTAGTTGGAGTGTTGGGATTAGTATACGGGGCGAAAATCACTTGTACAAAATAATGGGAAACGTACATGTGTACTATGAATACCAATCCTGTCATCCTGCCGGGGCAACGGGACCTTTTAAAAGTGTAAAAAGTACTCTATGCGGGATTTCTCTGCCAGAATTTATTTCCATCGACAAAAAACATTTTCCTACCCATGAATCATTGCTCGACCCATCACTGGACTTGGATCCCATGTTTTGTTCAATTTTAACATAATGATTTACATGCAGTTCTGAATGACGAGTCAGTCATTGAAAACGACTCGTCTTCTTTTACATTTCAAAAGGAATCATCGACGCCAGGTACTTCTATTTTAGGGGTCATATGGTTTTAAAGTTCTGAATTGGGGCAGACAAGTTCTTTTTATTTGTAGGATATGTAGATATAGAAATAGAAAATATGGCTCTGGGTAATTATCAAACGCGTGCAGTACACTTTTAAGTGTTTGTTTTCTTTTTCATCCCACCTCACGATGTGGAATTCCGACTATAAGTTATTCAACCAGTTTATATCATAGCCCAATGCAAACAAGGGGATTGTTAAGTCATGTCTGGCGGGTTCAAATAGTCTAATATCACATTGATCCTGAATTACGAACGAATTACGGAATATAAAAAATGTGTTCAAAGGCCCACGACCCACTACTGTAGTATGTTTATTTTACAAAACCTGCAAACATATCTAGTAGTGGTTGGCGCAAGATATTTAAATGTTCCCCTAGTACCATTGAAATATTCGGCTCAAACTTCAAATGAAAGCAGTGTACTATTTCAATTTTGATTTCGTCCACATATTTTCAATTGTTAAAGACTATATTTTGAGTATTCATATCATTATATGTATACACAAATATGACGAGCACAGCGCACGTGGCGTTCTTAACCTTAACCACTGAGTATTTCAAGGTATTAAGCCGTGAATTTGCGAAACATCCTCGAATGTAAACAAAATACTTAAAGATGGTAAAAAGAAGTTGTTAGCGTAAAAGTTGAGACGTGTGTACATATACCTGCTCTTCATCTGCAGTCCTGAGTTTACTAACAAAACAAAACCGCCAGACATCCTCCGTAAGCCGGTAGTCAGTATGTATTTATAATGTAAACATTGCTCAATGTTTGAACTTTTTACGTGCTAGATTCACGCACAGTGAATACTGGGCGATATAAAATATCAACGTCTGCACCGCGCTTTTAGCGTGACATGCGACTTGTTCTTTAAAAAGTCTGTTACTGCGTAGTCAAGATGCACGTGTCACGTGTCAAGAATGCTGTCGTCCCCACGTGTTCTGTATCTGCGCGAGGTAGAGGAGTCGATCTCCAAATCCTCAACGCCTTACGTAAAACGACTGTGCTTCCAAGAGGCCTAACTGACAATTCCTCCTCGAGATTTTTTTTCTCAGAGAATCAACTCATTCTCGCAAGCTATTACCCTGAGTTTGAGAAGACACTGGGACATTCAGAACATTCTGGACTAACTAGTCCGCGGGTCAAATATGGCGACCCACTAAAAAGCTTCCCGTCTAATCCGCTAATAGACACTGGATATAAAGATTCCCCGGACTTGTTAGTGCACTGTTCTGAATGCGACCTCAGAAGTTTCCAGAACTGACCCAGACATACCGCTTTTAGAGAGATGAGTTTTCAGAGTCCTACGAAATATTGGTATGATGGAGCAAATTTTCCGTCCACGAAACTAGAAATTAAACAGATTGATTCACACGTGGAGTTTCACTGCAGACAGAATTCATTGATTGCAGCGTGTTCCATCGAGTATTTCCCTCTCTCAGTGCATTGAATAAGCGTACATCTTTATAGACCACGACATGATTATGTTGTTCTTGTTGTTGTTGTTGAAGTTGCAATGCAAAACAATACTACATTTTGAATATCGAAAAAATATAATTTTGCGAATATAACCGCAAGCAAATGCGTCACACATGTACAGTACAATCAGCCGTGAATGACAGTGTTGATCGGAAAACAGGCTTCAATAACTACACCTATATAGAGCCTAGGGAAGCTATACAAAATGCCAAAAAATCGATTAAATAAAACAAACAAAAGGACAATCATTTTTGTAAAGTGATCTTTCTGTATACGCCATTTTGCATTGTTCAACAGTGAAACAGAACCGTGTTCCAAAGAACCATCTGAAAGCTTTTCAAAGCCAAACTTGAGTACAGTTTTCTAGCTCCACGTCACACTTAATTTTCCGTGGTGTGCTTGTCGTATTTGTCGGCTAATGATTTCTTCACTCGACAACGCCAACGCTTAAAGTTTACTTAATCCCGATGTGCGTCCTTGCGTAACATTGCTTAAAAGCACTTGAGCATAGAAAGAAGCGGAAGCAATAGCTTCGCATTTGGATTTGTCCGCAAGAGGTGGTTTGCGTCAGGAATAGTTAGTTCATATTTTCCTTGTATGGATTCTCAATTAATAATGCTGAGCATTGTTTTGTTTACCATCTTAAATCCATTAAAGTCAACAACGGAGAAAGCTTCCCTGGCCCTTCTTTATTTCTGTAGCCTTTATGTTGCCATTATGCGACCAACCTAATTCGACCAACTATGTTGTATAATGGCAGCAAATTGTTAAACCTTCATATTCACACATATTACAAGAGTGCACTCCGATTTACCGTAGCGAATGGTTCGAAGTGAACCCCAAAACTCAGGGCCACCACGTGCCGAGATGCAAAACAAAATAAATCAGTTTTCTTAACCGATTTCACGCTTGACCTCTCCCCACAGACGCATCTCGAGCAGCGGTGTTTGCCAACTACCGATTTCTCTGGCTGGCTACACAAATGCACAGACAGACGCCGTGGCTATATAATTCTATCAGGATTTGAGTCAAACACAGTCTTGTAAAGTAATTGGTATTGGAAATTCACGTTATACAATCCACAAAGTAAATGCAAATTGCGTTATATCATGGAGATATCAAAATATTACACGAAATGCTTTCTTGGTAACAAGCTTATGAAAAACGTTTTTTTTTTCACAGATTTTGCCAGACAGCATGCATTCAACCCCTATGTCCTTCATGCATGGCGGCAAAGCATGGTCAATCCTTTGGGATATATAACTAACTAACAGCCCCGTCAAACCCACCCATCCCATCACAGAAAGCACGAGTATAAACGCCATGAACTCTACGTCATTCAAGACATTGCCACACCGCGCAATGTGGTTGTTCCAAAACACACTAAAAGTTTATAATAATAAACTGATATCACTTCAAACATGAAAGCTATTTCTAAATGTTAGACATGATGTTTCGAGGTAGGTTCCTTAGAACTGATGGGCTCCCTTTTAGAGCACGCAGTTTATTCGAAATTTTAACTTTTATGCATGCAATTTTTTTTTAGCAATCAGCACCCCCGTACAGTACAATTAGTTCATACTTATGCTTCAAAACGTTAAGATCACTTGACCAGTTTTTGCTCATACCCAGCAATGCCAGATTGAGAACATACAACGACCTTTCTTTTAAAGTCTACGGACCAAATAAATGTAACATTTTCCCAATATATTTAAAAACTATAGAGCCTGAGGACATTATTAAAAAATAATTAAATTTTTTGATTTTCAAAAAGTTTTATAACTAACTTGGTTTTTTATCTTTACATTGTGCTCTCTATTGTAATATCTTAATATTTTAACTAATTATTTAATGGCTTATTCATCTTTTTCTGTTCATTCTACTCTTAACTCTAATGAACATTTCATAAGGGTTTCAGAGTATTAATAAATATTATTTATATTTCAGTGCAGTGAGTGGAGTAAATGCAAAGAGGGTGCAAGAACTTGAAGCGAACGTCCAAACACACATATTGTTGTATTACACTGACCGTCAAGCATCTTAAAAACGGATAAGCCAGCTAGGTGAGTCACAAATAAAAAATAAGGTTTAGTGGAAAATTGTTTTTGTACGCAAATTAAAAAAAAACATTTTGGTGGTTGAAATATACAATTACTGTTTGACGTAAGTTAAGATACTGAGAAACGGTTCAAGTTTTTATGTTGTAAAACAAAAGGTTGAAATTCGAACTCACGCAAGAAAACCTGCTAAGGCGAGGGACAGCGAGATGAACCCAAGTTGAACAAAAAAACAACCAAGCGATGCTCAGTCAGTCAAGTCTGAAACACATCGTCTTCACTTGAAGTTGACATGGTACATTAAGGAAGAGGCGTCAAAAAGTGCGACCTAAAATCGTTTTATTGAGCATTTCGCGCCAATAACTTGCTCGCTTTGCCATTAAACCCAATAACAGTGCGTGAAATATGAACAAGGGTTCATTCCTAGTTACAATGCGATTAGGCTACAAATCAATTCGTGCTGCAAACTAGGATGAGAACGATCAATGCTAGACAACGCTGGTGCATTCCGATACGTGTAACAGCATGCATGTACAAAAAACCTGGTCGCTCATTTCGGAAAAAAACGCCATTTAAATGAAAGCCAATATGCGAGATCTTCTTATTCGCTTCGATACTTATAGAATGCCTTAGTGGCGAGTTCGTCTGTGAACGATTAAAATGAAAAAAATAACCGGCATTAAATGGAGATGTGCAGCAATTGTCCATTTATAAATGTACATAACTGAAATGTTATCGAAGAATTCCCAGCTCTGCAGGAAAAGAGGTTCATTAAATCACAAACACTAAGATTGCCCTTGTAAAAAAAACTCTTGCTAGATGAACTAATATTGTAGGCAAGGACAAATACACGATATTATGTACATGGAGCATTTTCAAAACCTCGAAGGATCTGTGTTTCGCCCACGTTTGATGTTATTAAAAAGTATGGGCCGAACTCTTTACCTTTGGAGATGCACACCCCCCCCCAACCCCCCAGCCCCCAACCCCCCACTCCCCACCTCCCCAAAAAAAACAGAAAAAACTGTTAGTGCCTTTGTGAAGGGATCTTGCTTCTGGGCCTCTAGACGTATAGCGTGACTTCACTAAAACCTGCATTACGTTTCCCCGTTGTAAGGCGAAGGTGAAAGCAGTCGTACCATGCCGCTGCATGGTCCTCTTCCTTATATGGAAAAAAACACTGCTTCGAGAAAAAACATCAAAACCACGATCTGTTGATTTCTTGCACATACGGCAGCCCTGGTCTCAGGAATATGGCAATGACCATAAATTGGAGCCTGTATCCTTGCAGATTAATCTTAAAATCAGATTATTGTGGCGTTTCTGGTCAATCAGCGACTATTCTATCCACAGAGTGCTTACAAATGATTATAGTACATCGGAATCGGACTAGAATTTTAGGGCAATCAAATGGCACGTCCCTTGACGAGACAAATGCATAGGACAGTTTTCTCTAAGAAGGAGGAAATGTATTCTATCGATTTAACACGCGTCATGCTTGTCATCCTTTCTTAATCAAAATTTTAACGGTGGGAATGGCTCAGACTACAATCGAAGCGACGAAGTAGGACATCACACTTCTGTGGCATGGAAATCTATTGGAAACCCGCTGAAAGTGGCCATGTTCTAGTAAACTATTGCCTGTCGTTGTAACTTTTTTCGTGTGTGTGTACATTTTTGACAAATTTGAAAAAAAGCAGCTGTAAGCAACCATGGAATTTTTTTGCGATTTAATTTTGTTCTCAAACGACCATGCTAGCTCACCCCAAAACACAAATAATTAGAAGTGTTTGGCCCATAAATTTGAATTAATGAGTAGAAAGCTTCCATCCATCTACAACGCTTGGCCATCCATCTGCAACGTTGAAACTCCATAGTGAATTATTTAATGAGCTGACAAATTACGCGACGTTTCAACTCATTTCCTGATGCGGGAGAGGATGTCACCAATGGAATAACAAGTCCAGGAAACACAGACAACTCTGAGAATGCTCAAGAGGCCACAGCTTTGGGTTCATATATAAAATTGGAAACAGACCATTGCAAAACTCGTTTGTGTCAAATCTAGACTATTTTCAATGAAACAGTTCTCTGTGTCGCAAGCAAGGGCCTGTAATTATAGCAAGGATGTCTATTGTAAGTAAAATAGCCTCCTTCTCTCTCCGTTTTATAAATCAAAAAACAGTGGTTTTGCACCGAATTTTTTTGTCACCGAAAAGATTTGTAACCAGGTGGATTGTTGTCTCCCATACTGATAATACACGTATTAAGCGCCGTGTTCTGTTACATTATGTATAACATGCTGCAGATATGTTACTCACTTGCTTTACTCTTTTGTTTAATTTAACATGTCGACCGTTTTCAGCGATCCGCCGCCCCTAACTAATCTAAATGTGACGCGCACTTCAAAAATGTAGTCCTTGCACACTTACTAAAACTGTATTTGTGAAAGGCACCTGGAATTTCAAAAATCATTTCACTATAAAGCCATCTTGGTTTTGAATATATTTGATCCTGGGATTATGGTGCCCAGATGATCAATCTCACTGAAGAACGTATTCCGTCTTTATTTTCCAAAGCTGGTGTCCCAAGGACGTAATTATCCAACATTTCTGTCTTACGCAGTACATGCGGAGGGATTTGGGAGATCACGCAACCATTAAAATTGATTGACTCTGATGGGAAACTTGCAACGCATTCCAGTATGTTCATGATCTAACTACCCGCATCATAACAGCTTGGAATACAGCCTATGTCCCAAATGTACTGGAAGCTGCACTCTGTTACATTCTATTACTGTGACCTTGCGATGTCACCTTTAAATATTAAACGGCTTACATCTGTTGTAAGTAGCATTTGAAACTAAACTTTAAGCAGATGGTACCTTGTTGGATCCAGTGTATTTCGTGCGAAACTCGCCAAATCAAAAGGTTTCTTATCAGTAATGCTCTGCGCAGGTGCAGTGACATCAGCGAGTGCACTGAAGAAGCAAAATATCAGGGCTGCTGGAAAATTACAGCGAATTTGCAGCGAATTTGCCGCAGTAGTGCTGCAAACTGCAATTCCTTCTCGTAAATTTTGCAGCAAACTTTACTGTATTATTGCTGCTTTTCATTTTGCTAAGGAATTTCACTCACTTCGTTTGATGCATATTGGCCGCTATGCAGGTATAATTTCGCTGTGTAAAGCAAAAACCGGGCAGCCATGACACTCAACACTTCACAGCCAGCTGCTCTAGTTTTTTGATGTTTTTTTAAATGTTTCACTTGACTCACTGGCCGTGGGCGGCGGCTCTTCTCTAACCGACATGATTTAAAGCACTTCGTCAAGCTGATTGCTTATAAAACAGTGTATGATCTCCATAATACAAGACAATACACGACTGAAACCCTTCCAACCCGATCGCAATTTAGAAGTTTTATACACACATTGTTCATTTACTGTTACACACACGTGTTTTTTTAATCCAGTCAAAAGAAAATACATGACCTGTCCAAACTTACAAAGGCTGTATATGAAAATGCGCAATAGATAATCATTTAAATGACGTTTCTATCTGGAATATTGATTGATTTGATATAAAGTACACAATGGTCAAATGTCATCGATCATCATCAGCGGAACAACAGGTGCGCTACACGTGCATGGTACTCTATAGTGACATATACTGTATACCGGTAAAGTATGTCTTTAGAAAAAATAGCACATAATTAATACATACATAATCAATACACATAATGAGCAACACTGGCAACCTGCTATCTCTCTCACCTTTAATGTAGCCTGAAACATACATCATTTTAAAACATCATGTTGCTGTCACCTGTTTCCACCCGAGGCGATCTGTTTTAATGTATTTTATAGCTCGTTAGATCCAGTTCACCGTCATGATCAATGTCGATACACGACACCTACGCAGACCCGGGTCCCAAACTGGATTGGGCTGTCGTTTACACTCACATTATCTAAGTAAAAACCATTCAATTGAGGAGAGTTTCAGTGCATATGTTACCTGTGGCATAACGTGACCTTTAACCTTTACCTTTTTTTTTAATCTGACCTTTTTAAATTGACTTTATCTAAAGTTTGAGAAAGTTTTAAGTATGAGCGTGGGAGAAGCAGCGAAAAGGAGGGGGGTAAATTACTATGTGTACCAAGTATTTTCGGTCCTGGAAGTAAATAAACTTTTGACAGTATTTGAATGTACGAAAAGAGACTTAAAGTTATACCGGTACTGTACGTGTTTGAAAATTTCCAAAAATTAAATTGGCTTCCTCTACATATCCTGTAAATTCTTCTTCTCTTTTTCAATTAAGACATGCAAAAATATTCCAAAAATCATCAAATAAAAGTGCCAGATGTGATTATTTTCTTCTGTAATGCACAAGAAGACAATGCCGTCTTAATGACTGACCAGACATTCAGAACCCGTTGGATTCAATTAGAAATGTCTTAAATCATCGAATCTGAATTCATGGTCCAGTCGAAGAATGATTCGTGAGTAGGGAAAAATTGCAAAGTTTTCAAGGGAAATCCAATTTGACTGGAATATACCATACGGGATACGTTTTATATTATTCCACATTTGCTTGTCCAAGTAAATAGGATAAAATGTTTATGGTTTAGTGTTGTAAAAATACAAACTGTATCACAGTTAGACTTTGAACGTGAGAACGGCATGGCAGGAATGGTAGTCCTAGGAATAATAGTCCAGGTTCCCATATGATTAGTACAGGTAGGGGTTAGTTGGAGGTTAGTATAATGGGACGATTGTCACAAGTACAAAATAGTAGGGACGGACTAGCGGACTTCAATTCCTGTTACACTGGTACACGTGCTGGGCAATATATCTAGACAAAACTGTGGACTTGGAAATATGATGGAATTTTCCACACAGGAATTTAAAAAGTCCCGCCCACGTGAACATCACGTGACATCTCAGCCCTTTGGTCTTCCGGTCTTTTTGAAAGCGAGGCTTGCATTCAATCCGACAAACATGCGTGTACAATGAAAAACCAAACTGATTTTCAATTCCAGTTTGTCTCCAATTTCAGCATTGATTCCAAACTCGTGAACAATTGGATTAGTTTCCACGAAGCCATATTTTGAACTTTCACTAGCGAAAAGGTTAAACGAAATAGGAGACGTTATACGATACTCTTTTCAGATCCTACATCTGGGATGTAATTGTATTTGGTAAACCTAATTTTGGTTAATGTACCGTGGACATTTTACGTGTAGTTTTTGACTCGAAATGAACGCAACTTTGAACGAATTATCAACGCCACGAATACAATAGAAAGGCTGTTGTGGCATTGTGTATTAACAAAAGATACACTTTTAAGTAGGCGAAACTTGCAATGATCGGATAAGTTTTCTAAATGCAATTACATCTGTTTTTCAAGACAGTCCAGGATTTATGACAATGGCCGTTTAAAAGGCACGTGCTCGATAGATTGTCAATAAACCAAACACGCACTTGCAATCCATCTTTAAAGGAGTGAAAAATGAAACTCGCGATGCAGCGGCTTTGGCTACTAATTGGATTTCGAGGTTTCAGTTAGTACATATTGTCATCTGCAAACGATTGATAAGTTAATGTTTTCAGATAGTTTTTTTTTTTTTTTTTTTTTACTGAGACTTACGGGAACGGAGAAAAAACACAACCACTATAACAGGCGATTTTACGGAAAGAAACAAGAGGTATGTTTACAGTAGATA
The DNA here is from genome assembly GCF_001039355.2 of Lingula anatina. The sequence continues at coordinate 406,540 of NW_019775247.1, forward strand.
ATGTAACTTTTTACAGTACTCTGAAGCATATTTTCCTTCGAAGCATTGGCAGTCCTATACGGCACGTGACACAGAATGGACCAATCACCTTCAACGTCCTCCTCTCGGAATTATAAAATGTTTTTTTTTTCAACAAGGGATTCGGGATACGTGATGATTTCCTCATCAAATGATCCTGAATCAAACAACTCGGCAAAGCAACCTGTAATTACCACATATAACTTCAAGTTATCAGAATACCTGTACTGATATGTTTCTCTAAGTACATGTAACTAAAATGAGAAAACTTATACTCTTAATTGATTATTCTTTGTGCTATGAACCGTACGTTTTCTCCTTCTGTCCGGGATTCAAATTAACCCCGGTAATTTCTAGTGACAAGAACACCTGAAGCTCACTTCTTCCACGTTTCCGTTCTCCTTTGAGCCCTCGCGGTCTCGTGGAGAACTGCGGGCTAAAGATCATATTAGACTTTAATCAAACAGCACGCATGATAAGTACTTCGAGTAATGGCTTTTTCTTTCAGCCAGCTGCAGCGTTTTTACATTTACAAGAACCGTAGCTTCCGGGAGGATTTCTTTGTTTAAAGCTAATGATGATTTAGGAACTAAAGCATTCGCCATTCATATGTTATATCTATTACAAAGGAATTGCAATAATCGTTGTCCCGATATGGAACCATGACAGCTGTCAAGCCTGTATGAATGTGAAAAAATCAGACGCACTCCAAGGTACACTTCCTACATGTAGATATCAATATTTTAAGTTGGAAGTCATTCTCATACTGTTTAAACCTTCAATTGACTTAGAACGATTTAGTAGTCCGTAGCAGTTTCTGCCCAATGACGCAACAGACTAGCCTTGGTACATGTATTACGGCTTTCCGCCGTGAGATATCATTATACATTGTGGCCAATAAAAGAGAGACTCACATAACATCAATCTATCATTGATTTCGTTAAAATGAGTACAAGATTTATCGGGCTGAAACAGAACAATCTATGCAAGCCTTTATGCCGAGAAACACGCTTGGCTATATTAACAAAATGAACAATTCAAGAAATAGGAGACCGCTTTTCTTCTGTCAGACTGGTTTCATGTGTTTCTTTACAGAACTATAGCAGTTCGCTTTGATCTATTATTAACTATAGTCTGCTTTGAACAGACAATTGATATATTCATGTGATAAAAGCAAATGTAGTCGGCATGCCACAAGTTTTTAAATATAACATATAAAATGCATGCAGGTATGTGAACAGGACAAGTTAATTTCTAAAACCAGAATTCTGCAAAAAGCGTGATACCAGTATCAGTCCCTCGCATATTCACCTGTATGGCATTTGATATCGCTTAATTTGCTCGAGCGAGTCGGCCGTATGTTAGTTGGTATAGGAATCCTTGGAGTGTTATGTTTACTAGCTATCTTGTAAAAACGTCTACTTTACCTAGATATGTCTTGGTTGTCAGGATTATTTTAATAAAATCCGAAAAGAGTGAACACTCCATGAGGTTCTAATTGTGTTTCAGTGGCTCTGATGTGAGAATCTGCACGGATCTAGCCACCAAGTGTGCAGTCATCAGGTTTTATGGATAGATAATTTCTATTATTTGTTTTGCAGAACAAACAATTTCATTAATTTACCCATTTACCCATCCATGGTTAATTGTATCAACGATCCATGTGCTAAAGCACTGCGAGCCATCATGCGATCGCAGAATGCATTATTCACGGCGAATGACATGGAATGCTGCGCTGATTATGCCACCCGCCGTGAATTCTAAATGTTTCCACATATATTTTTGGCTTAAATTGAATTGTGCACATGTAGAGACGTATAAATACGACGCCGACAACAGAACACAATTACACAAATAAAGGAAACTCTACTTACACGAACACATGGTACGCTATGGAGGTCCAATCCTTGGGCCTTTCCAGAAAGTTGTATACTTTTGACTGAACCTTTCTGTAGTGGGGGTCCGGAGGCGGTCGGTAGGCTATCGGTTTCCCAAGAAGCGACAGTCTAGGCTGCCTAAACCTTGAATGCATCGACCCCCCATGTTTCCTTCCATGGATGTTATTAAATTCCTTCTCAACGTCGGTTCTAAGGGAATTTTTCTCCGAGTCGCCGTCATCCATGATAAATTCAACGCGCAGACGTTTGCCGTCGTTTCCTCGCCGGTGGTGAGAAGATCCCTTCAAACAAGGGGCCCTGAGCGTACGCTTTTCTTTCTTGTCGTCGTGATCGTCTGCAAATTTTTGAGGTGAGCAACACTGCTCGTCTGCTGCTAGTTTCCCTTCCTTCACTTTAATTCCACACGGCTCTGTCTCTGCCGCGATCGCGTTATCGTCTGCTAGATCCCAGTGGCAATTATCGCCTGCTAAGTTTGTATCCTCGAACCCCAACTGATGAGTGTTAATCTCAAAGTCGATTGCTCTGTGCAGCTCCTCTTGCTCGCGCTCGAATGTATCATTCTGCTGCTCTGAGTCGAGCAACGATCCAAGCGCCTCTAGTGACGACATTTTGACCGATTTGAAGAACAGTATCTGTTTAGTCCAGGTCTCCGTGAGGATTCTTCATTCACATCTACAGCAATTACGTGGCATGATTAGAGTCCTCCAAATCAATTAACCTGAAAAATAAATACCTCAATTGCAATTTTGTAAATATTGGAATAATAAAGAATATGGTTATTAGATTAAGACGGTGCGCGGTAATTTCAGCCCAATTTATCTTTCTTACTTGCCGGATTATCTGCGGTGTAAAATTTCAGCGTAACCCCACTTAGATAAATAATTTCAAGGAGTGTAAAATACTTTCATTGCCCACAAAAACAAAATGTTTCCAAATCATTCTCAAATGTGGTGGATTATCGTCAGAACGTTTGTCGAAAATGCGGTTCACACTCAATCGTCTTTTTGAAAAATGAGTCCAAATGACCACTTTACATTTCCTAGCTAAATAACAAAATTGGTTGAACTCATATGGCATGGACCACAATAACAAATTACCATCCCTGAATCAGACACTTACCACGCAAAAAAACACCCAAATGACAAATTAAAAGTGTTGACTCTGGTTTGAAAACTTTGACTTACGTGTGAACACATGTTTATCTAATGCCATGTTTGAGAAATAACAAAATGCTCGGAACGCACGTCAGTGATTAAGAAGCGGAATATCATTTTCTTTAAACTTCCGGGGGGGGGGAGATTTTCTCTAGAACTAAATAAGACAGGAGCTGGGTGATATGCCAGAACATATTTTCATTTCCTTGCAAATTTTCGAAGTGTAAATGCCTATATTTATATACCCTTTTTGTTAATGGTAGGAATCCAACATGTAAAAATATACGTTCCATAAAGTGAAAAATGTTTAATCGTTTTCTCCTTCCAAAACAACAGGAAAAAGATTGGTGGCAAGAAAAATGGTTTTGACCTTGACCTTTCTAGCCACACGTGCAACGATCGTCTGCCTGGGTTTTATGATCTCTCAACACGTTCTGTTGAAAGCTGCGTAGAACGATTTTTTCCAGCAAACCACCTGGATTTCGTCCTTACAAGCTCAATGTTTATTTATATTCGGAAATCTACATTCCATAGTTTTTGTTAAAACAGAAATACATTCGGTCTTCTCCGGAAACATTCGAGAATGCTCTTCAGATACACATTTATTGGCTCTAGATTAGTAGTTGGCTAGTCTAATTCTGAAACATAAGACAAGCATGTGCTAATCCATGTGTATCTCTTAAGCCATATCCATAAACTTGACGTGATATAGATGTGTTAACTGAATGATAAAGAAGGTGTCATTGTTGATAGGCATCTTTACTTTAGAATGTTGTTTTCCGTTTTTATTTTGAGGTAATTTTATATCTGAAGTCTGTTTTATCTATATCTGAGCTTCGATGTAAAATACTTGATTTCGAAAAATGTTAATGTTTAATAAGTTAGCACTTCGTTGCCAGTAAGTAGAAACGCTTCTCCAGAATCATCTGGAATCATCTGACCAGGGCCGTAGCCTCCGGGGGGGCAGGGGGGGCAGCTGCCCCCCCTGGAATTTGGAATTTTACACACCTCACCCTCCCCCCTCGGTAGCTTCGACCCCTCGTGTCTGCTTACTGCCCCCCCTGACATTTTGCTCAGGCTACGGCCCTGATCTCTGTGAGTTTTGAATTCCTTGACATGGAGTACGACTTATTATCTAAATGACTTAAATATCCGCACAATTACTACATAACAGCGCATTTTCCATTAGTTTAAAGATGCATACGAAGTCAATTTTTGGTCACAAAAGCCAACCAGATGGCAGCATATAGTTTCAAGTAGTATAACTAAGAGAATTGCCAAAAGGCATTGTTTAATTTTACCCGAAAATGGTGTTTGAATAGATTTTTCTGCTAGCATTCTATGCTGCATGTCAATGGGCCAGAAAATTAGGTCACGAAAGTAGGTTAAATTTTTGACCAAAAATTTAAAGAAAGGAGCAGTCTAAAGTTCTTTTACGGCTGATTCAGTTATTTATTCAGTAAATCCCTTGGCATGTAGAATTTATTTGAGTCATATAAGAAACTAGTAGAAGTGGTTTATATGTGTTACTGGGAATCCATGCTCCACTGATGCTCGATTCGTATGTACCTTTAAACGACCACAAAATCAACGCACAAATGTATTCTCTCATTCAGCGAATAAATATGGGTTTTTGATATGGATTACCAATGCCTCGTCTTTGACAATCTAAGCATATGACATATCGAAGCTTTTGACAGCGCCCTCGTTTGTGTATGTGGCAAAGTAAGACTCAATTCCCTACTACATATAGCACAGTTGGTATGTCTCATTGTCTTAGCTAGAAAACCCTTACTGTACATAACGAGTTCTCATTGCTGTCAATGCTCTTATTCTTTTACAGGCGGTTCATGTGAGAGAATACCTGTTCTCAACCATTTCTTGCTTTGCATTAGTGTAGTCTTTACCTGTATAAGGGGAGCCGGGTAACGCCACACCTTCTATTTGTGCCATTTTACCTGTATCTTCACACAGTGCCGTCTTTAACTGTATGTGGAGATAACAACGCTTTACCTTAAAACGGTGGCATAATTACCTGTTTGTGGTGGATATATAATAACGCCAAACCTCCAAATGCTGTAGTACACTGATGAATGCATCTTTCAAAAAGTCCTTTCTCTGATGCTATAATTTTTTCAACGTTCCGTATGACGCATTCGTACAATAATATTTCGTATTGGATTTTTAGAGCAGCAATGTTTGCACCGGTTTTGTGTGTTTTATACGCATTACTTAAGAAACTTAAACTGTGATGACCCGAATGGATATAGACAATAGACTTTACATAAAGCCATGTTCGTATGCCCCTTTGGGTGACGGTTTTTATTTTAATTTTTCCAATATTTTCCTAGGTTATAAAGCTGCCCAATTAGTCAACGAGTGATGCTGTAAGATGGGACTTAAATAAAACAGCACTTTAAAAGAAGCATACCTTTTACAGTAAAACAATCGATGGCAGTTCTTTTCAGTAACACACATGTATACCTCGCGTTCTCATAAAACATTTACCAAAAGCAAACATGAATTTATACCATTAGCAAATACTTAGTCGCCCACTGAATTAAAGTGATTCCAACCGCAAAGTCACGGTGTATAATGTGAAGCACCGTTATTACCTTTTCTCAACAAGGAGCGGTTACATCGATAAGGAAACAGTTAAATAATTGAGAAGGCAATTTAATTTGTTAAGTAACGTCTCTCTAGCCCACGTGCGTATAATGGATCTTGTATATTCAACTACTGAAACAGTATAGGCCTTAAACTATAACAAAATAGCATTTTAATGGCCTTTTTCTTTGTGTCGAAGTGTTGGCTGATAATAAAAAAGAAAACTTTTTGAATATTTAACAAGCGGTACACGGTGTGCTGACCCCAAATTCGCTGCCAGAAATAAAGATGTAAGTATATACCTAACGTGCGAGATAATGCCAAACAGCTTATCCCGTGGATTGAGGCGTAGACCTCAAACAGAATACAGATTTGGTGAATACATATAGACATTTATAATAAATTCATTTGTATATTATACCACGATGCTTACCTACTACCCCAAAGTCTGGGACAGGAAATGCATTTTACTTTATCAAAATCCTCAAATGCATAGCAAAATAAAATTGTTGCAGTTCTTATAATTTCCTCGTGGGATGATGCTATTGCTTTATTTGTCCAACTTATTACTTTATAAATGGACAGTTACAGACAGTGCAATAAATATCCCAACGACCTTTATAAGTGACCACTCACACAACGACGATGTGCTCCTAAAGCCCACTTCGCACAAGCTTACCCAGGATATATCGAAAGAGTGTGTGGGTTTTTCTAATATTTTCTTCTGTCGATTCTCTAGGCAGTCGATGATTTCTTTTTTCTCGTGGAGACATTTTTATGTTGTATGATACAGGGACTAAACCGTAGCCAGGGGGGTTCGGGGGGTTCGAAAGAACCCCCCTTTTTGAAGGGAAAAGGTCCCCTCTGGGTGAAATTGAATTAAGGAACATGAAAGTTTCATGTTAAAAGGACCACTTTTTCAGAAAAAGAACCCTCTTTTTGAAATTTCTGGCTACGGGCCTGCTAAATGAATTTGTCTGGTATCGGTCATAAGCATATCACTCGTCTGTGAAGAGTAGGGGAGATGCTTTCAGAACATCATCTGCAAAAGAGTTCTACAGCAAGGAAAAATGAGTCCTTTTCTTATCACAAACGTTCAGACCCCCCCCCCCCCTTCCCTCAGTATTAATTATATCACAATACTGTAATAGATAATAAAACCAATCTTTAAATCAATGATAAAATAAATGAAGCGTGAGTTTTATTTGGATATTTTTTAATATCTGCTATTGAGTATACTTGTACACCCAGACCATGCATACAACATAAATTTCACACATCCTCCAATATGTCACCACACGCAAAGCAGTAACATTACTGCACTTCTTTTAAGAGTTTTCAGGTATCCTCACAGGTGCGCGTTTGCCTTGGTGCTGTTGTCAAGGACAAATGTCACCATTTCCCAAGTTTCGTCTAGATTATTGCCGAGTCCTTGCACTCGCAGTATTTAATAATAATAATAATAATAATAATAATAATAAAAATAATAATAATAAGATTCTTATATGGCGCCTTACATTCTATCTCAAGGCGCCTTACAATAATGGCTAATATGCTAAAATCATTTAAATGACTACAATATTTTAATCATAAACTCTCATTGGAAACCATTTAAAATTTACACTACTAAAAAACAATAATTAAAATACATATATATTTTTTTAAAAAATCTAAGAGATAAAGACAAAATTAAAAATGTGGGTCTTTAAAAGATATTTAAAATTGTCAAAGTATTTCTAAGTAAATTAAGGTACAGGTATTCGTTTAGTACAGTGTCTATCTCAGGCTAGAAGTAACAGAGGTTCCCTCTGAATTTCCATACAAGTAAACAACAATGACATAGACATAAAAGAAAAAAATCCAACAAGGACAACGATGAACAACATTTATAAGACAGCCTTGAGTTCGGATCCTGCATTCCGACTCTTCCAGAGTCTTGTTTGTATGATATTATGCCTCATTAAACTTACAACTAACTCGTCACGCTTGTGCGCGTTTATGACATTTCTGGGAAATGACTGTCTTCTTTTTTTTTTCAAAAAAATAATGAAAGATCCATCCATAACACCGTATCCCAGCTGTATGACGATCGGGAACTTCATGTTACATAGTTTAAAGAGACAAAAGAATTGCAAAGCTAAACTTGATGAAATTACTTTGTATGAAATAACGCTTGCAGACTAATGGATTTTTTGTCCGAAAATTAGCTACGTGCACGTGCACAACAAGAAAAGAACGTCTAGTTCTTCAAATTGTTATTTGATCTCCATGTTTCCAAGCTCATCCCCGNATATTCGCAACACTTATAACGCAATTACTTAGCCTTAAGCAGTATTCGCTGACATCCCTTGATTCAATGTTCTAAATCAAGGTTAAATAAAGCCAGATGCATGAAAAGTATGACACAGTTAGCTTTAGCTATCACGCACTAACTCATGAACGATAACGTTCGCGCCAGAGCACGAACAAGCACACACACACACACACACTCACACACACACACACATATATATATATATATATATATATAGAGAGAGAGAGAGAGAGAGAGAGAGAGCATAAAGGAACAGTCATATACATGTGCTCAAACACGCTCTCGGGCACGCCGCGCAAGCACACACACACACGCACACACACACACGCACACGCACACACACAATTACAAAAACTTCCATAATATTCCATAATATACATCACCACGTCTTCAGAAAAAAATGGTATGCAATTTTGCATCTCCCAACACCAACTGCATGTACCTGCCTACTTTGCAAAGGCTGTGCACCCATAGAAACTAAAGGTAATAAATCCCGAATGCATACCTCTGTTTCGTAGATAAGCTGCACTTGCTGACCCATCCGTAATTTCTAGGATAGGATATCTAAAGTACATGTATAAAAACGAGAAACGTATGTGAAACGGCGCTGTTTGCGGACGCTAATGACACATAAGGGTATATAATATTAATTTAGATAGTTACTGTACCTTGAAAGATACTTAAGCTAACAATGTCCGCCCGCATCGTAGACGTACGTCCATCAATAAACTAATATTAATGGCATGTGTGCGTGTTTACCTGTATTCACATCTACGTAGATAACTATATTGAATCACCTAGCTTTCTGTTTGGTATGGAGTTAAAATTAGTAGCCGTGCGAATATATTTTGGGACGATTTTAAAAGGAAAAAACTTATAAGTGGCGTCGTATTTAAACCTTCGCTGAACTAATTTTAAATTGATCATTGAATGTTTGGCCATTTACTTACAGAACTACAGGAATACGTGTGCTAACTTATTATCCTTACCTGTATGTTCAATTTGTGCAAGACTTTCTTGTTTCATCCATCTTTTTCTATGTCTTTGCAGAGAACTCTTTCTATTTACATATTGGCATATTTAGGGCTGTTCTGTGCACATCTCTATCAAAACACTTTATCCATCAGATTTCCATGATACTAGTAAATATTGGAAACTGTCAAAAAGCGTCCACTGTCAATCTTTTCATCTCTAGCAAGTTCGCACTGATCATAAGGGAAATAAATGTGGTAACTATACTTTAAGGTGTAAAGTAGCGCGGTTTTAGACCTTCTTAAGAACAAAACAAGTCAACTTATATGGATTCTCTTTGACCGTTTGCCCCTCAAGATAACCGCTTTACCTTAAGGTTGTGTCCTTATGCTACACGACATTGTCGTACATTAATTAACGTCTTCTTTGTTGTGCATTGCGTCAGCAGCAAGGACTGGCAATTTGGCCATACATATCGGTTTAATCTTAAAGATGCATACAAAGTCAATTTTTTGCCACAAAAACCGACCAAATGCCAGCATATAGTTTCCAGTAGTATAACTAAGACAATTACCAAAAGGCATTGTTTAATTTTACCCGAAAATGATGTTTGAACGGATTTCTCGGCTAGCATTCTATGCTGTATGTCAATGAGGCAGCAAAATAGGTCACGAAAGTAGGTTAAATTTCCCACCAAAAATTTAAAGAAAGGAGCAGTCTAAAGCTCTTTTATGGCTGATCGAGTGATCTATTCAGTTTATCCCTTGGCATGTCGAATTTATTTGAGTCGTATAAGAAACTAGTAGAAGTGGTTTAGATGTGTTACTGGAAATCCACTCTCCACCGATGCTCGGTTCGTATGTACCTTTAAAACAAGTTGCAAGAAAATTTACATAGGTACCTATCAGTTTCTTAAATCTATGTTTATATGTACTGAAGATCGTGTGTAGCAGATATGGACTACGAACGTACCTCACATGTGAAGAAAATTGACATATATGCAAAAAAATTAAAATTTCCCTAGTGTTCTATAGTAGCCTATTTGAATCCAAAGTCCAAGTAACTGAAGCAACAAAAGTAACATGGGTACCTATCAATTTTGAATCTTAATATAGATGCAGCAGTGTAAAAAATTTAAGAAAAAAATTATCTGATAGTTCTAAATGCCATAAGGACATTACCTTAATGGCAAAGGAAGTGACACTACCACCCCAAATCAAAATGACCTTCTCTGCATGCATGCCGTAGAAAGAAATGCCGTACGCGCACCTGTTAACTAAGCAAAATTAAAGCTTCATAATTAATGGTACATACATTATACCAATTAATTTATAGTCTGTTGGGCATAAGAGCCCTATACCTGTGTCAAATATGCCATTTTTCAATATATATACAGTGCTACTGAATTATTGACAGATTTTTCTCGACGTTGAAAATAGACTCACCATACTTTTAAAGGCAGTCGATACCACTGTGTAGTTCTTAGGCAGGCCAATGACACTCATCTGTTTATCTTCAAGAATAACTGGCAGGAGATCTGAACGCTGTCCCCATAGATATGCACACGTCACTCGAACATGATCGTCTCTGAAAAATGTGAATATTTGCCGTTTAGTGGGACAAACAACGTTCTGATAACAAAAAAGCAATGTTGCGTGGGCTAGCTGTCTGTGATTCAAACGGCGTTATGAAAGTCTCTGCACGAATTAAGTCTTGCTCTTCCCGTGAGATGCTTGCATTTTTCAACTGATGACTAAGGTCGATAACATATGTATTAGTACATGTACCCCATAACACATTAAAAGTGGCAATTACGTCATATCGTCAAAGCGAGACCTTAAAGTCCCTACTCCTGATCAGCAAGCTGATGTGAAAGTCATTTACTTTAAACCAATAACCATAACATTTCTGATATACCAATGTATTCCTCCCTGCCTTCCAAGTTCAGCTGCCCGCAATGTTGTTTATTACACGGTGTCGGGGACATTTAATAATTCATAGACAATGTCAGTAATTTCAAGTAATAACTTTATTTTAAACTGCAATACTCTATAATACATTATGTCAATTCTGAAGAGGCTGAGTAAGGCTTGTTTACCAGTCTCATTAAGAAGCTAGTGATAAGGAAGTGCTAACGCGTTATCCTAACTAAAAGTTTCCAACGGTGTCCGTATTTCGAGCCCAATTCTAAATTACGTTTATATCTCAA
>NW_019775247.1:441752-457180 GCF_001039355.2 Lingula anatina
TATTATATTATATTATATTATATTATATTATATTATATTATATTATATTATATTATATTATATTATATTATATTTCCCCGTTGCGGCGTCCGTTGAACAGTGGACATTCGTGTCGATGCAATCGGGAACATCTCAGACCGCCTTAATTAATGCAAAACAATACAAAATGCAAAACAAAATAATCGTTGCTACAGTAGATGGCTCGGTACCTATAACTCTTCTGGGACACTTTTGAGAAACGGTATGAACAAACATGAAATGGCTGATCAACCACAAGGGAAATGAAACGGTGTGGAAGTGCTTGTGTTCGGAACCATCACAATACCTCTACTGCCCCGACACAACGCCCAGATGGAGCCTACATCAAGGTTTTAACGATGGCTACTTAATTATCCAGTCCCATCATGTCTTCGTCATGGAATCAACGCACAGTTGCTACAAGGTACATCTTATAACTGGAGCACATCAGGCACCGATGTTAACGTCCGCAGAACCCCACTTAGCCCAGGTTCTGCCCACACGGGACCCAAGTGGCCATTAACCTCGGGAAAGATTGCAAGACGGTGTATCAATCTCTGCCAAACACATTTTACTGCGGTACATCCACCGGAAACTATTGACCCCCCAATAGATCCCCGTCGATGGCAGAGTGTTTTATCAAATGTTGACTCTACATGTTTTACCTGCCTACGCCTGTCGGATGATATGTATCCTAATAAATAACACTTATTTATTTATTTATTTATTTATTTATTTTGAGAGAAAAACGTGAAGATGTGGGGATATATTGGTTTTTTACCAATCCGTATCAAAATGATGACTTTAAATACTAACCTGTGTTTGATGCCAAAGAAAGTAATAACTATAGAGCTCTTTTAAATGAAAACGAAATGTTTCGTGATAAAAATTATTGTATCCACAATTTGCAGTTATAGCAAATGCAATTATCAAGCAGTGATGTCGCATAAGCTTCGCATGAAACACTTCGTATTTTAATAATCCTTTCTACAAAAGTGGACATAATGGTCGATAATACTTTTAAAAAAGCTTCCGACATTCCAGTACAGCACACGCACACGGACCAAGACGGCAGCTGGGCATGCTGACTTGGAAGTGATTCCAGACCATCAGAAATGCCACGGTGCTGATTTACCTTTATTACCTGACAACAAGTTCAATCGACCTTGTAACACACACCTGTCCTGAATCTTGCCTACCTCCCTGGGGAGCACGGAACACAGGTTAAAGCATATACGGCGACCAGAATCAAGAGGCACAGCTACCAGATCTGGCGTGACCAGGTCTTCTCCACCCCCTGATGCAAACTCAACAGCTGTTTATATATATCTATATACTCGGTCATTGCATGTATTTCTTATTTGATATTGTTATATATATATATATATATATATATAACAATATCGTGTGCTCAACTAAGCAGGAAAACTAAGCAGAAAGACAACAGGTGTTGTGTTTATCACGCAAAGTATGGTGTTATCTATGTTATCTATGACCCACTGACCCAGTGTGAGAACTGACCTGTTGACCTCCCTGACCGGAAGTGACCACTCCATCCTTCGAGACTTCCGGCATGCTTAAAAGATTAGGCCAGCAAACCGGGTTCTCTGTAAACAAGGAATTGGCAAACGGGTGCTTAATTAACGTTGCCATGGCAATTCAGGTAATGGTAGAGTCAGATCAAATTAAGACTATTAAAGCAGCGTCAAGAAGACCGGTAATCCTCTGTGGCGTCGTTCTTGGAAAAACGAGAAGGCTGATATCAGTCTCTTGTCGGGAATTTATCATACCTTGGAAATCTTCAAAAGGCAAAGATAATCATCATTATTTTTGTGTGAGCTTTAGAGAGTGATTTCTACCTACTACCGCGACATTTTAGATTTTTCTTTGAGATATGCACTGCTTCTTACTACAGAACTAGATTTTCCAATAATATTATTTTTGACAATTAAGATTGGCGCTTAAGGGATATGGTCCATTCTTCAGAAATTTATTTTTCCATACATTTTCTCACCTTCTCTAATTCTCTTTATATCCTAGCTGTTGATTTCGTAGAAATCGACTTTGTGTAATGTTGATTATTTATTTTCTCTTTTGGGAGAAACGTAAAAGGTATTCATAGAGAAAAGTAGTGACATGTACATCCTCGTTCTGCATATACTCATAACGTGTTGTTTTTAATAAAATACAAAACGAACAAAAAATGACCTGGGCTCCGTATCTCGAAAGGTTCGCTATGTTGCGCACGTGCGCAAGCGTCTCAATTCCATAACTCGCCCATACTCGTCCCATATAATACATTGTAGCCTCTATTTCATATAGCGATTCGCAATACGCGATGCTTTCGAGATACAGGGCCCTGAAAATTTTGTTCACACGGATATCAACTTTGTCTCCTTTTGTAATTTTTCTGGAGCATTGTGTTTGTTTATCAGATCGTTTTCTAGACCCAACCTTTTTGCAATTAAACTGTGTTTAAGAGCTGCTCATACCATGCAAATTAATTTAAAACTCACTCTATTGTGATCCAGAATGGACAGTCAGCTTTGAGACGTGTACTTAAAGGGATAATAACTCTTCGTATATTTTCATATCTATATACATATCTATATTTTACAATAAAAACATTGTAAACAACTCATATAAATAAAATATATTCTGTTTTACCACAAAAACCGGTAGTTATAGCTATTATTCTGATATCTGAGCTTGTCATCAGACCACGTGACCTACATAGATGGGTATACTCTGTAATAATCTCTTAAGAGACTATAACAAAAAAACACACTTTTAGAAAAAAACAGGTACTATCTTTGAATGAAATTACATTTGATAGAAATGGATTCATTATCCATTGGTAAGTAAGGGAAATTGTTTACTCTAGGAAAATTCATTTTTTGGCCAAAACGAACACTTATTATCCATTTAAGTATGTGGTCATTGTTTAATAACGGACATTCTGAAAACAACAGACAAATAATGGAAACAAAAAACGACTGCTGGTCAACCGCCGACTGGTTCTCAGTGCAAATTATTGCCTTGAGGACTTATATTTCGTGACATTTATTTCTTTTTTGCGGAAGCCATGATACTTTGTATGCATGCAACCCTATACAGTTGCTTGCCTTCTTTCCTGACATTACGCGTAGACGAAATCCGAGTTAGAGTGCCAAGCTGCGTTCTTGTAATCACATCAACCATGAGGGATCTTCATTGTAGACTCGGGTTGAAGACGAAACCGCTCTACCGATACTGTACTAAATTGTTATCGGTTGGAAGCACTTTTTGTACTGACTGAAAACCAGTGACATTTCTTCTGTTACAAGTAATATGCATTTGCATAGGTATTTTGTATGCTCCGATAGCGCAGAAAGTGAAATTCCCAACCTTTCTGTCGCGAGGCGTATGTGAATTGCGTGAATTTCCACACATTTACATCTGTTTAGGAATAACAGACATTGAAAAGATATTCTGTTTGTTCTTTTACTTTCAAACATCTGCCGTGTCAAATTCCTGAGACAATTTTCACAAAAAATAGCAAAGATAACGTCTGACAGCTGTGCCATAGGGTTGTAATATTAATTACTAAGTGTTAAAAAGAACTGATCTTGTACAGTTATGGTTGAAGTATTCTACCACGCACATGTCTGTCTACTGTCAATGTGCTGTTAATATAATTACAGCAACAACAATCATCATCAAAAACAACAACAAAGATAATAATTATGTTATGATAATGATGATGATGATGATGATGATGATATCTGTTCGATGATGATTGTGATGTTGATAATGATTATGATATATGTTTGTAAAAAGCACATTTGATTCAAGAGCTAACACAAATTAACACAGTTATGCAGTAAATGATAGGTATATATACAGGAAAAAGAAGATTCTTAAGCATGTACTAATAAAGATGTATAGAGTGTACATGTACAGTTCATTCACTATGGGTGTCATGGTATTGTCACCCAGGTCTGGTGACGTGAGTCGTATACGCCGCCAGTCCCTTTCCCGTGATCGCATATATAGCCAAAACATTTAATATTTTACCAAAACTTCTAGGAACATGGTTTCACCTGGTCGGTCTCATGAACCTCGAAAGGTGCCGCTGTCTCGACATTTAAGTCTACTGGGATGCCTGTACCGTTCATAGAGATACGGTATTTTTTTAATGTGACAAAATGTTGTTACCATTTTCCTTAAATCTGTCTGATCCCTCAAAAAAAAAAACAATTGTACAAAATTTAGTAGCAATTGAACACAGCATTTTGCTGGTATGAGTCTACACAATCCATGATATCTTCTTCCATATTTTCTATAATCGGTTCCACTTGTTTTTATCTTTTTTCTTTTTTATCAAAATTAATCCAATACGCTGAACGTTCATATTAACCACAAATACCCGTCATTATGGACAAATCATCAAAATTACATGCGTATTCAACAGCTTTTAACCCATTTAGCAGCCTAAGGAACAACTGTAATTCATTGTACGACCGCTGGCCGGCGGAAACTACCACAATTAATCTGCTTCAGCACCGACTAATCCCTTTTATATCACGCCTTTGCCCGGCTTTTAGTTACTAATTGATTTTCCTGTCCTTTTCAGGAACTGGGGTAAGTGCAAGACTAAAATCTTAATCAAAATAAGACTCCCACGGTCTATTTTCCAAATTATAGACATTTTCAAAATAATAGAAACTGAACTAGTCAATGTTGGACCTGCCTAAACCACATTTTCAAGCCAAAGCATACGTGTACAATTCTTTTCGACAAGACCAGCACTGGCAACCCCTGAAACACAGCTGGATAAATTGGTGTTATTTCAGATTATGTACACTTTTTTATATTTCTCTTTGTCAGATTACCCTTCGTTAACGTCAAAACATTAAGGTAATAGCAATTTCAATAATCGAGATAAATCATCGGAATGAAATCCATTAACTGATAGAACATTGCTTCTACCAAAGCCAAGCAGTGCGTGACAAGCAGCTCACAGAAGCTCTCGTGATATTTAAAATACATGGACAGTATATGAAACAGAAACTGTGCAGAGAGCCTGCCCATTAATCTGTAAACATCAAAGTATTATTAAATAAACTCCACAACACAAAAGAGATATTTTGACCCAAAATTTTGTCTTCTACCCAAAACTATGATTTGTGCCTCTCTCTGCGACACGCTTTTCTTTCTCTTCGTTTGTGTAGGCTCTCCAAAATTATGTTCCGTAAGTTTACTTTTAATGGATATGGTTATTTTTTTAAGTATTTATATGGATAACTAAAACTTTTTGATAACATATATTATTTAGCGTCTTCACTATTATTATTATTATTATTATTATTATTATTATTATTGCAATTCAGTCAGCCTTTAACCCCGGATTCGCTATTGTCAGTAAGCAACGATTGAACGCATTGTTATGAGGAGATCTAAATTAAGTCAACTTTTAAATCATTTAATCTTATTGAGTCAGGTTGGGGAAAAAAACCTTTTAGATCTTTCTGATAACGCCATTGATATTGAACATACATTGAGACGACTATAGAATATACATTGTACATATGATATAATCGACGTGCAATATCATTTGAAGACAGATTCGTTTGAAATACAAAAAATGGATGCACGACGAATACAAAATACATAACGCGTTTTAAATATCACAAATAATATTTTATATTTGCACGGATAAAGGCCAGGTGAAGCATGCGATACCGGTCTATATATTCTTGTATTGGTGCTGGTCGACAACATGAATGCTTAAGCTATCAATAAACCAGACAATCACCTTTATCTGTTTGTGACAAGATATCAGAGATCTCTCAAGAAGAGTTCCAGATAGTGACATCTTCCATAAAGAACGCTTCAGGCAATCTGACCAAGTAGGAAACGTAACCTGTTCGTGGAAAAGGATTAATTGGCTTTCCGTTTAAAATCAACTAAATGATACACTGTGTTGATTGATTACAGAAAAAAAAGGCATAAAACCAAAGCGACGCTTGGTTTCTTCGTATCATTCGTATCATCAGTTGAAGACGGCTTAGAAACCTGTGGTGTTTGTACTGACATTTGCTTTCAAGTCGTGGAATCGTTCAAAGGTGGAATCAATGCGAGAATTGTTTAAACGTACATTAAATTGTTCAGAACGTACCAATTTTCTCATTAAATTCTGCCTTTCATACTGTGTTGCGTATGTGATCATCCGTCTGAGTGTGCAAATGTGTGTGCGCGCGTGCATGTGTGTGAGTGACAGAAATATAACCCAGGAAATAAACAATTATTCACATCATTTTAGTTTCTCAATATAAAAAAAAGGTTTCTAAAAACCATATATCGGATAAGTGGAAGTAGAAAACATGAACCGTTTTTTCCAGATCGATTTTACCCGCAAATTATGAAAAAAAACACACTAAAACGTCTTTTCCATGCTCTATGCTTGCCTAATGACAGTAACTTTCCATCAGATATGACATTTACAGAACCTTAATTAAATCAAGCTCTGTGATGGCTGTCGTGTTCTTGACTTATTGAATTGCCGAGCATCACATAATTTTATAGCTGTCGTAGATGAATCGCATATCAAGTCAAAGGCTGCGTCTCTATTTCGAAGATGTACGTCGAATATACGTGGCAGCGCAGAATTGTTGACAGGGATTTTTTTCCACAGAATGGGCTTAGTTTTCTACATTTCTTCTATAGCGCACAATGGCAACATGACCTTCACCTTTGGCAGTCATCCGGACCGTTGTTATCCGAACACGCTTTCCGTGTCATCATCGTCCCGATCGAAACACATTACCTATTACCACGTCTCTCAGCCCTTAACAACCTTTTAGCGTGATCTCAATTTCCAATCGTTTTCGAAAAAGGTGAAGTGTAAAACGCGTTTCACCTCATCAGAATGAAGTTTAAATGTTTTCAATACGGCGTATTGTACATGTATGTCGATAAATGGTTTCTTCACAATACGTTAAAGGCAAAACCCGTACCCATTCTTTCATACCAGTATCATACACAAAATGAATATGAATGCTCGGTGCGTATCGACTCTTATGCTTAGCGATTCAGACATTCTGAGACGCAATAATGAGCGCCTTGAGAAGTCCCAAATTGAGACAAGAGCAGACACCACGATGCGCATTCCATATTGGGAAAATGTCTGGGAAATGTGCACGGAAAGAACGCATCAAGTACTTGCATAGAATATGTCATACAACTTCAAGGCTCTTTTATATAACTGAAACACCTGATCCATGAAAAACACATTGTCTTCGAAGTCATATATATATTCTTTCAGGGAACCACTTGCACATATTCATGAGCGCATGAAGAACAGCAAACTTACAGATCCGCAGATTAAATATGGCTACTTATTTGAATGCTTGTTGCATAATCCCCGCTGGGAATCTATTCAGTGTCTAATCGGGAATTAAGAGGCAAGCTTTTTAGTGGGTCGCCATATTTGATCCGCGGATCTGTTAGTCCGCTGTTCTGAATACGCTCTGTAACAAGCTAAATAATCAATTCAGATTGTCCGCCCACATAATGTCATTCGATGTCTCCAGACGTAGGTCTTTATTTCTTAACGACCCTTCTTCGTCCCAGAAGTCCCCTTCAGTCCCAGCTGGCCTTTCAGTCTCGTTCACGGCACAGGTCAGCTATATTCAGCACGACTTGGGACTGCCAGGGCGCCGTTCTCCAATTGCTTTATGTTATCATTCACGACCCCAGGCAATGCACAATAATAAGGACAATTAGGAAGAGGTTCCTCTGGTTTACAAAATTATTCATATTCTGCACAACTTTGATGCGGCAACGAAAACGCTGCAATTTGCAAAGCAAATGAGATGATTGGTTTAAACATGTTACAGAAGTCGACACTGGCGAATGCTTCTTCCGTTGACTCCAAGGAGAATATTACGTAATGTCGCTTACCTATCAAAAGTTGCTGTAAATTACAAGAATCGGATGCTATAATACTGAGAATATTTATTATTATTATTATTATTATTATTATTATTATACTGTTACGCAGTTAACACGCGTATATATACTTCAAGCGTTACAAGCAGACGCTATTTAGTAAATTACCGTTCTTCTGCCCTACGGTTCACTTTATTGCAATCCATCAAAAGCTGAGGCAAATTACAATTATTTCATGCGATATCCTTACACCATGCACAATACAGCGTATAATACACGCAAGAAGAATAAGCAAGTGCTGTATTGAAAATGACTCGGTTTCCGCATCATGTACGAGTGTTGGGTGTTAATCCATCAGAAGTGTCGCAATTTGCAAGAACGCTTTTAGGCGATAATTTCCGACTCCTTATGGCTGTCGGGGTTACATTGTTTCTTGGTGAAAGAAGGATAGGCGTAAGACAAAACAATGAGTCGCTAGCCAGTGTCACAGTTGAGGAATTCAGATATTACGCGAAAATAAGTAAATATGCAGACACAGTTTGCAGTCCTGTATCCTAAATGAAATTAAATTAATTTCGGGCAATTCGCAGTTCTGTGGAACTCAAACTGTTGATTTTATCCCCTTTTGGATGGACACAGGTATAAAATAAGCACTTCTTTTGTCCTTGAGGTTGAGGTGGGGCGGTCCACCAACCACCCCACCACCCTCACCCACCCCCACCCCCCTTACTACCCGGATTGCAGAATTTCATATGGCTAAAAACCGAGCACAATTTTATAGTACTGTTCAATACGAAAGCCACACACCTCGGAGCTTAAGGATCGACATATTGCCGTCTGTCTTTTTGTTGAGTCTTTCAGTATGTCACTCACTAAGTATAAAACCATTCTATTGTTTCTTCACACATCATAATGGAGAACCAATTGTGTAACTACAAACATGCAAAATATAGAGGCCACTATAATTATAATCTTCATTATGATCATTTTTATAATTATTATTATTATTATATAAGGCACAAACATGCTGTGTTAACTATGTTCCCTCTCCGCTGAGTCGCTCTGAATGTATTCCTATAAACTTAGAAACAGCTGTGATGACATATACGTTAAAGGCAATTGTCGGGAAGGACTCTTAGAAACCCACACTTCAAAGACAATTTTGTCAGTTTCGGCCACCGCCGACCACAAAAGAGAAAACTAATATTAGAGAAAACAGACGTGAGATGAATAGCCAAATTTTACAAGTGTCTTACCTGTTACAAGAACATCAACAGCTCCACATGTAGAAACGCCAATGTTGGTGCTACAGCGTTCCTAGATCTTAGCCAAAAGCAAAGAGATCGAATTTTCCAACTGACTTCGGTAACGATCTCACAGAAGTGAACTCACAGTAGTCTGAGCACAAGCGCTAGACCGCAAGTGAGACAATTATATGTAAGGTTCTGGCGCATGTGGTAATCCTTCTTCTGGCAGCGGCAATTGTCTTATTCCGAGGTTGAATACAGATTTCAGGAATCAGCTGTTTCCAATGTTAAGCTCATCTCAGGCGGCTGTAAAATTATGTCCGATAAAGCAAATACAGCTCTTTTCGCAATTCCCTATATTCGACTATAAACTTCATCAACCTCCAGTTTCATCTGCCGTTCTAGCATGGGGAAACCAAATTAAGTTAAATAGTTGGAACAACCTCTCTTGGAGAGCAACACGTTGCTGGTCTAGGACGATAATGTTCCCAGATCTATGAAGGCTGTGCATTGTCGTTCACAGTAAATCCCTATATCCCACCACAAGCTTATAACAGCTCTGGTTTTGTATTGGCTAATATCACAGCATCTATCGGGTTGCAAGACGTACTCCGTCTATCATTTGCTTGTTAATATATCTATAACCGCAGCAGGGTAACCTCGACCCTATATATGCCAACGATGATGACTGTCTTATTCTCGTTAACTACGCACGGTTGCCGCTGTAGCATTTCTTTGGCCGTTGCGGCGCGGCAGGTCTATATGCAGTGTCATTAATTCATGCCATTGCTGAATATTTGCGCCCATTGAATATGACGTATTGTAAAAAATATGTAACTAGTTTAAACCGGGACATGTTCAACGTACATTTTTAATAACGATAATGACATGTACCATAACATATATATTACGAGGACGACAGTTAAATTAGAAGCCAATGCCACGGTTTATTTAATATGATATTAGATAAACAGATAAATCCCAATATATTTTCAGTTAGAATGCAATAAGGATGTACACAGAAGACAAACTGACATATCACTGTTATTGCAGAGATACCATCAGATAATACAAGTCAAGCCTGGTTCTTATAGAGTTCTTATCCAGTACTCCACTGCCTCTCTGGGCGGTTTACAATGACAAATATGCCTTGCAATGACAGATATGGCATATCTTTTTGTCCCGATTCAGACTGGCTGTAGACGTTTTCACTTCCTAGGGGAGGATACAACCGTATGAGGAAATGAAAACTAGCATAGAAATAAAATCTTTCGCTGCAAGACTTAACAGTTAACTCCTGCTTCAACCCCAAAATACTGGGGGTCGAGCAGGGGGACAATAGGTACAACTTCTGAAAAACTGGTATTGTCACGGACGGGTCGAACTCACGTCCTCCCGCTCCAAAACGGACACTCTGACTACAAGAAATCCGTCCCATATTAAAACGTTAAGCGTGAGAATTTGTCATACAAAAGTAAGTTCTTGTATGTTCTTGTCAACTAAAAACAACACCCTCTATTTCAGCACAAATCTTTGCCTCCTGGTCTTTAAAAATTGTTCAATTTGGAAAATATTCGCAAACCTTGCATTATGCCTTCAAACTCTAAAATAGTCACTTTGTGAGACTGAATATGTCACGACCGCGGATTCAGATTTCAGACAATTATGGCGTCGTTCATCACGGCGGCGTCTCCAGGGAGGCAACTAAAAAGCACGCAGTCCCCAAGGATCGGTAATTATGCTGTTCTTCAACTCACAATAGAGACGGTGTGCTTTGTTCTTGTTAAACAGGGAATTTATGTTCGAACAAAATATCTCTGTTATTTGATTGAAATTTTGATATGGTCAGCGCCATGAACTTTTTTTAAATATTTTAATTTAAAAAGTGTCAAGTAATGTTCGAAGGACTCGTCATTATTTTGTCCTGGCAAAAGAAAAAACATTATTTCAGTGCAAGTAAACAAACTGAAGTTACAGGCTACGTATGTCTATGTGTTATTCATGTGAATATCGGTCCCTGCTATTTGACCGAATGGACTGGCCTTACTCAAGTCATGTCCTCGTTACCAGGAAACATTAACCGCAATGTCCTTTTCCATTCGTTCGGGTCTTATTACTACTGGTAGCACAAATATGCTATATTTTAAAACTGATACTGAAAAACGATTTTTTCCAAGATCATTTGCCTCGCCTAAGATCACGCCGTTTTAGCGAGTTTTACCAAATTGTAGTGCAATCAAATTAAAATATCGTCTGGTAAAAGTGCATTGACTTGTCATCCTCTCTCATATGTCACCGTGCCATCCACAGTTAATAGCATCATCTCCTTTCCCGAAACCCATTTTCCACGCAATTTTTTCTCTGTATTTCTTTTAATTTGTGAACCTAATAATAACATGGCGACAACTCTCATGCCTCATAATAGCGCCCTTAAGAATAAAATAGGTTTAAAGTAATTGAATATGTCACGCGTAGAAATGGTAATGTCCAAACAAGCAACCTGTCGTCTGCGTGAAAATGTGACTTCAGAATTTTCAATCCGAAAATGGAAGAACGGAAGAAAAAAAGAAAACCTTTGTAATGAAAAGTCAGTTTTATGTGCTAAATAGCGTTCATCAAACCCACGTTACTTAGTTTTAAAAGAAATTCAAACCTTTAACTTCTCTTTTACACAACGTGCCGTGGTTCTCTGTAAGAAATGATGAAATCTTTATTTTAGCCCTCTGGCTACATTTTCTCAATAAACACATTTTTTATAACAATAATCGTACATGTGTCTTATGCATAGTGTCTTTTTCTTTTTTACTATTTCACATGTGACGATCAATTAAAAATAGATTGGTAATTTTACAGACTTCGTTTCAAGCACGAATAGGATTATATGTAGAGAAGGGAAAAAGAGAAAAGGGGGTGGGGGAAATACTCCTTTGCTCGTAAAGGCTCCCTTTACACTGGACGGTGTCCTTTCTGAGTCCTTTGTGCGACCATGAAACTGGCATCGCTGTAGTCGTAGAAAGGAGACACAAGCATCGCTTTGGTTGCAGAAAGAATGCTCAATGATCGGCCAGTTGTAGGCACGTGAAGTATTATCTTTTACTCTCAAACTGGCCTACTACGGGACGCAGAAAGGACGCTGTCCAGTGTAAAGGGCGCTTTTCGTAGCAATAGATTACTCTCTNTAGGTACAACTTCTGAAAAACTGGTATTGTCACGGACGGGTCGAACTCACGTCCTCCCGCTCCAAAACGGACACTCTGACTACAAGAAATCCGTCCCATATTAAAACGTTAAGCGTGAGAATTTGTCATACAAAAGTAAGTTCTTGTATGTTCTTGTCAACTAAAAACAACACCCTCTATTTCAGCACAAATCTTTGCCTCCTGGTCTTTAAAAATTGTTCAATTTGGAAAATATTCGCAAACCTTGCATTATGCCTTCAAACTCTAAAATAGTCACTTTGTGAGACTGAATATGTCACGACCGCGGATTCAGATTTCAGACAATTATGGCGTCGTTCATCACGGCGGCGTCTCCAGGGAGGCAACTAAAAAGCACGCAGTCCCCAAGGATCGGTAATTATGCTGTTCTTCAACTCACAATAGAGACGGTGTGCTTTGTTCTTGTTAAACAGGGAATTTATGTTCGAACAAAATATCTCTGTTATTTGATTGAAATTTTGATATGGTCAGCGCCATGAACTTTTTTTAAATATTTTAATTTAAAAAGTGTCAAGTAATGTTCGAAGGACTCGTCATTATTTTGTCCTGGCAAAAGAAAAAACATTATTTCAGTGCAAGTAAACAAACTGAAGTTACAGGCTACGTATGTCTATGTGTTATTCATGTGAATATCGGTCCCTGCTATTTGACCGAATGGACTGGCCTTACTCAAGTCATGTCCTCGTTACCAGGAAACATTAACCGCAATGTCCTTTTCCATTCGTTCGGGTCTTATTACTACTGGTAGCACAAATATGCTATATTTTAAAACTGATACTGAAAAACGATTTTTTCCAAGATCATTTGCCTCGCCTAAGATCACGCCGTTTTAGCGAGTTTTACCAAATTGTAGTGCAATCAAATTAAAATATCGTCTGGTAAAAGTGCATTGACTTGTCATCCTCTCTCATATGTCACCGTGCCATCCACAGTTAATAGCATCATCTCCTTTCCCGAAACCCATTTTCCACGCAATTTTTTCTCTGTATTTCTTTTAATTTGTGAACCTAATAATAACATGGCGACAACTCTCATGCCTCATAATAGCGCCCTTAAGAATAAAATAGGTTTAAAGTAATTGAATATGTCACGCGTAGAAATGGTAATGTCCAAACAAGCAACCTGTCGTCTGCGTGAAAATGTGACTTCAGAATTTTCAATCCGAAAATGGAAGAACGGAAGAAAAAAAGAAAACCTTTGTAATGAAAAGTCAGTTTTATGTGCTAAATAGCGTTCATCAAACCCACGTTACTTAGTTTTAAAAGAAATTCAAACCTTTAACTTCTCTTTTACACAACGTGCCGTGGTTCTCTGTAAGAAATGATGAAATCTTTATTTTAGCCCTCTGGCTACATTTTCTCAATAAACACATTTTTTATAACAATAATCGTACATGTGTCTTATGCATAGTGTCTTTTTCTTTTTTACTATTTCACATGTGACGATCAATTAAAAATAGATTGGTAATTTTACAGACTTCGTTTCAAGCACGAATAGGATTATATGTAGAGAAGGGAAAAAGAGAAAAGGGGGTGGGGGAAATACTCCTTTGCTCGTAAAGGCTCCCTTTACACTGGACGGTGTCCTTTCTGAGTCCTTTGTGCGACCATGAAACTGGCATCGCTGTAGTCGTAGAAAGGAGACACAAGCATCGCTTTGGTTGCAGAAAGAATGCTCAATGATCGGCCAGTTGTAGGCACGTGAAGTATTATCTTTTACTCTCAAACTGGCCTACTACGGGACGCAGAAAGGACGCTGTCCAGTGTAAAGGGCGCTTTTCGTAGCAATAGATTACTCTCTGGTCTATAGTAGTCTGTTACACAAATGTATCCCCACGGTGAGATTTTGAATAGTATTTTAGTGCCCCCCGCCCCCCCCCCCCCCATATCAGTGGGTAGCAATAGATATATACTGTCGCCGAGTATCTTATTACACAAGGGCGAAGTTTAGTTGACGTTTTAAAATGACAGATTTGAATGCATCAGTAGTCTATTAACAATATTTTATTTCTCATTTATATATTTTATATGTCAATATTTAATATATCTCTTTTATGCATCTCTGCGTACATCTACTGTATATAGCACATGATTTTGTTTCATTTAAGCTCACCAAAGACAGAAAACAAATCGGTATCATATCACTCAAGGGCAAAGTTCAGTTGCCGTATTAATGGTCTATTGTCAATATTTTATACTGTATTTTTATATACATCCACTGAATACTCAGGGGCGGATTTAGGCCGTCTTCTGGGTCTTCCGGAAGACGGTCAGATTTTCAAGTTTACATTGACGGTATCTATTTTTTTCTGTTGGAAGACGGTCAAAATTGGAGGATGAATCAACAAAGATAATTTGGAAGACTGTCAGTCAATAGCTCTGGATCCGCTCCTGATACTGCATGATAATCTAAGCTCATCAAAATTAGAAAACAGCGAACATATAACGTTTTGACAAGAAGAGTTAAAGGGTAGATTTATTCACTTTTCATAGAAAATAATCTTGAAAAAATTTTGTCACTTGGAGTGAGATGCTTTTTTATCAACGGTGCGCGCGGGCGTGTGGCTGCAATACCGCTGCATAGTATTATAGTATTCATTTTTCTCATCTATCTCGTTACTTTTCTCCACAGGAAACACTCTGACCTTGCCTGGTTTAGATAATGCTGTTTAAGGTTACAATGACGACAAAACCCTAATTGTTACCACTCCGGTTTCTTTTACTTGAATGAAAAATAATGATCAACGCTTTTATTTATTTTTTTTTTCGCTTCCAATCCTAAAGGGTAGGTGTGGTTTCATTTTACCATATTGTGGTAAAACACGTACGGGGTGCTCAGTGTTGTATGTGGGAGGTTCGGAAGACAGGCCCGTAGCCAGGAAATTCAAAAGGGGGGTTCTTTTTCTGAAAAAGTGGACCTTTTATAATGAATCTTATGTAAAACATAGATGAAATTTTACCCAAAATGGACCTTTTCCGACAAAAGGGGTGGTTTTTTCGAACCCCCCGAACCC
>NW_019775247.1:461078-477374 GCF_001039355.2 Lingula anatina
CAACACCTCACGGCTCTAAGTAGGGTACTGACTTGAGAGTGAACTGCAGGTTTATTAGGATTGAAACTATCATTGCCCAGTCTATTACCAGAAATTCTGCTATTTATTTATTTATTTATTTATTTATTTATTTATTTATTTTCAACCTAAACTATTGAACTATTTCTGTTTCAGCCACAAATGCCTTGTACCTGTGTCTTGGGGATGTGGTTTGCTAACCATCAGTATGCTCGGGGTAAGTTTCACCCAAACCTGACGCCAAAAATCAGGCATTATTAACGGATTAGACGTTTATTAGCACTACCCGCAGATCTTTTAGCACTAACCCCATATAAACTTTATAACTCACTAATTATCCACCACACCGTACAATTATTTAGCACTAACAAAACGATACCTAGCACTAACACTCATCCATTCTGGTAGTGCTGGTTAATTTGTGGGTTTTGTGGTTATAAGGGTGTTAGTGTTAAAAGATCTGCGGCTAGTGTTATTAAACGCCTAACCCGTTTATAAGGTCTAATAATGACGAGAGGAGTTGAGCGCAAAAGCCCTGACACCCTACATATCCAAAACGTTCTGGCACACCTCTTGTTAGTTTGAATAAAGCAGAGGGGCAATTACCCATCGATATGTTTTCATACAAAAAAATGTTAGGATAAGTCATTTTTGTTTTGATCTTTTCCCAGAAATCGAAAATATTAGAGGACATGGCTGCTGTATGAGTTGTTTTGGTTTGTTATTACTCCATAGAATGTTAAATTGATGGCAGACTTTCAAAAAAAATACAGTGAATGGATCGAGACATGTTGTTTATGTTGTAAAACTAACATATTACATCCTGCTTAAGGTATCGCATTAGTTAGTCTAAGCCACTCTTAGCGGGTTTTGATTGCAATAAACTTCCCCCGGGTCACACCACAGGGCCAATTAATCAATCCATTTTGTCTTTCTTTTAAGAAAAGTGCATTATTTGCTTGAATTACATCATGTGTATCTAGCGATTCAATTGCAATCAACTCTGTTCATGGGCACTGTTCTAAAAAGGTTGATAGTTCAAATCATCTTGGTTTATTCAACAGTGCTCTAACCTCAGCTCTCCTAGACAGATCTGCAGCATTGTACACCGTGGGCGGATATCACCACTAGCCTAATTGAAACATCACAGCGTTGTGAGATATCTTGTCTTTTTGTTGTGTTTTACAGAATTGAGACATCTCCCCGTGGAATATGTAATTGCTTTAAATGCGTTTTAGCACCAGCTGTAGCGATATTCTGAAGAGGAAAATCTGGGAATGGATAGGTCGGCTTGGTTCATTTGCAATTTAAATTTGATGAAAAAAAGTAGGGTGCAATATTCCAGGATATACCATTGGCACCTTTCCCCTCATCCGCCTAGCTGGTACATAATTCAAATCATAAAAAAGATTTCTAAGGTGTCAGATGCTGTTAACATTCATATTTATTTCATGATATAAAACCCACTTTTTCGATGTTTAATTATCTGACTGACTGTCATTATAGGAGCACAGCAAGCAAATCGTAGGTGCGTGCATGGGGGGGGGGGGGAGGGGGAGGGTACAATTTGGAAAATAAATTCCCAGTTCCTCTACCCCCGTCCCATCATCCTACTTTTATGAGTATTTATGAGTGTTGAAAAATGCTCCCCAACCCTTTTTTTTTTTTTTTTTACTGTTCCTGTGTATTTGATTCGATTGACTTCAGTTGCATCTAATGAATGTCACGGACTTTTCTTGACCATGGAGGCCTTGCTATCTGCGCAGATACCATAAAAAGAGCATTCACCAGATTGAAAAACTTAAATATCTTAAAATTCTCATTCTTCGTAAAAAATATTCAAAATCAAAACTTGTCTTCAGAAAAGTGATCAAAGAGTCAACAATTTTGCCTGCTGATATGGAGATCTTCATGTCAGCGTAACGTAAAAAAAAAAAACAGAGAATAAATGTTATCTTTCCTGATATCTTGATTCCCCTAGTGATGATTCCTGTATTTGATATAAGATTCCTTTGCATTGGAGAGAATTCTCACGTAACTCAGACTCAAATGTTAGGGCTCTAATAACAGTGTCTAGACGCATATAAAAAAAAGAAGAAAAAAACAGATCATGGCAAGTATAAAACGTCGTCCGTCCGTCAAAACATTCCTGCCGTGATATACAATTCGTCCTGACAGATAAGTTTTAGAATGCATTCAGAAAAGATTATCCGCGCACTAACTGATCCCCCGACTAAACGCATTGAATCTCAGCTCAGAGGTTTAATTGCTTGGCCCCTGCAGCGACAGAACGTGTGGAGGCGGGGAGACAGTCAGGGAAGTAGCGGCATCGCTTTTAAGTGGGGCCGGTCAAATTTAGTCGGCGGATAAGTTAGGCCGCGGATCATCAGTTCTGAATGTGCCCTTATACAAGGCTTACGAGGCGATGGTTGCTTACTTCAACAAAAAGCATACAGATAATCCGTCAATGTTGGGTATAGATTGTCACTGTTGGGTGTTGATACTCAATCAACGTTGGGTAAAGACTGGCCACACTTCTCGTTTGAAATAGAGTACTCTTACGGAAACTGTGTATTGCTTTTTATACGCCTCATACATGCGCTACAACATTTCAGCAGATTTTTAATTGTAAGACTGGATTCAGGACAAATCAGAAAGAAAAACTTTATTCAACCTGATTTTCGTGGGGGGTCTGTATATTATCTATGTATTATCTCCCTTCATATTTACTGGACAGAATTCGATTTGCAGCTGCCGATAGTTTCCACTGTTATTGATATAGTATGTGCTGTTCATCCACTGTAACACTTCTAAAGAAAATTGCAATTTAATAGGTTGATACAATTGATACACGATAAATTAACCCCGCCCACCCCCCCAAAAAAAGTAAATCTCTCTCTCTCTCTCTCTCTCTCTCTCTCTCTCTCGATAGTGAAACGGTGCAAAAAGGTCTGAAGAGTCAGCCTTCACTCAGTGATTGAAGTCGTCTGATACGTTGAACATTATTCTTTGATAATGTCACTTACATCTATCCGTCTACAGCATACAATGTAGACATACAATACGCAGTGCCTTGATTCTGATGGGTATGTTCGTAGGCCTCTTTCAAGGACTTCTAGGCGGGTGCAGAGCTAATGATTGCCTTTCGAGGCAAGTATGCATACGCACACGTGTGTATATATGTGCACAGCTAGGCATGGAAACAATTGATGATTCCGTTTGGGTGTTTTTTGGAGTTTGAGGTGACGCGTTTGATGCGGATAGGTGTGTGGGGTAACGTGTTTGGTCGCAGTTTGGTTTGGGTGAAACAGAACGTAGCCTAGGCACCTTAGGATTTCAAGACGCTCCACTTTCCAGGCACCACTTTTCATTAACTTGTATTTTGGGGGCATTTTCCGGTGTATTTGGTTGCTTCCGTCAGGTCGAATCCTTCCTTTAGATTAAAGTAGAGTAACGATTGCACCTCTGTTTTCCAAAGGAGACGCCCCCCCCCCCCCAACATTCCCCTGTGCTGTAATGAGTTTCAAAGTGTATGCAATAATAAACCGATACCATGTGATACTTGAGCGTTAAAATGGTGTTCATTTAGAATGTCATTTCTTTAAACACTGAAAGCCTTGAACGTCTATTGAGACAAATTGCGTAGCCAACAAAGTGCGTGTTTAACTGTAATATGACAGCAAGTTTGTCCTTGTCTTTATCTTTTGTTATTACTGCCTTCCGGTTCAAACTGTATAAGGTTTCAGTGAAATGTATCTGCGTCTCGTTGGCGTTAAGGCATCGTTAATTGACAAAGAAAAAAGCTACTGAATTTACTTGTCAAAGCCAACAGTTAGATATATCTAACAGACAGACTGGTACAAGAACCACGACATTAAAAAGCTGCCTGCCTTTTTTTAACTTCTTTAAACAACAAAGAACAAGGAGACGAATTTGCTTTATGAAAAATTACGTGTTTTCAGGGCCTCATTATCCTTTTTAGATTTCTCTGTGTATTCCAACTCACTGCCCCGTTCTCCATTCTCTGGGATCATGAGGCACAACCAAGGAGTGTTAATAAAGCCCCCTTTACACTGGACGGCGCCCTTTCTACATTGTACGTCCCCGTTTGAGAGGTTAAAAAACTGGCTGGTCATTGAGCATTGATTCTGCAACCAAAGAGATGTTTGTGCCTCTTTTCTACGACCACAGCGATGCCAGTTTTATGGTCGCACAGAGGACGCAAAAAGGACGCTGTCCAGTGTAAAGGGGGTTTGAGTGTTCACAGACAGGGCATATAGCAGAAACATAGAGACAGAAATTTGACGCTGGTAGGGGTCTAGTCGGTCCTATGATGCAAAGCATTGATTTTAAGCGACAATGACGCTACTTTAAGGTCCACATATTTTGCCCAAATTACCCTTCAAATGCTGTCTTTACTGAACATCTGTTAATAGGCAAAGTTTGGTTGTGGTTGTGAAATGAAAAAAAAGAACATAATTACTGACATGAAATATATGTTTATACGTTCGTGTGCGTGCATTAACACTCGCATGTGAGCTCGAGAGAACGAGTGTCTGTGGGCGTGCTTGTCCTCGTACTTTTAAAAACCAATTTAACGTTCCTTAAAACAAAGCTCTGAGGGTTTATTCATTTCTCTCTCCGATGTCTTTCTGAAAGGCTAAAGAGACGCTATAAAATCTGTCAATTCACTAAATTGATTGAAAGTCTCTAAAACTCCTTTCTATCATTTATTTAATGCCTCTTGAGGAGAAACAATCATACACAGCTCACAGAGAGTTTGACTACTTCATTAAGCAAAGGACCCATGGAGCTTAAGAACTTGACAAGTAGCTCTCTACCTCTGGGTAGAATCTTTTCCGAGCAATACCAAAAGCGTCATGCTTAGTTAATCACGTGGGCTAACGTGTACTTTGGACGCATGAAACGAATTATTCGTTCAAGTGCGTATATTTCCCAATTGTGAACAACATTGCCATAGGGACCCTCAGAAAGTATTCTTATCCCATAATAATTGAAATGAACTTTACAAAATTCTAGAAAGGATTTGGTTTTCCTGGATTTTTAATGGAAAATTCAATAATCGAAGGTTTGAACGTATAGCTTGGAGCTTTCGATAAGAATGCGCGCCCTATACCTACGAGAGCGCGCTGGGAGGACTGTACCGCCTTCGAGACTGTCAGAAAGTATTTTATCCCATAATAATTGAGAAGGTTTGCATAAAATCCTAGAAAGGATTTGGGTTTCTTGCCTTTTTAGGACAATTTCAATGATTTTATAGCAAGTTTGTTGCTTTCAATAAGGAAAGGTTTTATTACCTATATGAGAGAACGCTGAAGGGACATTAAAAAAAATCTCCACTCCCAGTTGAGTCCTGAAATGCCTCGTCTGCTCTTCTTCGTGCCGAAATTTCAGTCCTGTTTATTATATAGACAGACAAGTGTGCTTTTTCAGAGATAAGACTGCCCCCTTTGAGACTATCTCAAATTATTTCTCATCCAAAAGGCTAATGTAGTTAACGCACCGTGTTCAATACTTTGGATTGTTAAGGGGGGTTAAAATTACATCGAATGTGGGCTCGCGAACACGTTTATCTTTTTCGGTCATCTTTACCTTTGAGAGTACAAAAAATGGCTTTATTTCAAAAGACAAAACGAATTCAAACAAGTTTGGTATATAGGCCTATCATGCAAATTACTTTGTGCTTGGTTTCTCACGCAGGATAAATGTTTGCCTTTCAGGACGATTTTTTAATTCACCAAATTATGGTAGACGAGATTTACTTGTTGATGTGTTGGCAC
Source organism: Lingula anatina (assembly GCF_001039355.2). The sequence continues at coordinate 466,898 of NW_019775247.1, forward strand.
ATCGTTCAGGATGTTATGACACTTTAAACAGTACGGAGAAGTCAGAAAGGTTTCATTTATGATAGATCCTGAAATTTGATTTACCTGTTGATCCAGTGAAACTATTTTCACAGTACGGAGGAGGTCGGGGGGGGGGGGGGGTAATAAAGATCAGGTCCGATTTCAGTAATGTAGATTCACCCTGAATTTCAGAGATAACCCGAAACAATCCTCTACACTAAAGCATACCCTTGCCATTTCAAGTTACCTGAAATTTTTATATGCTCTGGGTGCGTGGATTGGGCATCAATAAAACTTATCCGTTAGCCCCAATAAACCGAAAGTTAAATGGAGCTTTCTTTTTCTTTGCCGAAAGCGTACAGATACAGATACGTAACGGCAAAGATTCATTTGTAACATATTTATTTTCAGTGCGTCGTAATCATTAATAAATTACACATCTTAAACGACAAAGAACCGTTTTAAATATTTTGACGGATGCTTGCAGTCTACATCTCCACAAATATAAATACATTTGAGCACAGCCTTGAACTAGTTGAAACATTGCCGGTGTAACGTAACAGAGAGTCTTCCATGATAGAGTCCGCTTGTCATTCCCTTGTACAGGTAAGCCTCGCCCTAGATTTTTACCCACTTAGGTCAGATTAACCCTAACCATTATAACTAATTGAAGGGGAACTCTCTGTTACACTGGTCCCTATTCAGGGCCATGTTATATATGCAGGTTCTCAACTGTCCTCACTACACAATCGCCACCATAATAATTTAACGAAGCAACTGCATTAAGTGGCATGCAACGTGTAAGATATAAACAGAATGTAAAGGTTTTTATTCTAAATTTAAATCTATTTTAAATCTATTTTTAATGCTCAAAAGTCGAATTGTCGTAGAAGGGAGTGTGAGGAACCAGACTCTCACCTCTCCGGTGAAGAAACAAAAAAAAAAAGTTGGTGATTGTGAGAAAGCAATTGGAATTCGCGTATGTATTTTGATAGTTTAAGTTAACTTCTGTGTGGATTTCTTGTTGCTTTTCAATGTGGACTACTTGTTAATTTTTTATATTAAATTATTTTTCATTTTAGTTTCTATGTTGCTTCATGTGCATAATATGATAATCACTTGGTCTACAATAGATACAATACAATAGAAGTTGTACATGTTTTACATTTCATTTTTCTAATAAAAAGGGGATAGCTAACAAACTTTCCGGTTTAGCTTGGACATAATAATGTAATTATGTCCAAGGGTTTAGTAAAAGGGCATTACTAAATTCGCAATTAGCCTGCTCCACCCACGACCCACTCTCCGTCATACAGCCTCGCAGTGAAAATCGTTCACCTGCTACAATCTCCCGGTCTCCAGTAGCAATGGGAGAAGTTTGTGCTACTTCAAAACAAGGCGGTTCAAGAGATAAAGTTTCTTGCTCAAATAAACTAACATTATCTTAGAAATTAACTTAATTATATTTGGGGATATATTCTATTATAGAAACCAACGGTTAAAATTATTTTATCTCCCTAGTTTTAATTTTTAACATATCATTAAATAATAAAACCACACCACTGTGTCTAAAAAACACAGAAAGCTACTTTAAAATAACACACTAGCCTTCCATAACGAAAGAAGGACGAAATTATATGGAGCTTTTTAAGGGAGTTTAATAAAGTGATAAGATTATAAGGTCTAAAAAGTATTGTGTTTCTCGTCAGAAAAAAAAAGAAAGAAAATGGTGCGGTGGTGCATTTTTTCCTCTTTCTTTTCTATTTTTATCATGTACATTCAGTCTAGATCCTCACAATTCAGGTAACGTCTTGGATGTTGTCCTAAATGGTTGATTATCTAAACTTTTATTCATTAGATATAATAGATAAAATATATAAACAGGTAAAATGAAATAAAAATAAACACGTTAACTTATCAGCACCAGCATAATAGGGGCAGCCGCAAAATACTACAAGCTCAGCTGTACGTTCTTCAATGTTAGTTAACGCTACGCGTTCATGATATGAGAAATTTGCGTAGGTCGTGGTGGGGGGTTTCAAGTGACACGCGTGGCTACAAGAAACATTATGCCTTTTTTCCCCGACTTCAAATGATTTTTTTTCAAATTTTGGTAAATTTAGTTAATATATTTAATGGTTTAAGTATTAAATATAATAGAAAAATAATCATCAATCATATTTATTAATAAATAATTTGTTATGTTTAATATTTCTTTTCTAGAAATTTCATTTATTTTCATATTCTCATCTGGTAATTCCAATGGACTAGGCGGTTGGCTTTAGCCGTGACAGTTTGGAACACAGCGATAAAAATACCTGTAAATCTGACCGCTTTGTTTGAATATCATTTATATGAAAGAAATGTGTTCCTTAATTTAATGACACTCCTGCTTGAGTCACTTTTTTCTATGGCAACTCACGTGGGAGGAGTTGTCTAGGATCGATCAAGGGCAGATCGTTAGTAGGCGAAACAAGAAGATGAACATTATGTTACTTTTCTTTCTTTTTGTAGTAGAAAATCCCAATTTTTGTACAGAAAAAAAAACAATTTTCAGCTATGAGGCTGTGTAATCTAACAGACTTTCCTAAGCCGTGTATCTCTTTTCAGTGACTAAAGAAAAAAAATCAAGTGAAACTTCAATCAAATACCTCTTCTCATGGTATTTAAATATATATATATATATATATATATATATATATATATATATATATATATATATATATATATATATTTTAGTGTTAACATGTAAAATTATTCACGCAACATCGTTAAACCCCCTATACAGTTCACGGCGTCCTTTCTGTGCCTTTTGTGCGACCATGAAACTGGCATCGCTGTGGTCGGCGGGAAGACTATCAGTCATAAGTGTTTTGGAAGATTTCAAAGAAATGCAGAAGGTTCCAAAATCAATAGAAATATGAAAAGAGTTGTTTATATGTTAAAAATAAACATTTTCTCTTTTAGATTTAAGAGCACAAAATTGAAGATGACGTCTTGAATTTGTGCTATTAAAATCTATTGTATAAAATACAAAGTGAACCAAAGAAAATGTCTGATTTAAGTTATTTTTCTTTAATTACTTGTACATTCACAAATGTAGACAAATAAAATCCGGTGAAACGTGCACGTGTTTGCACTGGCCGATACCCCAGCCAGGTCCGTAGCCAGGGGGGGGTTCGGGGGGTTCGAAAGAACCGCCCCTTTTGTCAGGAAAAGGTCCATTTTGGGTAAAATTTGATCTAGGTACACATAAGTTTCATTGTAAAAGGTTCACTTTTTCAGAAAAAGAACCCCCCTTTTGAATTTGCTGGCTACGGGCCTGGCAACCAACTGATGTCCAATTTTAAGTACCTCGTTATTATGCCCAAGGGCTGCTAAAAAATACCAACATTAGATTAAAGAGAAAAGTGATATCTGCACACACGAACCACCTTATATTTTGCGATTTTAAAAAGGAACTAACTTCTTCAAAAATCTAATTACAATAATTCCAACAACTCACATTTACTCTTTTTAATTTATAACAACGTTTATGATAGGCTTTAGGAACCTAAGTGGTTGATTTACGACTAACATTATATAGGCTTGCGTTAATGTCACTAATGTGCCCTTTTGAAATATCTTAGATGTCGGTACGAATCGTCCGCTTTCTAGTGCTCACACACTATCTGATATGTTTCAACCACTACCACATGTACAGTTATCTAAAGGAAAGAAAATTTCGCGTTATTCATCTTTTGTCTAGTACCTTTCATTTTTCTTTTCTTACTAAATACGTTTGGAACGGTATACCAACTAAACCTACCGCCCATTCAAAATTAGTGCCTCCTGTTTATTTTAAAAGCTTCTAGCACGTCTATGAAGTGTTGGAATCTTTCAAAATATAGAATAAATAAAAATGATAAATTAGGACAAAACATGGATAAAAATATATAGCAGATGACGACGGCAATTTTATAATATACAGGGAACAGGGACAAAAATTGCTTGGTAATGCCTTATTTTGCATTTGCAAGGCCCTATGATATACTGGTACTGGAGATTTGTCTGTCATCACATTAATTTGAAAGACTTTCTCATACAAGCATTAACCTGTATACGTTACTTGGACATTTGCTAGCTTGTTTGTGGCTTACACAGAAGCGCACAACCAGGCGATACACCTTAAGGAACGTACTCAGTTTGAACTATAAGATCTCAAACTTGCTGGGGGTTTTCACTTCAGCGGGTAACTGGTGAACTTGATCGACGATCACACTGAGAGGTTGATACAGGTAAACGTAAAACGTCATTTTCATATCCATGTTTAAACTGGCTGATCGAGAATGTGTGTGTTTGTGGTGGTGATGGTGGGGGGTTGGGGGGGAGGGGGGAGAGGGGGGTGCTTCAGATGTAGGCCTACCACCAAATTCTTTCTCCCCTCTCCCTCTTGTATTTAGTGCAAGTTTGTTGAATTGGGATGGCTGGTTTATAAGAAATTAAAATTTTATGTTAGGAATTTTTTCTGTCCTTTCTATGTCTGATATCTATATGTACGAATGAGTTGTGTGTGTGTCCGTTTTCAATGTATCCAAGCCGACTGGGTGGCAATTTGCACTAGTGATAGTGAATAAAACTTCCATATAACTGACAACAGCAAACATCAATTTTACAAAACGTCGTCTTTTTGAAATGATAAAACTGATGGAAGCTAGGTAAAACAATCAAACCTTCACTTACCACACACAAGAGATCCTTTCAAATTGTATTAAAATTAATGGATTAATATTTCCGAAGTGCCGTGTCAGCTTTTCTGTCAACGGCATCAATCTACCTTTCTCTTTAAAAACTCAGCACGCCGTTTCAAATTGTTATAATTATTATATGATTATATACTAGAAGTCACAAAAAGGGCATTTCGAATTAAACGTATACTGTAACATTTTTGTGTGACGGGATATAAAGTCGGATATAAAGTCGGCGGATTAAGAGGGGTCAGGGTTGTTGGCTTACACCCCATTTCCATAGATTAGATCGACCTACTTTAGATCAACCTAACTCCCTGGGGGTTCACGCTAAATAGCTGTCAGCCGGGCGGACACGAAAGTTAATTACCCCCTTAGAGCTTGTAGTAGGCGGGACGGACATTTAAGTCGGATTATCTGAAAGTAATCTAGTGAGACTCCCCGCGGGGATAGATCGATCTAAAATCTATGGGAATAGAGCCTTAGACAGACAAGTTCTCAACATGGAGTCACTTTTAACAAAGATCTAAAACTAAATGGGGAGTGTCACCTCAGGAGGTATATATATATATAGACACAAATTTATTTTTAAACCTTCATGACCTGTCCCCATCATCTAGTACCGCGGTATGGAAGGATGAATTGCAAGAAATAAAATATATCTAGATATACTTCCATGTTCCAATGAAGCGAGTGTTACACGTGAGAGATCTAAATGGTATCATAATTATTGCAGTCAGTAAACGGCACAGTTAACATAATGAGCAAAAAAATTAAACTTAAGAAACATTTTTCCGTCGGTGACTGTCAAGAAAATTCCCAGGCACCGACTAGTAGTACTCTATATTGTGATGAAATGAGCGATAAAGGTGCTGATACCTGCTCTGTTTCACTTCTAAAAACACTGGCGTAACGTCATCAGCTTGAATGAGTAACAGCATTATCTCGTGTATTTTCGCATTATCTGAACGGAAAGGAAAAACCCTAAAGTATCGAGCCCTCCACTTGACAGCCAACGTGCTCTTAATGGGGTAGTTCCATATATTTATTTACATAGCACTTAGTTGATTTATTTGCTTATTCGTTCATTATTTTTAAAAAGTGAACTGTTGGTTGCACCTCTTATTCCAGGAAGTCTGACTACTCCAAATGGCTCATGTATGCAGGTGCTGCGGGTGCCATCGGCTTGAGTCTAGCAGTGGGATACTGGAGAGGTATTTTAACATAAATGATTTTGTTTTACACAAGGAGAATCACGTACAAATCACTCAAACCCGCGATAAGAATATATAAATGACTAGGTCAGATGACAAAAAAATGAAGTTTTGTGTTGCCTCTCTGATTTGGTATAAAAGTGCAATGACGTGATATCTTCCCGTGTTTTGGACACACACACACGCCTCACAGCATTAATGTAAGTTTATGTGGATAATTGGCATACGACGAACCGGAGCTTCTCTTACTTCTATTGCACTTCGCAGAGCTTACCATCTGGCTTTACTAAACACTTTTCTTTGATTTCCTACAATTAATATAAATTCATTTGATATGGAAGTTACAAACTTACAAAATCGGAACTTAAAAAGGGGCCCTTGTTTATGCTTTAAGACTAAAAATTCGCTTTTCCGTTTTCAGGTTGCATGTCTTTACAACCCGATATAATCCTGGAAAGACTCATCAGTTTACGCAAGTCCCATCTTCATAAAGATAGAGTGATAAAATATATTGAAAACAATTCATTTCGTCTTCTCCAAGTGCAGCGGAAATTGATTGAGGTACGGAACTTTTATTTTTATTTTTTAATTTCTTTACCATTTACCACTCTTTCTGAAATTCATTTTTGCTTTTAAACATGGGTAAATCACGTTTTGAAAGATGTATTTTTTTAATTGTGAGAATCAAGTATCTCTATCTTTCTTTTTTCTTCATTTCAGATTTTAAATATTAAATTTGATCATGATGCCCAAAAGGACTTTGCTCGTGCCATGTAAAATTCTGATTTATATCTGTTTTAGGAAACAATGAAACACCCAAGTCGCATAATGCTGGGCAGCACAGATGAACTACAACTTTTGCAAAATTTAGTTTCTCTAATAAAAGGAAGGAAAACATTGGACATTGGTAAATTTTAATTCCCTTGTTTTTCAACACTTTCTTTCTTTGGTTGACCATTGTATATTAAATTGTATTATTTAAAGGGATAATAACTCTTCGTATGAAATCTGTATTTCACAATAAAAACATTGTGAGTGACTCATAAAAATATAATATATTCTGTTTTCCCACAAAAACGGCTGTTATAGCTATTATTCTGATATCTGAGCTTGTCTTTTGACCACGTGACCTCCATTGATGGCCATACTATGTTAAAATCTCTTAAGAGATTTTAACAAAAAACCAAACTTTTTAGAAAAAAACCAGGGACTAACTTTGAATGTAAAAATGGATTCATTAACCATTGGTAAGTATGGGAAAATTGTTGTTTACTCCAGGAAAATTCATTTTTTGGCCGAAACGAAGAGTTATTATCACTTTAATCTATCTTTTGGGGTATATAATGGTCATTGATTTGAATTTCAAGCAATCTAAAGATATGGTTTTTAAAACACCAGAAAACATATTGAAACGATCGCGAATGAGGTTTCTTTCTCCTTTTTAGGAGTGTTCACAGGTTATAGTGCATTGGCTATAGCACTAGTACTTCCTGAAGATGGGAGGGTAGTGGCCTGTGATGTCAGTGAGGAATTCGCAAGAATAGGGAAACCATTTTGGAAAGAGGTTGGGTAGACCGCATGCTAATCTTGAACAAACAATTCCATGCGCGGACACACATACAAACGCCCACACACACATTTGCGTGCACGTGCAAAATGGAAATAGCGTCTGCTGTTATTTTTTTTTTTTTTTTACTGTTTTGGGGAAAGAGCCTTTTATAATATTAACACTCAAAATTTGAAAATCAGAAAAGAGGGATAATCTTGATTGTCATAATTTTTTAATGATTTGTATTCTATTCCATACCTTTTACGAAATCTAAATGAATTTCAGGAGTTGTAGTCATTAACAACGCGTAGTAAATGTGCCCTTTAAGACATCTTTGTGTTTGATATTCTGTTTGTTTGGTGATTCTCGTGATACCAGTTTTAGTTTTTTGTCACAATTTTAGTCACACCCAATTGTCCAATAATTTCCATTTTATTTACGATTAGCTCAGGAAGTAAAACTTGCAACCTTATTTTTGTTCTAGGCGGGAATAGATCACAAAATTGACCTCAGGATTGCACCAGCTCTGGAAACTCTACGTAAGTTAGAGAAGAAATACTAAAAAATACGAAAAAAATCCTTTAGTAATATCTTTCAAATTTGTTGAGAATGACCCAGATCTAGCTCTTATGAACATTCGAGTTAAAGGTTCGCATTATACCAACGAAAACGTGTTGATGATTAAATTTGTGGTAGGCCTATATCGCGAGTTCGCCGCAATTTTTTATCATAGAATTTGAAATCTCTTTAAACTTTATTCCATGTGCGTCATAATATTTCACAAAAGAACTTCAAAACATACAGTAACGCATCCATAACATTTACGTATACACGCGAACTGCCCGACTTACGATTCACCGAAACTTATCCCCAACGTAACTCGGGGTTACAACAAAAAGACATTACTGAATGCGATAATTCATGGGTATAGAGACCTGGCTTGACTTTTAGTTTTAAAGGTTGTCAAATAGACTTGAACTTGCAGTTGTAATATTAATTTTAGAGAAGTTCGTGGATGCAGGAGAAAGTGGAACATTTGATTTTGCCTTCATTGACGCTGATAAAGAAAACTACCTGAAATACTATAAAATTTGTATGACCTTGGTGCGGTCTGGTGGGATTATTGCTATCGATAACGTATGTATGATTTATTTATTTATTTATTTATTTATTTTTTTATTTATTTATTATTTTTTTTTTTTTTGGGTTAGTCAAATCCATAAAATGCTGGGACGCAATACAACTTGACCAGCAAAATGAAATAAAGAGCTTTTGCTATTTCAAGAAAAATCCTTTCAAGTCACTCGTTTTAATAATGTATTTTCATCACATTGAAATCTTTTAGTAAGATAGTTTATATCGTCTACGGATTTTTAACTTTTGACTGGATGTTGCATCTTGTCATCTTTTTTATTCATGTTTATTAATGCTCCTGAGTCGATTAATTAGCTTGATAACCTACAATAATGTTTCACAGGTATTATTGGGAGACAGTGTTGCAGACCCTGAAATAGTACACGCAAAAACACTGGCGATACGTGAGCTGAATCAATATGTTTATGCTGACCAGCGTGTGAACATCAGCATGTTAAATATCGCAGATGGTGTGACTCTGTGTTTTAAGAAATAATAGATTAACTTTGAACATCAGTTGCCATATCTTGCTGCTTTGCCTTTTGCGTTTTGTAGTTGAGGCTATTTTTAAGATAAGATATGGGAGTGAACGACAATTCTACAGTCAGTAAATTGTTTCTTATGTGGATTGAACATGATTATGTTTTTGATGACGTCAGGGAGGTAACTATGTAGTTTTATCACATTGCAAATCACCAAATATAAGATCTTATTCTATGCCACATACATATCAATATAAATATATTTCATGTATCTACCGCTCAGTGTGATAACAGAGCGAACGCACAAGTTACCCGCTGAGGTAAAAACACCCAGTTTGAGATTTTATTTAAAACAGGCTTAGTTTCTGTCTATGTCTCTGTTACGATCTAGCAACAGTAGCAAGAGTTTGGGTGGAGTCACACTCCCAAAATTGACAGCAGATACCTATACAAATATGGAATTTCATGCGAATATGCTCCGAACGTGCTATGAAGTATCTTAACATACGATATCTACAGAAAGTTACACAATAGCACCCAAACCGCTCAAGGAGGTAACGTGGAAATAATAGTTTTATAGAAGTTTATGCCCGCAGGAATACAAGAAGATTACACGAAGTTACAGACCATTGTGCTTTCTAGTGGTGCTCAGGAGTGACTGACAGGAAGATGCTCTGAGGTTTGCTTGATATATATCCGATATATCCCTGTAGTCATGAGAAAATGCCTCTCGGAATAAACGCTGTGAGTGCCACAGGTGGTCTAGCGTCCATTTCGAGATCCATTCTCACGTGTCTGACGATATTCATAAGTCTTTTGTTATAGTAACAAAAATCTTTCTTTTTTACTGAAATTATAAATGCGACTTTTATCACAATTGTGTTGGAAAAGATGAGATAGATGGACAATTTATCCCCTCAAGAATGCAACTTTGGCTGGTCGCAAGCAAAGGACTATGAAATGGACATCATGGCAGATGTCGGCTGTGCGTGTATATTTCACCAAACACAGCAGGGCAAACGGTCACGTTGCTGTTCTATGCTATTTGGGTTTATTCAGTGGACCAGATACACTTCTGGGTCGTGTTTTCTAGCAAATTACATATGCAATTATTAACCAAAAGAAAGAGGCAATCATTATAATTTTGTTTGAAAAACTTATGGACAGTTTGATCAAGTAAGTGCTGCATTTGGAATAGTTCTATCTTCTATGCAGTGTTTCACTAGACAATGGTGAAGGGAGTGAACCCCAGCAACAGACTGCGGGTGAAATGAACAAATGGGGTATAACAGCGCTGAGGGTCTGTCGCTAGATGGCGTGGGGGTGAAAGCAGTCCTTCTAAAATCTCGAAGAATCTCGCTTGTTTTTGTA
>NW_019775258.1:13588-27621 GCF_001039355.2 Lingula anatina
TTTTTTTTTTTTTTTTTTTTTTTTTTTTTTTTTTTTTTGTCAAACAGTTGTTATTCCTTTAATTGTTATCCCTTTTACTGACAAAGAGTAGCTTAATGTATTCTATTGAACGGACATATGCCAGATTAGGGATGTCCACATTAAATGACCGGTTCGCAAATAAGTTTTAGACCACTAGCTATAGATTATGCAAATAATAAAAAAAGTGAAGACTATTCACCCTGTCTATTAAAAGGTATATTTCTATTTGTCATATGAAGTCACACTTGTATTAGTCCAATAAATGCCATAATGATGCACTTCAAATATCGCAAATAACAATTCTGGATGATCAAGTCACACATTTATCTTTACCAAAAACTAGCTTGAAATGTGTTTGATTCTAATGGGACTACAACTTTCTCATTTCTTGTAAATTTTACTTTGTATATATTTTGTGAGGATTGAGGCTTCATAATTTGAGTGAAATTGTCACTTTCCTTTTTTCCTAATTGTGTTTGTGTTAAGGCTCAATATCAAACTATATTACCAGATTTGTACATTTTTTTATACAGAACTGGTAGAAGCTTTTTACCCTGTAAGAATTGTTTTATCAATACAGTTGTTCCTTTCATTTGTTCATTAGCGTGAACTTTTTAAGCTGAGAGGCCAAAACTGGTAACAGAATTAACACTTAAAATTCAAGTGGCAAAATATTGTAAGTTATGGAGACTTTCCATAAACCTTGAAAAAACAGTCATTTTAACAGTAAAGAAAAATGTGATACCACTGTTATGACAATTTTATTTATGCAATTCAGTTTAAAGGTAAAATAAATATTTCAGATGCACTGGGACAAATATTTCAGCTGATTCCAATGGGTTCTTAGAGCGCATTCAGATTTACACATTGTACAAGCTGGGTCGGTCCAACTCTGGGGGGATTCTCACTAAAGTGCATTCAGTGGAATCAGCTTAATCAGCACATGATAGTTGGTGAGAATCCCCTGCAGAGTTGGACCAACCCAGCTAGTACAGTGTGTGAATCTGAATGCAATCTTAACCTGTTTCTGTAAATAACTTTGAGAAGTAAATTTTCTAATTATTATGAAATCCAAAGAGCCAATCAATCCTGGATGTTTTGTCCTCAGATATAAGTTTCAGTGCCTCCAGGATGGGCTCAAGGCCCCTGAGTGGCGCGAAAGCAGAGCTTTAAGCCCTACACTATGGACAGGTGTCCCTTTGGTGTGTAGTCTGCCATCTCTCTATGCAGGTCTGGCAAATCAATATTGACTGACAGCAGCTGCTGAAGACAGGAGACCTGAGAATGCCTGGATTAAGTCAAACAAGCAACACTTAAGTCAACAATATTATTGGAAAAGCTAAGTTGCTGTTACACAAAAAATGAAAAGAACTTTAAACCAAAACTTGATCCTAATCTGAATCAACTTCACTCAACAGCTTTGCTCTGTAGTTCCTCTGTAAAACCAGGGAATTATATCAGTCTACAATATAATTCCCTAGTAAAACAGACTGCCCACTAAAAAATAATCAATTGACTTAATGCCTTTTTTTCTTCACTTATTTGTGTTAAAACAGAGATATATTAATTGCAAAGTGTGTTATCATGAATATTTGATTGTGTTGCCGTAATATAACCTTACCCATGCATATGCTACAGCTGAAAATGTCCCTAAAGTTGTCAATTTTGTGTTGGACAGTGGCGGATTTAGAGGGGGGGGTCAGGGGGGTCCATCCACAGACAGGTAGAGTATGGTAAGGGTACCCTGGAAAAAGAACAATATAACTGAGAAAACTGAAAATTATATTGAAGAGCCTGGCAAATTCCACGACTTAGAATAGTTAAACATTAATCATTTTGTCAATTCTAGTCCAATGTTTCAAAAATTTGTACAAATTAAGCTTTATAACTTGAATTATCTGAGAAAAGCTGATCAGTTAAATAAATATATGGTTATGAGCAAGGCTTATCCCAGCAAATCGCCCAGCCGTCATTGGTAAAAAAATACATAGCTAGGTGCCATAGATGTCAAATGCAAAATCCAAAAGCTAAGAACACCACCCCTCCTCTCCACCCAGTATCAGTGTCTCATTGTAAGCCATGGAGCCAGGTACTGACCCCTTTTTAATAATTACACATTAAAATTATATTTAAAAACAAGGCAGCAAAGCTGTCAAATGTACAGACAAAGAACAGAAAATAACGATGCAAATAAGTGAAAAATTAAATTTTCACANTTTTTTTTTTTTTTTTTTTTTGTCAAACAGTTGTTATTCCTTTAGTTGTTATCCCTTTTTACTGACACAGAGTAGCTTAATGTATTCTATTGAACGGACATATGCCAGATTAGGGATATCCACATTAAATGACCGGTTCGCAAATAAGTTTTAGACCACTAGCTATTGATTATGCAAATAATAAAAAAAGTGAAGACTATTCACCCTGTCTATTAAAAGGTATATTTCTATTTGTCATATGAAGTCACACTTGTATTAGTCCAATAAATGGCGTAATGATGCACTTCAAATATCGCAAATAACAATTCTGGATGATCAAGTCACACATTTATGTTTAACAAAAACTAGCTTGAAATGTGTTTGATTTTAATGGGACTAGAAATTTCCCATTCCTTGTACATTTACTTTGTATATATTTGTAAGGGCAGAGACTTCTGATCATAGTTTGAGTGAAATTGTCACTCTCCTTTTTTCCTTATTGTGTTTGTGTTAAGGCTCAATATCAAACTATATAACCAGATTTATATATATATATATATATATAAATATACCACTGTTATGACAATTTTATTTATGCAATTCAGTTTAAAGGTAAAATAAATATTTCAGATGCACTGGGACAAATATTTCAGCGGATTCCAATGGGTTCTTAGAGCGCATTCAGATTTAGACATTGTACCAGCTGGGTCGGTCCAACTCTGGGGGGGGGGATTCTCCCAACAGTGCATTCAGTGGAATCAGCTTAATCAGCGCATGATAGTTAGTGAGATTCCCCTGCAGGGTTGGACCAACCCAGCTAGTACAGTGTGTGAATCTGAATGCAATCTTAACCTGTTTCTGTAAATAACTTTGAGAAGAAAATTTTTTTTAATTATTATGAAATCCAAAGAGCCAATCAATCCTGGATGTTTTGTCCTCAGATATAAGTTTCAGTGCCTCCAGGATGGGCTCAAGGCCCCTGAGTGGCGCGAAAGCAGAGCTTTAAGCCCTACACTATGGACAGGTGTCCCTTTGGTGTGTTGTCTGCCATCTCTCTATGCAGGCCTGGCAAATCAATATTGACTGGCAGCAGCTGCTGAAGACAGCAGACCTGAGAATGCCTGGATTAAGTCAAACAAGCAACACTTAAGTCAACAAAATTATTGGAAAAGCTAAGTTGCTGTTACACAAAAAATGAATAGAACTTTAAACCAAAACTTGATCTTAATCTGAATCAACTTCACTCATCAGCTTTGCTCTGTAGTTCCTCTGTAAAACCAGGGAATTATATCAGTCTACAATATAATTCCTTAGTAAAACAGACTGCCCATTAAAAAATAATCAATTGACTTAATGCCTTTCTTCTTCACTTATTTGTGCTAAACAGAGATATATTAATTGCAATGTGTGTTATCATGAATATTTGATTGTGTTGCCGTAATATAACCTTACCCATGCATATGCTACAGCTGAAAATGTCCCTAAAGTTGTCAATTTTGTGTTGGACAGTGGTGGATTTAGAGGGGGGGGGGTGTCAGGGGAGTCCATCCACAGATAGGTAGAGTATGGTAAGGGTACCCTGGAAAAAGAACAATACAACTGAGAAAACTGAAAATTACATTGAAGAGCCTGGCAAATTCCATGACTTAAAATAGTTACACATAAATCATTTTGTCAATTCTAGTCCAATGTTTCAAAAATTTGTACAAATTAAGCTTTATAACTTTAATTATCTGAGAAAAGCTGATCAGTTAAATAAATATATGGTTATGAGCAAGGCTTTTCCCAGCGAATTGCCCAGCCGTCATTGGTAAAAAAATACATAGCTAGGTACCATAGATGTCAAATGCAAAATCCAAAAGCTAAGAACACCACCCCTCCTCTCCACCCAGTACCAGTGTCTGATTGTAAACCATGGAGCCAGGTAGTTACCCCTTTTTCATAATTACACATTAAAATTATATTAAAAAAATGCTTAATAACGATTATGAAATGGTTATCCATCAATTATTATATATGACAGGCCAAAATTTAACACACCCACAATGCCTTTTTCCTTTAACACAGATATTACTTTATATTTATGTTATTGTCAGATTGGAATTGACCTTGAGGCAATGGAGGAATCGTACAATGGAAACAAGTACTTCTGTTCAGTGTTGCGCTACTTGACAAAACATGCTTCGGCAAAAACCTTTTAAGAGCAAATGTGCAACTGAAGTGGCTTCATACCTCCTTGAACTCATGATGATGTCATTGTTTTATTCTATAGTGCTAAAACTTATTCATTTTGCCTATGAATCATTATCTATGTATCTCGTCATTATTAAATAACATATTTTAGTGAGATAATATATTAAAGTAATGTTATCTAATATTTTATTTCATAATGCTATTAATTATCTGATTTAGATTAGGATTCCTGAGTGTGATCATTTCTGACCAGGGGCGGGAATTCAACAACCACCTCATTGATGAGATTTGTAAAACAACTAAAACAAGAAGACAAGTAACCTCCCCATATCACCCACAGTCAAACGGCTTAACTGGCGAGTTGATCTGCCTCATTCCAACTAAATCAGCGATCCTTTCATTATTTAATCAATTTTGAAATTTCCCTATTAGTGCCAGTTCGAATTTTAACGCAAACACATAGTAAATGTAACATTTTTTTTTTCGAATTCGCTTTTTTATAAACACCTTTACAGTGTTTTTTTCTTTTACTTTATAAAGTTTACACCTTATAGTACCTCACATTCTTATACTGATTTCTATCAACATTGGTGATGCTCTTTGTCTTTATTGCTCTTCAAACACAGAGAGATTCAACCAGACCATTCAAAATAGTATGGCAAAGTCATACGATGACCCAAAAAAGTGTGACGAGACCCTAGCAGACTGTGTATTTGCCGATTCTAGGACAATTCCCCCCTGGACAATTCCCCCCCGGACTATTACGCCCGGACAATTCCCCCCTGGACAATTCCCCCCCCCCAGGACAATTCCCCCCTCCCGGACGATTCCCCCCCGAAGAATATATATATTTATATACAAATATAAAGTAAAGAATACAAAGTTCAAAGTTCTTTTCATCCATTTTTGAATATTTCTTAGTGTGATGATGCAAATCAAGGATAGATAATATTAATTCTATTAAACAATTTATTTTCTTGGAGTTCAAGTACATGANTATATATATATATATATATATATATATATAAAGTAAAGAATACAAAGTTCAAAGTTCTTTTCATCCATTTTTGAATAGACCGGGGGGGGGGGGGGGGGGGGATTGTCCAGGGGGGAATTGTCCTGATACCGTATTTGCCTACAACACAGCAATACAAGATTCCACCAAGATGAGTCCCTATTTCTTGATGTTAGGAGTGTATGTATTTTAATCGCAGCAAATTGAAATATACTGTTATAAATCAATAAAAGAACAATTTAGATATTCACTTTCATTATAAGTTGCAGTTGTAAACAATCATACCGGTATAGTTTTATTTCTATGTACATTAACTGATAGATCAACACTGTGTTTTTTCATTGTACACAGTGCTGACAATATGACAGATCTAATGCCAACAACATTTTTGATAATAACAACTGCCAATACACTTCATTTCAGGGAGCCAAGTCTTCAAACTGATGAAGAAGTTGGTGATATTGACTATTGTGGAAGATGTGCATTCCAGGGTAGAAACTGTAAACCACCTCCTCAATATAGTCAGACATGCAGCACAGAAGAACATCCCTACTGCCCAAGAATAGCAAAAATATATATATATTACGACTTGAGACACCAGAGTGAGGTAGGAATTATTTCTTGCTAATCATACACTAAGGATTTAAAATTTAAGTATTGTATTACTTTCACAGAAAATCTATATCTTTATCAAATACACTGACATTGTGTAATTTTCTTTATAGTACGTAGTTTCACTGGTGTGTGGCATAGATTTGTTTTAACCATCGTTAATACATACAATTTTTTATATTTTTCATGAAGGACTTTCAGATTGGAAGAAAAGGGTTAAAGAAAAACTTCAGAAGAGAAGATTGAAAGGGGGGCAAAGCTGCCCCAAGGTACATGGGGCCATACATAATAGTGGTGAAGAAGCCAAACGGCACGTATATTCTGGAAAATTTACACTGGAAAAAGTTTAAGAGGGCTGTGTGTGCTTGTCAACTAAAGCAGTACAGAGAAAATAGGTGATTTTTCTTTTTAAAAATTTTACAAAATGTAAATAGCAACTTTTATCTAATCCTTCTATAAAAACAATGTTAGCTATTGAAACATCAACTTTATATTTATTGTCATTGCGTTTTCATGATCAATTTGGACGGCATTTACAGCACGTTGATTTTTCTGTATTTCAGAGCTGAAGGCGAAGCTGAAACCAGGTAAATATTAAAGAATGACACAATTGAGTATTTTGTACAACAAAGAAGACTTTAAACAATAAACACCTAGTTAAAACAGGCTTTCTGTATTCTTGTCTTTTTTTAATTCAATAAATTATATATTTTTATTGATAATTGGTTACAATTATATTGCACCAATAGAACTATAACTTCAGTGAAACGTATAAAGCGTATAGATTGCAAAAAAAAGGAATATTATGGGTACGAATTAAAGTCAATTTTCTTTTGCCTAAAGTGCAACAGTATGGGGGACCCTGCGATTCAAAGCGGACTGTTCTTTTTAAATCTGAAAGTCTGCGGATTGTACGTTTTAATATAGGAAGTCCCCCAGACTTTCAGATTTAAAACTTAGGGTCCGCCGGATTCTGAAAGGGCTAGACTCTACGGCACACTATACCGGCGTTGTTCTTGGTCTAAGCAAAATGAGAAGGCAATTTTCATTCTCATTCAAAGGAGTTCGTTCGCGAAAGAGTGTCAGTGGAAGATTGTTATCGATTGTTTTTAACCCTCTATCCCCATTGAAATTTATAATTTTTTAAATATTTTTTCATTTTATTTTTACCCATGCCCCCCCCTTCCCGGTTACGCCCCTGNATAAAAATGCTTAATACTGATTATGAAATGGTTATCCATCAATTACTATATATGACAGGCCAAAATTTAACACACCCACAATTCCTTTTTCCTTTAACACAGATATTACTTTATATTTATGTTATTGTCAGATTGGAATCGACCTTGTGGCAATGGAGGAATCGTACAATGTTCAGTGTTGCGCTATTTGACAAAACATGCTTCGGCAAAACCTTTTAAGAGCAAAGGTGCCACTGAAGTGGCTTCATACCTCCTTGAACTCATGATGATGTCAGTGTTTTATTCTATAGTGCTAAAACTTATTCATTTTGCCTATGAATCATTATCTATGTATCTCGTCATTATTAAATAACATAGTGAGATAATATATTAAAGTAATGTTATCTAATATTTTATTTCATAATGCTATTAATTACCTGATTTAGATTAGGATTCTTGAGTGTGATCATTTCTGACAAGGGGCAGGAATTCAACCACCACCTCATTGATGAGATTTATAAAACAACTAAAACAAGAAGACAAGTAACCTCCCCATATCACCCACAGTCAAACGGCTTAACTGGTGAGTTGATCTGCCTCATTCCAACTAAATCAGCGATCTTTTCATTATTTAATCAATTTTGAAATTTCCCTATTAGTGCCAGTTCGAATTTTAACACAAACACATAGTAAAAGTAACATAATTTTTTTTCAAATTCGCTTTTTCATAAACACTTTTACAGTGTTTTTTTCTTTTACTTTATAAAGTTTACACCTTATAGTACCTCACGTTCTTATACTGATTTCTATCGCCATTGATGATGCTCTTTGTCTTTATTGCTCTTCAAACACAGAGAGATTCAACCAGACCATTCAAAATAGTATGGCAAAGTCATACGATGACCCAAAAAAGTGTGACGAGACCCTAGCAGGCTGTGTATTTGCCTACAACACAGCAATTAATACAAGATTCCACCAATATGAGTCCCTATTTCTTGATGTTTGGAGTGTATGTATTTTAATCGCAGCAAATTGAAATATACTGTTATAAATCAATAAAAGAACAATTTAGATATTCACTTTTATTATAAGTTGCAGTTGTAAACAATCATATAGTTTTATTTCTATGTACATTAACTGATAGATCAACACTGTGTTTTTTCATTGTACACAGTGCTGACAATATGACAGATCAAATGCCAACAACATTTTTAATAATAACAACTGCCAATACACTTCATTTCAGGGAGCCAAGTCTTCAAACTGATGAAGAAGTTGGTGATATTGTGGAAGATGTGCATTCCAGGGTAGAAACCGTAAACCACCTCCTCAATATAGTCAGACATACAGCACAGAAGAACATCCGTACTGCCCAAGAAGAGCAAAAAAATATATATATTATGACTTGAGACACCAGAGTGAGGTAGGAATTAATTTCTTGCTAATGATACACAAATGATTTAAAACTTAAGTATTGTATTACTTTCACAGAAAATCTACAGGTATATCTTTATCAAATACATTGACATTACGTAATTTCCTTTATAGTACGTAGTTTCACTGGTGTGTGGCATAGATTTGATTTAACCATCGATAATACATAGAATTTTTTATATTTTTCATGAAGGACTTTCAGATTGGAAGTAAAGTGTTAAAGAAAAACCTCAGAAGGGAAGACAGAAAGGGGGGCAAAGCTGCCCCAAGGTACATGGGGCCATACATAATAGTGGTGAAGAAGCCAAACGGCACGTATATTCTGGAAAATTTACACTGGAAAAAGTTTAAGAGGGCTGTGGGTGCTGGTCAACTGAAGTAGTACAGAGAAAATAGGTGATTTTTCTTTTTAAAAATTTTACAAAATGTAAATAGCAACTTTTATCTAATCCTTCTATAAAAACAATGTTAGCTATTGAAACATCAACTTTATATTTATTGTCATTGCGTTTTCATGATCAATTTGGACAGCATTTACAGCACGTTGATTTTTCTGTATTTCAGAGCTGAAGACGAAGCTGAAACCAGGTAAATATTAAAGAATGACACAATTGAGTATTTTGTACAACAAAGAAGACTTTAAACAATAAACACCCAGTTAAAACAGGCTTTCTGTATTCTTGTCTTTTTTTAATTCAATAAATTATATATTTTTATTGATAATTGGTTACAATTAAATTGCACCAATAGAACTATAACTTCAGTGAAACGTATAAAGCATACAGATTGCAAAAAAAAGGAATATTATGGGTACGAATTAAACTCGATTTTCTTTTGCCTAAAGTGCAACAGTATGGGGGACCCTGCAATTCAAAGCAGACTGTTCATTTTAAATCTGAAAGTCTGCGGATTGTATGTTTTAATATAGGAAGTCCCCCGGACTTTCAGATTTAAAACTTAGTATCCGTGGACCCTACGTTTAAAAACTGAGTGTCTGTCAGTTTTAAAACATAGGGTCCACTGGATTCTGAAAGGGCTAGACTCTACTACACCGGCGATCGTTCTCAGTCTAAGGAGTTCGTTCGCGAAAGAGCGTCAGTGAAAGATTGTTATCGATTGTTTTTAACCCTCTATCCCCATTGAAATTTATAATTTTTTTAATATTTTATCATTTTATTTTTATCCATGCCCCCCCCTTTCCCGGTTACGCCCCTGCCATTCATGCAGTTTTCAGTTTCCTTCTAAAAAGTAAAGGCCGCAGTACTTTCTTTGATAACTTATACACAAACACAGCCATGAGAACTACAGTAAGAATACCACTGAAAGCAAGCACAGCCATGACGACGCCGACATCCAGTAAGAAATACTGGACCCAGTTCAGTCTGTAAGCTGCTTGTGAGTGAAAGTGATCCGAGCCATTGTGGCGTATTACATAGTTTATCCAATATAACAACTCATCTTGCCCAGACATGGGGGTGTCTTTGAGGAGCTCTGAGAGCTTAACAGCATTTTCCTTGAACACTTTACTCTCCAGAACACTGTGTATGGTCGTCTCCAGGATGTCCTCAGTCAAGGAACTAAAGGCCAGCCTCACTCCAACCCCAGCCCTGTCTGTTAGTGTTCTGGCGTGGTGATGCTGGTCAAACAGCAGAGGAATGGCGACCACAGGGACAGCATGGTACAGCGTCTCCCAGGTACTGCTCACTCCACAGTGGCTGATGAACAGTCTGGTGGCAGGATGGGCCAGGAGGTCATTCTGGGGGAACCATTCTACCAGGTGGGTGTTCCTGCCCAGGGATTTTGGAGGTGTTCCCTTGTAGCGCCACAGAACCTTCTGGGGAAGTTTGGCAAATACTCTGGCAAAAAGTTCTGCTTTTTCTTCAAGCATGGTTGGAACCAAGGTACCAAAGCTCATGAGAACAATGCCGTGATCAGCCCAGGAGACCAGGTCACTGAAATACTGGGGCAGAGGTTGGGGTGGTGTCCAGAGGAGGCCAGGGATGGGTTTGACATGAGGCATGACAGGGCACGGGTAATTAAAAGCAAAATGGACATTGGCTGCAATGACCAGTGAAACACGTTCAAAAGCATGTCGCATGTGGGGCCAGTTCTCATTGGGAAAATATTCCCATCGTTTTCTCTCTAAAGCTTCTATTTTGTCATTCATCCACTTTGTACCTTCCCAGTGATCGTACATGTTTTGAATTCGTTCCCAGAGAGTCATGTGATCTGACAGGCCGCCTAAAGGAAACGGCATGTAAGAGTAGAAGACAGGCTGGTGGAAGACCCACCACGAGTTCCAGAACCCATAGTTAGAGTAGACAATGGACGGCACCTGTAAGTATTCATTCAGGAATATCCCTGGACCATAGTTTACAAAATCAAAGAAATAAAGGGAGAAGTTTTCCTGTTTCAGACTCTGAATTAAGGTTTGGTCTCCAAATAAAGCATCACACAGGGTAAACTCCATGATGTCTGTGTCTCTAAGGAGAGGGATGGCCGGCTGGTCAATGTAGCTGAGAGCAGTGGTCAAGTCCAGCTCTCCACCTTGGTTGATCCATACCTCTGGCATTTTGTACCGAATCAAATGCACACCATCTATATTCCTGCTTGGCTGGTAATGGTCACTGACCAACATACTGACAGAATGATTATTGTCCCTTAGCAAGATGGCAATTTTCTCTATATTCATGGTTCTTGAGTTAAATATCTGTGAGAATGGGAAAAGAAGTATTTTCTCTCCCTTACAAATATTTAACATTACAGTCAACAAAGCCATATAAATGTGTGCCTTGATGTCCATAGTGCAGTATATGGTCCATCCAGGTAAATGAACCACTTCAGTGCTTCTTATTTACAGTGTCAGCTCCTCTTTCACATCAGTGTTAGCTTATATCCCTCTTTAGATAACAAGATAAGGTCAATAAAGGTCACGCTGGGGTAGCGATATGTTCAGGCTGGATGTACGGGGACTGGGTCAGGTTACAGAGATTGTGGGGTGAATCACAGTACTATGTATATATACTACTGCCTGATGATGGCTAGGGAATATCAGTTATTTCAGGGGGAGATCTGTTGCTACAAATATATATGAGCTAAACATGCTTATTTTTGTGATTATGAGCAAAAAAGGATAAAACTGAGATCACTAATATGATTACACACACATTATGATTTTTATATCTTTCTACATGTCATTTGGTAATCATTTCAGAAAACTGTTTAATAACATCAACAACTGCAGAAGCATGTATCGTTTCAACAAAAATGAAGTTCACACACACTGGTAACAAGCTATAATTTTAAATGCATACAAATTGTTTTAATTGAAAAACATTGGTTTACAACAACAACAAAAGACACCATTCGGTTCTAGTGATCAGTAGTGTTTTACATAGAGAAAATATGTTTTTAATGAGCATACTTCACAAACTTAGTGTTTTTTATTTTACATCTGTGACAACAAAACTATAAAACACGTAATTTACTGAAGAATTTAGATAAGTTGTTGACCAACCCACAAAGGAACCCCCACAAATCTTCCTTGACTACCTTAACTTCCAGGCAGTGTCAGTTTCAACCTAATTCTTCTCCCAGTATTCTCTCCCCTTATCACATGCATATACATGTACATGTAGTACCTGACAGAGCACATTCCAAACAGCAGGCTATCAGATCCGCAGATCAAATATGATGACCCACTGAAAAGCTTGCCGCTTAATTCTCGATTAGACACTGAATAAATTCCCTGTGCGGATTTCACAACAAGCATTCGAGTGGGTCAGACATATTTGATCTGCGGAACTGCTAGTCAGTTGTTCTGAACGCGATCATAACCAGCAGAACTTACCTTCTGTGGCTTGACTGGGGGTCCCTGGTCTGTGAGCAGTTTCACCAAATGTGCCTTGTCCTGAAAAGCATAGGAAATCCTATGTATTCAACTGTAGCAGGATAATTATTGACATTTCCAAATATTCACATTAAAACTGATCTTTTCTTTAATTTCATTATCTTGTCAATACCCTCTGTTTATACCATTAATACATGGAACATCATTTATAAAAATGATAAAAGGACTGGGAGCCCTGCTCAAATAATAATAATAATAATAATGCTAGTGAAATTACAGTGAATGCAAGCAGCCATGCACTTGGTTCTGAAAAAATATATTCTAAAATTGTACATGTGGTCAGTTATTTCTGTGTCAGCAAATATTATATGAAGTGCTTATCATTATGAATTACAAAATTGTTTAGAAGACAAAAAGTATTTCTCAACTGTTTTTTCAGGACAAAATCATTCATTTAATATGTAAAAAAAAACACAGATACATACACGTACACCAACTTTGTGTTGTCAGAGAAATTTTGCATTTGTAAATTGATGGTGCAAATATTTTAATAGTGACCCAGTTGTACCTAAAATCCTCAATTATTTAGTCCTGAAACTAAATGCAATCCAAAGCAACTATCTTAACAAGATTTATGATCATCAAAATGAGAATCTAAGTATGACATATAAAAGAAACAAAATTAATGGAATGCACAATTGAGCCATATCATTCATAAAGTACTGAGTCACGATAATGAAAACCATTACCATGGCAACCTTGGACTTTTTGAAAAATTCATTTTTCAGTAACTGTTTTGCTGTTGGTCTGGAAAAGAAAAATATTATGTGTTAGACCAGCCCGTGAGCACATACATGTATTTTCAAATCAGTATTAGGACCACTCTTGTAAATACAACCTTTAGTTTGTAACAATTAAGTGTAACATCATGAAAAATATAATTTAAAGATATTAATCAAAAAGAACTAATACATTACTTGTTTTTGCAGGCAATTCATACATTTACACTGACTCCCTTTACTACACTCATCTGTAACTTTCTCAGTACATTTGACCATCATTTTTGTACTTAGTTCCTGCCTTCAATAAAACAGCACTGTAACTTCTAAATGACTCAGAGCTAATAATTACATTCAAAATTGACAGTTTTACCTTTTCTCTGGTTCCTTTTTAAGGCACTCAGCTATCATCTTGCTAAATAGTTTGCCATAGTTTTTATACTGATCCTTGTCCTCGGCCGCTGAGTCTATGTTTGGCGGCTCATTCTGGAGGGTCAGCATTAAAACCTACACACGTTCAGATAAAAATATCAGCATAAAAACCTACACACAACATTCACATCACAACATCAGCATTAAAACCTACACACAACATTCAGATCAAAACATCAGCATTAAAACCTACACACAACATTCAGATCAAAACATCAGCATTAAAACCTACACACAACATTCAGATCAAAACATCAGCATTAAAACCTACACACAACATTCAGATCAAAACATCAGCATTAAAACCTACACACAACATTG
>NW_019775258.1:33517-70702 GCF_001039355.2 Lingula anatina
TTTTTTTTGTTTTTTTTTTTTTTTTTTTTTTTTTATTTTTTTTTTTTTTTTTATATTTTTTTTTTTTTTTTTTTTTTTTTTTTTTTTTTTTTTTTTTTTGCATTAACTCAATAAGCATTGTCCCCTTGTTTCATTGCACTGTTGCTTCTAATTTATGAAAAAGTAACTACGAGGTAAAAAAAAAATGGCCACATACTCTTGTAAAGTGACCGTAGCCTACAATGCTAAGGAAGTGTCGGACGTTAAAAAGTTTTACTTTAGCTCTGAGTCGAAATAAACGATTTTTGCACCTAAAAGTAATTTTGTTTAAGAGATTTAAAAATCTATTTTCATAGGCTTTTGATCGAAATAATACATGTATAGGGCATCAAACTGAAGCTTCCCCTTGACTCAGGGCAAGTTGGACCATCAATCGAGTCATATTACTCACAAACCTTTGCGTGCAACAGAGCTAGAGACCATTGATGAAATGAACTGAATGGTTTAAAACTGAATTTGTTACTTTCTTTTTAAACGAAAATTTATTATTCGTTGTCATTCATAAAAAACCTGCTTTATACCATTATTAATATATTATTAATTAAAACAAATTTTATTGATAGATATTTGGTTCTTGCAACACGTAGCCCCCCCCCCTACAACGTGACGTACGGAAACCTCAATAAATCTGCCTCATTTAAACTATTCATCAAAGACTCTCAAAAATCAATTTTATAAAATAAAAATGTATAAAAATGTATTTCAAGGCGTTTACATGGGATACTTACTTCAATTTCGTGTAGGGGGCCAACTTGCCCCGAACCCGGGGCAAGTTGGCCCCTCTGACGTCAACTGCGTTTTTTGTCAAATTGTGAGGCATCTGGCATTATATTTGAAAAATAATGACGTTGCATACGTAGCTTAGTTCATGGGGCTTACTTTGAAACCGGTTTTGTTACTCTAACTCATTCCTAGTTGGCTCTACAAGGCCAAAAGCGTCTAACTGGGCCAACTAGCCCCGGTCTCCCCTACTACGTCGTCCACACTTTACTGCTGTGAAATAATCTAACCAAGATATTCATATAGGCATGATGATGGGGATGCGTGCCTTACATAACAAGCTCATGAGAGCTGTTTACAGTAACATTTTTTTGCTCAACACGGGGACATGTCTCACTTTCAGTATAGCAAAAGATTATAACAAAAACTTATAAAATATCTATTTTCAACTACATCAGGGATTTTGATGAACATGAATGTAGTACCTTTAATTGAAAAATGTGAAGATTTTGCAAGCAATTGAAATTGTCCAAATTTCACAAATGAAGATGGAAGTATCAAATCACAGTTTTTTTTCTTTCGTTCGGCACCCTCACTGTAAGAGCAATTGCGATCATAGCGGATATGATTGACGTTTGTTTATATTACCCGTCAATCAAGCTGTTAGTACTTGATACCAACTATCAAAACTGAGTGAATTTGATTGATACCTTGTCAATCAAAGAAGGTAGGAAGCTGGAACTATACGAGGACTGTAGTGATCCGCTGTGTTATGATTGTGATTGACGTTTGTTTATAAAACTGCCAATCAAAGTCGTGTGCACTTGACAGCTGTATGAATTGGATAATTGGCTGTCAATCACAAGAGATATTATAATCTAAGGGCAAAAATGAAGAATATATATATTTGTAGCTCTCTAGGTAAACCTCTCAATAAATTCACGCTGTCATAGAAATGGACCGCGATAGATAAACTTCCCAGTACGTCGGCGTGTAGATCCACTAACTCGTAGCCCTCACACCGATACCTCCACGTGCTGACAATGTCAATGAAAGTATCAAGTTTACAGAACCATTTTTTTTTTTTTTGTAATTTTACAGTAAAACTAGAGGCCCTTTTCATATGATAGAATTATTACTTTCATACCCCTGTACATTCAAACTCAATATTACATGTACAATATATTGTTACTACGAATACCCATGAGCTCTTGATAAAACGTCTACTTAGATGCCGATATTAGTGACTAGTAATTTAAGAAGTGCCTGTCTTGTTCAGTTCATAGCTATTGTTAGATCCGCCTTTGATATTCAATAGTTTGGGTTGGGCCTTAGAAATTAATTAATTTTACGTGTATTATACATGTATATATTTTTACCTTCCTTCTTCTTATGTAGAAAGTGATAACAAGCACACAATTATTTTTAACTTGTTTTCGGAAGACCTGACAGTGAAATAATGCACCACGTGGTGTAAATGGGAGACTTCGAATTCCGAATTCGAAAAAAAAAACTTACATCTTAGATCTGACAGACATTAGCCGTAAGCCGTCAAATATGTCGCTTTCGCAAGTACTTCGAAAACAAACTTACCAAAAAAAACGGAGCAAATTTTGTTTTCAACATGGACCGGACTTTTTTAATCATGCATGGAAGGGCAAGGAATAGATCAACACTTAAAGGTCAACAGTAACAGTGGAGAATTCAGCACTAACAGCATCGATGTACCATCCTGATCTTTCTCTGTCCAAGGCTCTATTCCCATAGATTTTAGATCGATCTATCTCCGCGGGGAGTCTCACTAGATTACTTTCATATAATCCGACTTAAATGTCCGTCCCGCCTACTACAAGCTGTAAAGGGGTAATTAACTTTTGTGTCCGCCCCGCTGACAGCTATTTAGCGTGAACCCCCAGGGAGTTAGGTCGATCTAAAGTAGGTCGATCTAATCTATGGAAATGGGGTGCAAGTCTCTCTGTCTCATCTAGCACATTCCTATGTCTTTAGTGGAAAGCGTCGCAATCAGGGTCACCTCCAGTCAACCTCTCGTCTTGCTAAATGAGACATCTCCTGGTAAGGAAATCGGCAGTGTAACGTCTCTAAAACGCTCAAGTAAAATGTTTGTTTAAAAGACTTTTTAAAACACACTGATGTGACGGTCGACCCTTACCAAGACATTCTTCAGACTGTTTGGAATTCTTTATTAAGGCGACTGAAAAAAGTGCTGCAATTTTGTCGGTAGCCTCTTGTATCAGGCACGCCCCGACAATTGACCTTTATAAAAAAAAGCGTTGTTCAAACGTTTGAGAAAATTCATTAAGAGACGCCACTCGCTCTTTATCTACCTGTATTACATGTACCACGCAGCAGAGAGATACATCTTATGTTTACTATTGCGACTCACGGGTAGATGTTGCATACATGCAATCATAATAAATTTTAATTATGATTTATTTATTTATTTTTATTCATTAAAATGCACATTCAATTAAGATACATTTCAATGCACTAGACGGGTATATAACATAAAATTCTTAAAAAATCATACAAACTAAATTTGATATTTGTAAAACATAATTTTATCTTCCACTAAAGGGGGAAACATTACGAATAACAAACACTTTTAAAGCTTAATATTCCTTATGAAAAACTAAAAAAAGAAGCAGAGCCCATCATCAAACTAGCTCTAAAATTCATCTTTAGCTAGGTCGGTCACAGGGGTGACATCACAGACAATCTCTCTGCGGTCACCGTGTACTTCAAGGTGACATCAACGATGGAGCCCGGTACATTCATAGGGTCCTCCTCCTCCCATCCAGAATAACGAGCTAAGAATAACATACATTAACAGGTGAAATGAGGCAAAACCAAGTAATTTTTTTTCTAAATTATCTTCGTCTATTGTATGTTTGCCAAGGAAGTGGATACGATACTCCCTTGGTAACAAAAATGTACCCCCCCCCCCAAATATATATAAACTCTAATAAATTCTAATTTATTTCACGAATTACGAGAATTGGTGTAAATATATAGGAAAAAATTTAATGTTTTAGTTAAGGCTTTGTCTACGTAAAAAGAGAAAAGAATGGAAAATTCCCTATGCCTGGGTGTCGTAACATGTCCATTCCGTTAATTAGTGTCCATCTGCCCCGCACATTTGAGGTTGATATTTTGCTAGTGGTCCTTCGACTCGAGTACTTAGACTTTCTATGAGCCCGTACGTGTGTTTGCTAGTCCTTACTGATAGACTTGATGGTGGCGCAGTGGTTAACCTCAGTTATTATCCGCGGCTTGGGGTTGATGCTCACAGAGAGCATTATTTAGGCTGTCCTGTAAGTAGCCGTGTGTGTGTGTGTGTGTGTGTGTGTGTGTGTGTGTGAGAGAGAGAGAGAGAGAGAGAGAGAGAGAGAGAAAGAGAGAGAGACTGATCGAGTAATGTGGATATCCACGAATGATTCTTTCGTAATTATCCCACCATTCGCTATAAACAATGACCGTTTTACTGCTAGTGGATATTTTAATAAGTTTAAGCTGATGGTTTGTCCAGATCCGCCTATTGTATATGTACATGTATACTATTACTCTCCGTTGAGGCCTTCCTAGGGCTCTGTCCCGCTGATAAAACTACCTCACAGCGTTGAGTAGAACACAGAAGCTGGTGGTAAGATGAGTTCGTTGGGAACAAGAAGAAACGTGTTAATCTGTTTTAACATGCATTCAGCGAGAGTCCCCCTGGAGTTGGATAGATCTAGGTACACTGTAGAACAATAGTTTCATTGGGAATGAGCCCTTGGATGGCTCTGTTGGGTATTTTTGTTACCCCTGAAAACCACCGTTTATTTCCCAAGAAGTGTAATGCGTTCATATTAATTAGTGTGATCCGTGACTTGTTTATTCTTCGTCATATGTGTAACGAATCATTATACTCGTTACACATACTCTCCCGTAAAGCAAAATAAAACATATGCCTTGTTTTCGTTTTTCTGAGGTCCAGCAAGAAAAAGTCTTAAAATAATGTAGAACTGGTCAAAATGACAGGAGGATTCGAACCCAGGGAGCTCGGGATACGTGAACATGCGTATACGTCAACAAGGAAGGTGTCTTAAAAACAGCAAGTGCATGTCATGCTGTTTGATATAAGTGCAAGGTTTTGTGTGAAGTTTTTATTGTGATCAAAATTGGATCCCACGATGACGGCGTTTCTCTCACGGCCTAGGTGGTCTGGTACCGTCTCACCGTGTTTTGGTCAAAATTTATAGAACTGTCTCTCACAGTGTCGCCGCAGGCCTTATAAAGGAAGTTTCCGTTTATTTATTTATTTATTTTTTTAAATTTGAGCCGCACGTTTGGGATTAGTTAAAATCCAATTTATGAAAATAACACGAATCAGGGCTGGGCCCCTGAGGAGGTGTTTTCACAGCACCCCTTGTTGCAGGAGCAGATTAATAAATATATACAGTATTATTTTATAGGTCTAAGTTACATGTGGGATTCATAGATACAATGTTTCTTCATGATGGGGATTCCAGTGAACGGACAGTTGTAAAGAAGTAATTATCTTTCGGTACAAGTGTCTCGTCCCATTGCGTGGAGTTAAAAAACTGTCAGTGCGAAACAATTTGCTCAGTTAAAAATTATTGAAAATAATTCATGATCGAGAAAAAAAACCTGCATGTTACATGTAACAGCCAGAGACCAGTATGAAAGCCGGCCAAATCGTTTGCAGTTTATAATGCTGTGCTGGCAACAAGATTTATTCGAATGCACCCATGATATCGTGGTTTATGTCATTAATTCTGCGATCATAAATCCGCGATTCCAAGTCACAAACGGCAATTACTGAGGAAATTAAGGACGCGTCAATAACAGAAATCGATTTTCATGGATTTTGTTTAATTTAAGACACTATTGAATACGATATTTTTTTTCATGTATATAATATAGTTATTATTTGATATATTATATATTAACTGTTGTATATTCTTTAAAAGTTTCCATCTAATATTTATTTATTTATCTATTATATTTAATGGGTGTAACAAGTAATATACACTTAATAGCCTCAGTGTGTAATAAATTTAAGTTATACGACACGTGTTTTTTACACCAGTATCCATAACAAGACCCGAGACATCTATTCAAAGGAGAAAAATTCCAATTTGAGTGTGGGAAATGTAATTCTCGAGAGACTATATATCGTGACTATATACAATGGATGTGTGTGAGTGTTCATTGGTATTTGTGTGTGCGATGTTGTATTGTTCTCGTGAAACTAAAAAAATTAAATCTGAACAATCTACTTTGTCTCCGACTGCAGCAAAGGATGGTTTTTCCTCCAGATGGCGCTATAATTTTGAATTTTTATATATCTTGAGAATTGTGTTCTTAAGTACTTGTCACTTTTAATGTCAAGTCTACAGAGCATTTTAAATGGATTTTAGACTTATAATAAGCATATAATTTTAATATATTATAGTAACGCAGGCCCGTAGCCAGCAATTTTAAAAGGGGGGTTCTTTTTCTGAAAAAGAGGACCTTTTTCCATAAAAACTTCATGTACCTAGATCAAATTTTACCCAGAGTGGACCTTTTCCCAACAAAAAGGGCGGTTCTTTTGAACCCCCCGAACCCCCCCTGGCTACGGGCCTGTAACGTCTGCTGGTCAAACTTGTCAAAAACTGCTCAGTGGACCATATATGGACAACCAGTGACCTACATAATGGCGTGACATTATTTGGGGAGGGTAAGAGTCTGGGATTTTGTTCTTCTTGCATATGTCAAAATATTTTAATCACTAATGGGTCCTGTTTATTTTTATTGTGATTAATACTAAATGATATTCTTCATCTGTCAGTTATTGATGAGTACTGAATAGAAAAACAAAACACTTCATCCTGCCCCCCTCCCCCATGAAACTAATGGACCGTACAGTTAAGAAAGAGATGTCATTTCTTCAGTTCTCAGTGACCAGGGAGTGGATATGAAGCAGCCAAGAAACTAAGTATATGGATATATAAATTTCAACCATTTCAGAGCATCATTTTATGAAATTCAATTTTATCATTTCGTAATGACTTATTTGTGACTCATTTTAGAAAAATATTTGTACACGTGCATGCTTTTAAGTAGTTAGGTCATTCTCCAATATTTTCCCCACGTAACATTTCGCTTCCTCCATAATTTCATCCATGCATGTCCCAAGGAATTGAAAAAGACAGTTTTTCTTTTCCGATAACTATATAAAACTTCATTTAAAGAAAATAATGACAGTCCATATTTGTACTTGAGAAATAGTCAAGAAGGGGGAAATTTGCGGAGTGGCCCTTCCTAGTTATTGTGACCTGTTTGTCACTGTATTCAGTGTCAGCATAGAGGCGAAAGGTTAGCATATCAACATTTAGATACTCATACTCAGTATACACGGCTCTACTTGTATCTCAAAACTGCCAGATGGTTTTAGACGGTAACACTTGCAATAATAGCTTATCATCTTGACGTAAGTAGGTCAATGTGGTGCCACGCTTGTAAACGAGAGAAAAAGTATCGATATTATGCATAATTTCTAGTGTTGACAAGTTTGAATGCCATTTAAATTTAAAGATCGAGACAATTGCTTAATTCATTAACTGAAATGAATAAAGCCCCTAGCGCATTTTGAAGATATTAATTATGAATGTATTTGCATTATGAAAGTAGACAAACTGAAGGCTTAACAGTTGGTACACGGAGGCTTCAATGAAATATTCTTCTTTGCCATAAAAACGGTCGGTGCTTGTGAAAAATGTTTTAAAAAATGCGCTGGAAGGATTATTCATCCCAGTTTTATCTTTAGATTTTCTGAAAACAAAGGCAATAATTCAAATGAGAATACATGTACAATCCGTTAAAATGTGCGAGGTTAATCATTAGTTTTAAATAAAGATAAAATATATTTTGACGATTTTAAGCTCAAAGCAAGATTTTTCCAGCAATTTGGCCAAGATATATCCTATCCAAAACTAGTGAGAAAATTGCGAACGTAAAGTCCGTTTTTGAATTATTTAATATATCATTTTAAATATTTCTGATTTTTTCCCTTCATGGGTGATCTCCATTACGAGAGTGACTGAAAAAACTTTTAGCTCAGAACTGCTATAGCGTATAAGTGGATATGATCTACCATGCTCACGTGATTCTATTTTAAGGTGCATAGGGTAGAAATAAATTTATTTCATGATTTATATCAATTTATTCAACAGAACTGTAATTTTATTACGAGTTATTGACCAAACATGAAACCGAAAGATTTATATCAAATTTTATATACAGATACTAGATGTATTATATACGGACACTATATGTTTTAAGTACAGATACTGAATTTTAACCAGTTATTTATTTTATTCAAATTTGCTGAGTGACTTATGTTAATAAGGAAGGTTTCTGTTGAAAATCGGCATGACCGGATAATTTTACGAAAGTTGCTGTATTTCATTTATTTTAAATTTTTCTAAGTGTCTAGTCTGGTGTGAATATGTATGCATGTACAATATGAAACGTTTTATGCTTATATATAACTAAAATTTGTAACATTAATTTCCTGAACAAATCTTTGTGTTGCGTTAAGATGAAGAGGCTATTTATGTAATTGAAAGTTGTCATTTTTTCTAAATTTTGCTGTTTTCTTACCAGCATCTTCCATTTCATCAACCAGGTGGCGCAGAATATTAGTAAAATGTTTATATTCTTACATTTAGAAAAATGAATATTATAACAGTTGCACACCGTTTGTAACAAGATTTCCTTTTTGGAATTAGATGAAGGGAATATTGTGATATGCCCATCGGATTTTTACCCAGATTTCATTCCTGTACATGTTGCATATGTTTTTATAATATATAAG
This sequence comes from Lingula anatina, assembly GCF_001039355.2. The sequence goes on from NW_019775258.1 coordinate 42,159, forward strand.
TAGAGAGAGAGAGAGTGAGATAGACTGTTCGGAGATTTTGTAGATATTGAAATACTTTGTTTAGTATCAATAAGATCAACCATAAGTACAAGTAATTGAGTTCATAGTTTATTAATCAAATCGAATATGGAAAAGTTTGTGTCTTTTACATTTTCAAATAAAGCAGATATCAATTATTTTGTTCTACATAGTCAACGCTTGTAATGATGAACATATTCTGAAAAGACAATGTAGTTCAACAGGGAGATGCTTTAGAAATACATGAATACTTAATGTATATATGTTTTGCTCTCAATAAAAAACTTCTCAAATATATGCAAAATATCTTTGTATTTTCATTTGTAACTACACGACTCAGCGGTAAAGTCCGAGTTTGGGGGTTCGATTCCTGGCTAGGGTACTTGGAAATAAGGGGGACTTATAATTTGTTTTTCTTTTGGTTACTATAAGAAGAAAGTCTACCCGGGGAGGGTGGGTGGGAACAGTTAGAGGAGTAGGTTACGCGCTTGCCTCTGAGACAGAAGGTCGCCAGTTCGATTCCTGGCATTCCTGGGTCCCAGCAAATTACCTTTTGCAAAATAAAATCAAATAAGCACTTTGGATAACTACAAGAAGACCATACGATTTACTTAAAACCATCAGAGTCGATAGCTCACTCGGTAAGACGACAAGCTCATGAGCTATACGCCAAGCACGACTATGTGGAAAGCAGAAAGCCATGGGTTCGAGTTGAGCTGAAGGTAACGACAATAGTAAACACAGTATTGACTTTTTGCATAGTTTGAAAAGTAAATAAACGTTATTAAAATTTTACATCTTACACACATCTTACACAGGATTTCAAAGAACTGAAAATTGTATTTTTTTATCTATATAAATAGCCGCACCCGATACAACATAGCATTACAAATTTTAATTTAAAAAAAATACAAATCGAGCTTAAAACAACTACCACTATTTCCAACTAAAACACATAGGTGATTCTATGCATTTTGAAATTAGCTGCTCAAACGACTAATTCTTTTGATTTTTTTTCTTGAAAAATGTTACGGTGCACATAATACTAAGAAGAACATAAAATTCCCAGGGTTTTACCCAGAAATAATAAATAAATGAGAAGATTGACCGTGTAATACAGTAAACTTTTGTTCAAAAGTGACACCAGTGTAATTGTCTTATAAATGATTGCAAATTTCACGGAGGAACATTTTATCCAAATGCAGTGGCATCTACGATATCAAAAATTCAAAATGCATAGGATCTCTTCTACGTACTACCTCCACAAGCACTCAGGCACTCAGGACTACACACCTTATTCTATGTCATCATGCTGATTATCGCACGCAACACCTTGAAAATTAATTTTGGTAAGATTAGTGGCCCTTTGTATATGATAATTGTATATGTAGCTGGTATGTTGCGGCATTTTCTATCCTTCGCATCAAATCATAAAAAACGTGGTTGCAGTGAATGGCACATTTTTAGTGAACACTAGTTTGTCGTGCGAAACAAAGGCAGCATGAAGACATGATCAGTTTACAACCTAATCCCAGTTATAGCCATTTTTAAGAATTATATGCAACCACAGTGAAAAGTTTACACAAAAATCCGTTTTCTCAAAATAAGTTAAATCTCATAAACTTTATAAGCAAATTCTTATAAACTCAACTCTGGTCTTCAGTGTTATGTGATCAAGCAACACACAGCAAAAACAACCCAACAGGACTGATATTTAATCAGGACTTTGATCTAAATCACCTCTTCAACCCTACCAAAAACAAGGACGTTTATGTATTTTTAAATTTGTGTTATTATTTATTATTATTATCATCATTACTTTTTTCAAAATTTCCTGTTGACTTGTTTTTTTTTAATTATTTGCTGATTCCATTATTTCCATTTTGATAATTAGGAATATCCATTACACTTTGCGACAGCTTATGTAGTAATTAAAAAATGTCATCATAATAACACCTTCTATGATTTACTTTATTTCTTGGTGAAGATTTATAAATATGCTTTATGATATTGACTTAGTCTTGAATGACACACAAATTGACACTATGCTGGGAATTTTGGTAGTCTAATTAGAAATAAGTTTTTCTCATCAGATATTCAAGTATCTCCTCACTGTAATACATGTATATTTATTTCGAAAAAATCTATCCTACCCCCAGTTTCATAGCGTAAAAGCAATATTTTGTCCCCTTCCACCACTGACAATATTGGTCTGTCACTTGGTAGAAACTCGCTGTCAATACACCGAGAACCAAAGTTAGTTTATTCTTAGCTTGTATCACACCGCATATTCACAACTTTATTAAGATTCCAATACGTGTGGGCAAATTGTAATAACGTGAGCACATCTGCACTTTCATAATAGTGTAATTTCAGAAGTGTTATTATTTTTTTATAATATAGTGTTTTCAATAACTTGTAGATTTACATCTTGTTCTCGTCTTCAACTGAACACAGTATGTCTAGAGAGTTTCCTGTATGCATTTTACGTGATGGAGTCCTTCCAAAAGTTAACTTTATTAAAATGTCTTTTTTGTATTAAGATGAACTAGCAATTATTTTCAAAAGAACTTCGTCTTATTACATATTTGTCCACACGTTATTTTACAACCAAACAGAAAACCGGTCGTACTAGCACAGTGCTCTACCGTGGCTTACTGATAATTTTATGGCAATCACTTGATCATTTTTGATAATTTTGTAACGATCAGTTCATCATTTTGTTTCCATTCATCTCTTAACCAAGGCCAGTTTTTATCGACATCAATTCTGTTTAAGAGCTATTCCGAAAGTGTCGTTTCAGGTTCGAGAACTGACGAAGAGAGAGCACTGTACATGTACTACGACTTAGAAGCACACACACATATATATCGTATTACAGAGGCGGATCCAGGTTTAATATGAAACGTTTTATGCTTATATATAACTAAAATTTGTAACATTAATTTGCTGAACAAATCTTTGTGTTGCGTTAAGATGAAGAGGCTATTTATGTAATTGAAAGTTGTCATTGGGCTGTGGGTCGGGACACGCTAAAGCATAACTTCTAAAATTTTTGATATTTTAGAGGGCGAACGGTTTAGAACTATGATTCAACTAGTCAAAATTCTAATTTCAAGAGGGGACCATTGGTGTGATTTTTTTTAGAAATCGAAGAGGGGGGTTTAGGTCCCACCTGACACCCCCCTAAATCCGCCACTGTATTAAACCAGCAATATTCTGGTTTGGCGCTTGGACTTAGTCCATGAATAAAACGCTCGTTATGTTCGATTCTTGGGCTGATACACGTATGGTACAAAATATTATTACCCAAAGCAAACAAACGGCAACCCTGTAAATTAACTAGAAGACAAACTTCGACAAGCAAGACAATCTTGACATGGATGCAGGCGCTGGTCACTCAAATCTATGTCTTTGATGGAAGACCCATCCAGGCACCCAGTAAGCGGTAGTTAGGAGTCACTGAAAATAAACAGAGAAATCCACATTAAAGTGACGATGTCTAAATGGTTTGATAAAGTAATAAACATATAATCGTCACAAAAATACAACGAAGTTATTTTATACACGACAATATAGTAGACTTCAGGTAGATTTATTAGACTAAGGCGTATCCCTCCATGAGGAATATCGTGATGATGGTAAATGTGCCCACACATGCATGCACCATCTTACACTTAAACCGGTCGTATTATAGAAGTGCACTTTATAGTAGGAGAGTTATAAAAAGTTACCAGTTCTCGGATTACGCAAATGTTTTATTACGGTAAAATCTGATAAATAAAACGTTTGAGTGACGGAAATAAATTCTGATAAATATTTGACAGAAGGGTCCGGTTGGCTGACTAGGATAATTCAACTGTTTGCTGTGTGCAGGGACGGAGAAATTAGTTTTGTCTCGTTTCGTTCGTAATGCTGTTAATTCCTGGAGGAGTAAGTTTACCTCCGAAGCTAAGGAAGGGATATGCGCCCTCCGCCCCACCCACCCCACCTCAAACACACACACATGAAAAACGCGGATGGTAACTACCCTCTACCAGGGCCACAGTTAGATTTTTCATTAGATATTCACAGATATGTCTCTAGTTAAATGATAGGACTTTTCTGCACAATATGCGCACCTAGTAGGTTGTATGATAAAAGTAGATCTTCTTCAAATTCCAGTGTGCTTACATAAATGATATCGTATTCCATAAATGATATAGCAAATTCAGGCCGTTTTTTAAGAATCAAATAATAAACGTAAATATTTTAATAAAGATTAGGAACGAAAATGTAATCATGAACACTAAAGTCAAAGGAGGAACACAGTGCCAACCAAATATGTTTGTTGTCAGTAAACAGAATATATTTTACACTTGAAAAAACGAATCGCTATCGTCTAGAATGAAAAGAGTGCCATTAAGGAGGTATGGATGTATTACCTGTCCAGTCGTAGTGTTTAAGACGGATTTATGCGTTCAGAACTTTGGACAGCTGGAATACACCGTCACTTTTTTATTGGCAAATGCTCTTCCTCTGGAAAAATAATAGAAAATAATTTAATTAAGCTTTAAGTTCATTTTGCTTTGAGCTCACTGAAACAGGGTCCTGAGAACGATGTTGTAGGTTTGCTTAGCCCTCAGCGTATTATACGCAGTACGGCAGCGGGGCTGTACATGCGTATCCTCCCCATGGAGGCGATATATATATTTTATTATTTAAAAATATTAAATATTAAATTTTGGACTTCAAAGCACTCACGCCAATGGCCATTATGCCTAAAATAGGAAATGCTCCATTTTGGGGGAATTTCGTCAACGCAATGTATGCAAAGTAATCTTAGTAATCAGCACAGTACTTACCCAAAATTGCTGGAGTTTTCAGTGCCTAAATATCGTTCTTTATGTGGGAATTGTAGCAGTGTGGCATTTGAGGCTCCTTTTTTCACCATCTTCTACTGACCTTGGACCTATCTGAACACCTCTCACCAAAATACTCGCCTGGATTACATAATAAGGACACTTGACCACCTTCCGATCGGAAGCCTCGATTTAGTCTTTGTTACTAATAAGGCGTGTACACGGATTCCTTTTCCCAGTAAGGCGATTCGCGGTTTCTGAAATAAAAATGGTTAAAATAATCACATTTTGTCAGTCTTAATACTTGATATCAACTGAGCAATCAGATTTCATGGGTCGAATGAATGAACAATAAGGCGCGGGATTGTGGTAGAGAAGACAGGACGTGTACACACACACACACACACACACACACACAGTTGGTGTTGGATGGTCGGCCCGCTGAAGGGCCCCGGAAATTTTTGGTATTTTAGAGGGCGAACGGTGCCATTTGGTACGGTTTAGAACTATAATTCAGCTAGTCAAATTTCTAATTTCAAGAGGAGACCCCCCTGACCCCCCTATAAATCCGCCCCTGTTAATATACCAGTATTAGAATATTAAAAGAATGGTAAACTACAAAACTATCGTCTTTATAAAAACTTTGCACTTTGAATTTGACCAAATAATTATTTATGAAATACATGAATTAGAAGACCCGTTTATTGGCAGATGCGTAGTGAAGAGAAACTATAACCATTCATATATCATAAGACAGTTTAATGGCATAATTGAATCAAAGCAACTCGCATTTCCTTTATTGGATATTTTCTTAAAATGATTAAAGTGAGGAGAATAGGTCCATTTTGCAGGGTAGAGGTCTGTCAGAGACTGAGACTGAAATACTTGCTAGGGCTGAATATTTTCTGAACGGTTACTATTTTTCTGTCGTAGTTCATTCACCAAACGGCACTGGGACACTTTTGGAATGTCTTTAATTTTTTTAGAGTTATAAACCTGTGACAATAAATTATGTGAATGAACAAATATCATTTGTTTAATGCCATGCTTTTAGCCAGTATCTTGGTAATAACTTCAAAAGTTTTCAATCCATGCCTGAGGATTACCTTGAAGGCACCAACTGCTCTTGAGGCCCACCTTACAGAGATCTGTACTCATATTGTGGGGTCCAAGGAATTGCAGAAACACCATTTCTACCCTAGAGATTTTGATAAAAATTGTAAGACGTAATCTGCAGACCATGAAATGACTGTCTATTTATCTAAAGTCAAATCTGTGAATATCTTGCGAAAAATCAATCTGTTGCCCTGGTAGAGGATAGGCCTTTAAAAANATTTGGATCAAAACATATATATATATATATTGAAAACCTACACACAATGTTCACATCAGAACATCAGCATTAAAACCTGAGCGAAAGAGGAAAGTCAGAAAAGAATTTTACACAGCGAGCAACAAGAAAGGTAAGCCAAGGAATATGGTTGTATTCTAAATATGTTTTTTATCCCACCCACCCCTTCCCATACTCAATACTTTTCACACCCTCTTTTGCGCCTATTGCGCTTTTAGACATTCCACTGCCTAAATCATTGGGTGGCGCTTTTAAAAATTTCCCACCTTTAATAATTATGTAGAGTATGTATCACAGACATCTCGCCGTGTACAGATTTCTCTTTCAGAACTTATCATGGAGCAGTTGGGCCTCTGGGCCCACGGAATGCTGGTACGCATTTCACAATCTGTTACACTCCGCTCTTTTACTCCTTTTCATAAAATTTTTAGGGTGACTCCCATAAACACCCAACATAAATACATAATTATTAAACATAGCAAATAATTTTACTTTTCAAATATATTGGATTTATAAATAATGTCAAGGATAATGTCAAGGATAATGTCAAGGATAATGTAAGGATATGAACACCTATAAATAAGGAGAGATCCTAAGACAGAAGTATATATAGTTGTTATCATTTATTGATAAATAATTGCTTCTAGAATGAGAGTTGTTTCTAAAGGAAATCATAGTGTGTACATTTTCAAAGTTAACAGAGATTTTAACAACACAAAAAATTTCTAGCAATATATATATATATATATATATATATATATATATATATATATATATATATATATATATATATATATATATATAGCTGAGGTGCTGCCCCTGACTCCACACTTCACTCACCTCTTTCAGGGCAGGCTGAGCACACTTCACTCTTCAACTACATAACCACTAACATATATACACAGAACATCTGTCTGATATTATATCATATTATTATTAATCTTATATCTTTTTAAAGCAAAGGCAAAATTATATTATAAAACAAAACAGATGTTTTCTTTGACCATGTTATTTAAATGTCTACTTAAAGGCAAAACAGTTGAAAGTACATACAGTAACCAAGGTAAAGGGGTGAAGCAAAATTAAATATGCAAGGGAGAATTATAGAACTATGAGTTAAACATGTTTGTGGAAATATCATTCTACTGATAAAGGTGTCTTGATATTTTTAATGACAAATCATTGTTGGAAAAGGATCAATTTGTATTAAACTTCTTTGAGCTATTGCAAATCATCTTCAAATTTGTTTAATAAGCCAGCTATAGACTCAACCTGGGTACCAATGCCAAACTGGTATTGTCTACACCAATGTAGCTATCCACATCAAACCCTTTGCAATCTGTTTCAAATAAACTTCTGGTGAACTTCCTGGTGAATTATCCTATTTGTAAAGGATATGAACACCTAGCCAGTACACACTATACCTGGCCTTGCTGATTACTGCCACTTCTACAGGGGTGGATTTAGGCCGTCTTCTGGGTCTTCCAGAAGACAGTCAGATTTTCAAGTTTACGTTGACAGATATCTATTTTTTCTGTCGGAAGACGGTCAAAAATGTAGGATGGATCAGCAAAGATAATTTGGAAGACTGTCAGAAAATATCTCTGGATCCGCCCCTGCTTCTATGCAGTTTGCCACAAGGTTGCCAGGCAACAGAGAAAGCAAAGCAGCCAATCACTGGTCCTAAATGGTCATGTAATGCAAGTATTGAAGAATGGTTGTATGTGGCTTACAAACTGTAGAGAGAGAGAGAGAGAGAGAGAGAGAGAGAGAGAGCTTTGATGACAAGACTCTGTAACTATGTTCCCCTTAACATATTCTGTAATAAAAGACATGACCTAATAATGTTAATTCCTGGCACTTTAAGTCATACAAGTACATATATACACAGAGTAAGTAATTATTCTGCTCATAAAGTCAACATATGATGGCAGTTTTCCAGGGCTGAATACTCTGCTTTGTTGTGTGTGATCTTTGGCTCACACTTACAGTGTCTGAGGTCACGCTGGATTAGCTTTCATGTCTTGGTCCAATGGTAGACACTTCAATAAAGTCTGAAATACTGGTTACTTAGACAACATATTATTTAAGAAACATACCTGGCTAATTCTCACTATTCATATTAACTTATATTAACCTGAGAGAAAATATCAGTTAACTAAATTAAATTACTGAAAGTGATATGTTTAAGGGATTCAAGAACAATATCTTTTGTCCATCAATTATGTTAAAACATTTATTACTGCTTACTAGGTGATATACTATGTAACAATGTATTTCTTTTGACTCAGGATAAGACAAAGAATGAACCAGGAGAAAGCCCTGATATGAGCTTGGTGTGTGTTAATAATGTAAAAGCACTAGATAATTGACTTAGTAACCTAACACCCCATTTCCATAGATTTTTAGATCGATCTATCCCTGTGGGGAGTCTCACTAGATTACTGTCAGCTTGGCCGGCTTAAGCGTCTGTCCCGCCTACTAAAAGCTGTAAGGGGGTAATTAACTATGGTGCCTGCTCGGCTGACTGCAATTTAGCGTGAACCCCCAGGGAGTTAGGTCGATCTAAATTTTAATCTTTAGATCGATCTAAATCTCTGGGAAAGCACCCTAAGTGAGAACAACATAGGAAAAGCCACACCACATGGTACAACCAACGACCTGAATATTAATTCTTCAACTGCCAGCTACTACAGGTAACAGCACAGGAAAATAAAATCCAACTTATCTAAATGTTATTAATTTTGTTGCTCAATTGTACACAGCAACATAATTTAAATATAAACCTATTCCATAACTATATATTTTTCTTTGGCTTAATCTGCATCACTGAATGCTATTCACAACCTATTACCGTGCAAAACGTTTGCATTCTTTACTACAGTATACATATTTGAGTAAAAATTCACTGTAAGTCATACAGCAGAGAATGCTGTGATTGTGGTAGTGTCTTGACAACAGGCAACAACACAAGAAAACTTATAAATAATATCATCATTCATCTTGCTGCCATTTAAATAATTGGTGAGCTGGAAGCTTCCTTTACGACAAGGTGTGAGGTGGAAATACATGTAGGGGACATATTGAACACCAGCTTTAGAGAGCCTACCTCCTTCACACAGCTGCATCACCACCCACAGTTCATCTTTAACCACAAATGGAGTGTAATAAGACACCACATTCTCATGATGACACTGGCTCATGGCTTGAATTTCTTTCTACAAATAAAACAAAACAATTAAAAATGAACAATCTCCACATTGCTAAATTATGCCTGACTAGTCCTAACAGTGTTGGGATAACAATATAGGAAAACTGGCATAAATATAGACACCTTAGACAAAAAATCCTGAATGATCCTGCAAAAAATCTGATCATGTTGGTTTTTTTTTAAACTTGCATTTTTATTTTATTATTAAAAGCACTTAGGTTGGTAGATTTTAAGTAAAACAAAAGTGCAGTAAAAAACATGTACTTCTAGGGTGAAAGTTGCATAAATGAATAAGAATTTAAAAAAAACAAGGAAGAAACAAAAACCTTCATTAAAACTAGACAGCAAAGCTGGCAAATATACAGACACCGTACAAGAGACAAGTACTTATCGTTAATGTCAATCAATCATGCCAATTTTCAAAAGCAGCCTGCCTCATTACCAAACAAAGCCACTCAGTAAATTTAAAGTAAAACAAAAATATGGCTTGGCAGTTACGGAACGAACAAAATATAGGGTACATACTTAAAAGCTGATTATACAGTCTTTTGAACTCAATTGCTGTTTGACTTAAGGAAAGCTGTAAATTTATTATTAATAAATTGGCTGAAAAATGAAACACATTCCATGGTTAAAACTGGAAATGTATTTCAGACTAACTGAGACAAATCTAGGGTTTTGCAAGGGGTGGTGGTGGGGAGATATACTACATGTAGTATACAGGTGTTTGCCTCACTTTAAAACTGAAGATGTTAAATGCAGGAGGCTGAAGATGAGGCTGCCATGAACTCACCAGAGGCTCCACGGTGGTGCTGGCCTTCTCCAGGTTGATCCTCTTGAAGGCACATTTCTAGTTCTTTGGTGTACACAGGGAAGCCTGTACCACAGCAGTGTCCAGTCTGGGCAAAATTTGATTATATATATATCACTAAACTACAGTAGTAGCCCCAGCACCTACAGAACAGAGATCATATATATATATATATATATATATATATATATATATATATATATATATATATATATATATATATTACTAAATTACAGCAGTGACCCCAGCACCTACAAGAAAACAGAGACCATTCATATCACAAAACCAGTAGATCGGCCTACCATTTATGTCGGGTCTTCCGCCATATTGCCAAGGAGAGCCACATGGGGGCCGTAGCAATGGGGCCGTAGCGATAGTCCGAAGGTTCAATAGTCCGAAGGTTCATTGGTCCGAATATTCACTATAGAACCTTCGGACCAATGAACCCTTGATTAAAAAATCGATGAAAACGTTACCACTTTTCGGACCAATGAACCTTAGGACCAATGAACCTTCGGACTATCGAGACGCCCCCTTTGCATGCAAACATGATGGATTTGTTTAGTTGTATCCATACATATTAATTACCTAGTTACTTATTTTGCTTTAATACTGTCCTGTTTTCTTGAAAAATACCACTTCCTATGTTAACTTGCGACTGGACTTCTTTTTTCTAGTGTATAGGGAGACTGTGTGTGTGTGTGTGAGAGAGAGAGAGAGAGAGAGAGAGAGAGCAGGATAGAGATCTCAGTCCTTAGGGCCTACTCCTAATTCGTGTAAGAACACAGAGTATCCATGCATAAAACTTACATAAAGCCACCTCAACTGACAAAGTTGGGTATTTATTTCTTTATAACCCTCCCCCTCAAATTTGGAGTCTGACTGCTCTTTCAATTTATCTACATTTTTATTGCCAAAAAGTTGGTCTTATTTTAAAATAACTATTCAAGAGCGCTTTTAATAAAAAAGATCCACAAAAAGGTCCATTTTTTCCTTGGTGGTCCAGTTATGTTTTATCGTGCAATTTTAGTTGCCTATTACTTTCAGCTGTTGCTGTTGCATTTGTATTTAATTGTGAAATGTCACGGTTAATTGAAAGCTTTTTTTTTTTTTTTTGCATTAACTCAATAAGCAATGTCCCCTTGTTTCATTGCACTGTTGCTTCTAATTTATGAAAAAGTAACTACGAGGTAAAAAAAAATTGGCCCCATACTCTTGTAAAGTGACCGTAGCCTACAATGCTAAGGAAGTGTCGGACGTTGAAAAGTTTTACTTAAGCTCTGAGTCGAAATAAACGATTTTTGCACCTAAAAGTAATTTTGTTTAAGAGATTTAAAAATCTATTTTCATAAGCTTTTGATCGAATATAATACATGTATAGGGCATCAAACTGAAGCTCATTGTTTAAAGTTTCACAGAGATGTATCATCGTTGCTCATTCTAGCACCATAAAAATCAAAAGTGTGCACCCGGGGCTAGTTGGCCCCCTTGGCTCGGGGGAAGTTGGACCCTCATATTACTCACAAACCTTTGTGTGCAACAGAGCTAGAGACCATTGATGAAATAAACTGAATGGTTTAAAACTGAATCTGTTACTTTCTTTTTAAACGAAAATTTATTATTCGTTTTCATTCATTAAAAACCTGCTTTATACCATTATCAATTTATTATTAATTAAAACAAAACAAATTTTATTGATAGATATTTTGGTTCTTGCAACACGTAGGCCCCCCTACAATGTGACGTACGGAAACCTCAATAAATCTGCCTCATTTAAACTATTTATTCATCAAAGACTCTCAAAAATGAATTTTATAAATTAAAAATGTATAAAAATGTATTTCAAGGCGTTTACATGGGATACTTACTTCAATTTCGTGTAGGGGGCCAACTTGCCCCGACCCTGGGGCCAACTTGCCCCGCCACGGGGCAAGTTGGCCCCTCTGACGTCAACTGCATTTTTTTTTTTTTTTTTTTTTTTTTTTGTGAGGCATCTGGCATTAATGACGTTGCATACGTAGCTTAGTTCATGGGGCTTACTTTGAAACCGGTTTTGTTACTCTAACTCACAAGGCCAAAAGTGTCTAACTGGGCCAACTAGCCCCGGTCTCCCCTACTACGTCGTCCACACTTTACTGCTGTGAAATAATCTTACCAAGATATTAATAAAGGCATGATGATGGGGATGCGTGCCTTACATAACAAGCTCATGAGAGCTGTTTACAGTAACATTTTTTTACTAATGCTCAACACGGGGACGTGTCTCACTTTCAGTATAGCAAAAGATTATAACAAAAACTTATAAAATATCTATTTTCAACTACATCAGGGATTTTGATGAACATGAATGTAGTACCTTTAATTGAAAAATGTGAAGATTTTGCAAGCAATTGAAATTGTCCAAATTTCACAAATGAAGATGGAAGTATCAAATCACAGTTTTTTTTCTTTCGCTCGGCACACTCACTGTAAGAGCAATTGCGATCATAGCGGATATGATTGACGTTTGTTTATATAACCCGTCAATCAAGCTGTTATTACTTGACAGCAACTATCAAAACTGAGTGAATTTGATTGATACCTTGTCAATCAAAGAAGGTAGGAAGCTGGAACTATACGAGGACTGTAGTGATCCGCTGTGTTATGATTTTGATTGATGTTTGTTTATAAAACTGCCAATCAAAGTCGTGTGCACTTGACAGCTGTATGAATTGGATAATTGGCTGTCAATCACAAGAGATATTATAACCTAAGGGCAAAAATGAAGAATATATATATTTGTAGCTCTCTAGGTAAACCTCTCAATAAATTCACGCTGTCATAGAAATGGGCCGCGATAGATAAACTTCCTAGTACGTCAGCGTGTAGATCCACTAACTCGTACACTAGAAGCCCTCATACCGATACCTCCACGTGCTGACATGTCAATGAAAGTATCAAGTTTACAGAACCATTTTTTTTTTTGTAATTTTACAGTAAAACTAGAGGCCCTTTTCATATGATAGCGAAACTCCGTACATCAATTGAAATTATTACTTTCATACCCCTGTACATTCAATCCCAATATTACATGTACAGTATATTGTTACTACTATTACCCATGAGCTCTTGATAAAACTTCTGCTTAGATGCCGATATTAGTGACTAGTACTTTAAGAAGTGCCTGTCTTGTTCAGTTCACAGCTATTGTTAGATCCGCCTTTGATATTCAATAGTTTGGGTTGGGCCTTAGAAATTAATTAATTTTACGTGTATTATACATATATTTTTTTTTACCTTCCTTCTCAAAGTTCTTCTTATGTAGAAAGTGATAACAAGCACACAGTGATTTTTAATTTGTTTTCGGAAGACCTGACAGTGAAATAATGCACCACGTGGTGCAAATGGGAGAGCTCGAATTCCGAATTCGAAAAAAAAACTAAGATCTTAGATCTGACAGACATTAGTCGTAAGCCGCCAAATATGTCGCTTTCGCAAGTACTTCGAAAACAAACTTACCAAAAAAACGGAGCAAATTTTGTTTTCAATATGGACCGGACTTTTTTAATCATGCATGGAAGGGCAAGGAATATCAACACTTAAAGGTCAACAGTAACGGTGGAGAATTCAGCACTGACAGCATCGATGTACCATCCTGATCTTTCTCTGTCCAAGGCTCTATTCCCATAGATTTTAGATCGATCTATCTCCGCGGGGAGTCTCACTAGATTACTTTCAGATAATCCGACTTAAATGTCCGTCCCGCCTACTACAAGCTGTAAGGGGGTAATTAACTTTTGTGTCCGCCCCGCTGACAGCTATTTAGCGTGAACCCCCAGGGAGTTAGGTCGATCTAAAGTAGGTCGATCTAATCTATGGAAATGGGGTGCAAGTCTCTCTGTCTCATCTAGCACATTCCTATGTCTTTAGTGGAAAGCGTCGCAATCAGGGTCACCTCCAGTCAACCTCTCGTCTTGCTGAATGAGACATCTCCTGGTAAGGAAATCGGCAGTGTAACGTCTCTAAAACGCTCAAGTAAAATGTTTGTTTAAAAGACTTTTTAAAACACACTGATGTGACGGTCGACCGTTACCAAGACATTCTTCAGTCTGTTTGGAATTCTTTATTAAGGCGACTGAAAAAAGTGCTGCAATTTTGTCGGTAGCCTCTTGTATCAGGCACGCCCCGACAATTGACCTTTATAAAAAAAAGCGTTGTTCAAACGTTTGAGAAAATTCATTAAGAGACGCCACTCGCTCTTTTTCTACCTGTATTACATGTACCACGCAGCAGAGAGATACATCTGATGTTTACTATTGCGACGAGCGGGTAGATGTTGCATACATGCAATCATAATAAATTCTAATTATGATTTATTTATTTATTTTTATTCATTAAATGCACATTCAATTAAGATACATTTCAATGCGCTAGACGGGTATATAACATAAAATTCCTAAAAAATCATACAAACTAAATTTGATATTCGTAAAACATAATTTTCTCTCCCACTAAAGGGCGAAACATTACGAATAACAAACACTTTCAAAGCTTATATTCCTGATTAAAAACTAAATAAAGAAACAGAGCCCATCATCAAACTAGCTCTAAAATTCATCTTTAGCTAGGTCGGTCACAGGGGTGACATCACAGACAATCTCTCTGAGGTCACCGTGTACTTCAAGGTGACATCAACGATGGAGCCCGGTACATTTATAGGGTCCTCCTCCTCCTATCCAGAATAACGAGCTAAGAAAACATAACAAGTGAAATGAGGCAAAACCAAGTAATTTTTTTCTAAATTATCTTTGTCTATTGTATGTTTGCCAAGGAAGTGGATACGATACTCCCTTGGTAACAAAAATGTAAACCCCCCCCCCCCCCAAATATATATAAACTCTAATAAATTCTAATTTATTTCACGAATTACGAGAATTGGCGTAAATATATAGGAAAAAATTTAATGTTTTAGTTAAGGCTTTGTCTACGTAAAAAGAGAAAAGAATGGAAAATTCCCTATGCCTGGGTGTCGTCACATGTCCTTCCGTTAATTAGTGTCCATCTGCTCCGCACATTTGACGCTGATATTTTGCTAGTGGTCCCTAGACTCGAGTACTTAGACTTTCTATGAGCCCGTACGTGTGTTTGCTAGTCCTCACTGATAGACTTGATGGTGTCGCAGTGGTTAACCTCAGTTCTGAATCGGTGACTTGGGGTTGATGCTCACAGAGCATCATTTAGACCGTCCTGTAAGTAGCCGTGTGTGTGTGTGTGTGTGTGTGTGTGTGTGAGAGAGAGAGAGAGAGAGAGAGAGAGAGAGAGAGAGAAAGAGAGAGAGACTGATCGAGTAATGTGGATATCCACGAATGATTCTTCCGTAATTATCCCACCATTCGCCATAAACAATGACCGTTTTACTGCTAGTGGATATTTTAATAAGTTTAAGCTGATGATTTGTCAGTTTTCAGGCACGCTTGCACCAGATCCGCCTATTGTATATGTACATGTATACTATTACTCTCCGGTGAGGCCTTCTTAGGGCTCAGTCCCGCTGATGAAACTACCTCCCGACGTTCAGTGGAATACAGAAGCTGGTAGTAAGATGAGTTCGTTGGGAACAAGAAGAAACGTGTTAATCGCCGTTCGGTTTTAACATGCATTCAGCGAGAGTCTCCCTGGAGTTGGATAGATCTAGGTAGAACAATACTTTCATTGGGAATGAGCCCTTGGATGGCTCTGTTGGGTATTTTTGTTACCCCGCGAAAGCCAATGTTTATTTCCCAAGAAGTGTAATGCGTTCATATTAATTAGTGTGATCCGTGACTTGTTTATTCTTCGTCATATGTGTAACGAATCATTATACTCGTTACACATACTCTCCCGTAAAGCAAAATAAAACATATGCCTTGTTTTCGTTTTTCTGAGGTCCAGCAAGAAAAAGTCTTAAAATAATGTAGAACTGGTTAAAATGACAGGAGGATTCGAACCCAGGGAGCTCGGGATACGTGAACATGCGTATACGTCAACAAGGAAGGTGTCTTAAAAACAGCAAGTGCATGTCATGCTGTTTGATATAAGTGCAAGGTTTTGTGTGAAGTTTTTATTGTGATCAAAATTGGATGACGGCGTTTCTCTCACGGCCTAGGTGGTCTGGTACCGTCTCACCGTGTTTTGGTCAAAATTTATAGAACTGTCTCTCACAGTGTCGCCGCAGGCCTTATAAAGGAAGTTTCCGTTTATTTATTTATTTTTTTTTTAATTTGAGCCGCACGTTTGGGATTAGTTAAAATCCACTTTTTGAAAATAACACGAATCAGGGCTGGGCCCCTGAGGAGGTGTTTTCACAGCACCCCTTGTTGCAGGAGCAGATTAATAAATATATACAGTATTATTTTATAGGTCTAAGTTACATGTGGGATTCATAGATACAATGTTTCTTCATGATGGGGATTCCAGTGAACGGACAGTTGTAAAGAAGTAATTATCTTTCGGTACAAGTGTCTCGTCCCATTGCGTGGAGTTAAAAAACTGTCAGTGCGAAACAATTTGCTCAGTTAAAAATTATTGAAAATAATTCATGATCGAGAAAAAAAACCTGCATGTTACATGTAACAGCCAGAGACCAGTATGAAAGCCGGCCAAATCGTTTACAGTTTATAATGCTGTGCTGGCAACAAGATTTATTCGAATGCACCCATGATATCGTGGTATATGTCATTAATTCTGCGATCATAAATCCGCGATTCCAAGTCACAAACGGCAATTACTGAGGAAATTAAGGACGCGTCAATAACAGAAATCGATTTTCATGGATTTTGTTTAATTAGACACTATTGAATACGATATTTTTTTCATGTATATAATATAGTTATTATTTGATATATTATATATTAACTGTTGTATATTCTTTAAAAGTTTTCATCTAATATTTATTTATTTATCTATTATATTTAATGGGTGTAACAAGTAATATACACCTAATAGCCGCAGTGTGTAATAAATTTAAGTTATACGACACGTGTTTTTTACACCAGTATCCATAACAAGACCCGAGACATCTATTCAAAGGAGAAAAATTCAAATTTGAGTGTGGGAAATGTAATTCTCGAGAGACTATATATCGTGACTATATACAATGGATGTGTGTGAGTGTTCATTGGTATTTGTGTGTGCGATGTTGTATTGTTCTCGTGAAACTAAAAAAATTAAATCTGAACAATCTACTTTGTCTCCGACTGCAGCAAAGGATGGTTTTTCCTCCAGATGGTGCTATAATTTTGAATTTTTATAAATCTTGAGAATTGTGTTCTTAAGTACTTGTCACTTTTAATGCCAAGTGTACAGAGCATTTTAAATGGATTTTAGACTTATAATAAGCATATAATTTTAATATATTATAGTAACGTCTGCTGGTCAAACGTGTCAAAAACTGCTCAGTGGACCATATATGGACAACCAGTGACCTACATAATGGCGTGACATTTTGGGGAGGGTAAGAGTGTGGGATTTTGTTCGTCTTGCATATGTCAAAATATTTTAATCACTATTGGGTCCTGTTTATTTTTATTGTGATTAATACTAAATGATATTCTTCATCTGTCAGTTATTGATGAGTACTGAATAGAAAAACAAAACACTTCATCCTGCCCCCCTCCCCCATGAAACTAATGGACCGTACAATCAAGAAAGAGATGTCACTTCTTCAGTTCTCAGTGACCAGGGAGTGGATATGAAGCAACCAAGAAACTAAGTATATGGATATTTAAATTTCAACCGATTCAGATCATCATTTTATGAAATTTAATTTTAGCATTTCATAATGACTTATTTGTGACTCATTTTGGAAAAGTATTTGAACGCGTGCATGCTTTAAAGTGGTTTAGGCCATTCCCCAATATTTTCCCCACGTAACATTTCGCTTCCTCCATAATTTCATCCATGCATGTCCCAAGGAATTGAAAAAGACAGTTTTTCTTTTCCGATAACTATATAAAACTTCATTTAAAGAAAATAATGACAGTCCATATTTGTACTTGAGAAATAGTGAAGAAGGGGGAAATTTGCGGAGTGGCCCTTCCTAGTTATTGTGACCTGTTTGTCACTGTATTCAGTGTCAGCATAGAGGCGAAAGGTTAGCATATCAACATTTAGATACTCATACTCAGTATACACGGCTCTTGTATCTCAAAACTGCCAGATGGTTTTAGACGGTAACACTTGCTTATCATCTTGACGTAAGTAGGTCAATGTGGTGCCACGCTTGTAAACGAGAGAAAAAGTATCGATATTATGCATAATTTCTAGTGTTGACAAGTTTGAATGCCATTTAAATTTAAAGATCGAGACAATTGCTTAATTCATTAACTGAAATGAATAAAGCCCCTAGCGCATTTTGAAGATATTAATTATGAATGTATTTGCATTATGAAACAAGTAGACAAACTGAAGGCTAAACAGTTGGTACACGGAGGCTTCAATGAAATATTCTTCTTTGCCATAAAAACGGTCGGTGCTTGTGAAAAATGTTTTAAAAAATGCGCTGGAAGGATTATTCATCCCAGTTTTATCTATAGATTTTCTGAAAACAAAGGCAATAATTCAAATGAGAATACATGTACAATCCGTTAAAATGTACGAGGTTAATCATTAGTTTTAAATAAAGATAAAATATATTTTGACGGTTTTAAGCTCAAAGCAAGATTTTTCCAGCAATTTCGCCAAGATATATCCTATCCAAAACTAGTGAGAAAATTGCGAACGTAAAGTCCGTTTTTGAATTATTTAATATATCATTTTAAATATTTCTGATTTTTTCCCTTCATAGGTGAAAATCATCAATCTCTATCTCCATTACGAGAGTGACTGAAAAAAATTTTAGCTCAGAACTGCTATAGCGTATAAGTGGATATGATCTACCATGCTCACGTGATTCTATTTTAAGGTGCATAGGGTAGAAATAAATTAATTTCATGATTTATATCAATTTATTCAACAGAACTGTAATTTTATTACGAGTTATTGACCAAACATGAAACCGAAAGATTTATATCAAATTTTATATACAGATACTAGATGTATTATATACGGACACTATATGTTTTAAGTACAGATACTGAATTTTAACCATTTATTTATTTTATTCAAATTTGCTGAGTGACTTATGTTAAAAAGGAAGGTTTCTGTTGAAAATCGGCATGACCGGATAATTTTTACAAAAGTTGCTGTATTTCATTATTTATTTTATATTTTTCTAAGTGTCTAGTCTGGTGTGAATATGTATGCATGTACAATATGAAACGTTTTATTCTTATATATAACTAAAATTTGTAACATTAATTTGCTGAACAAATCTTTGTGTTGCGTTAAGATGAAGAGACTATTTATGTAATTGAAAGTTGTCATTTTTTCTAAATTTTGCTGTTTTCTTACCAGCATCTTCCATTTCATCAACCAGGTGGCGCAGAATATAAGTAAAATGTTTATATTCTTGCATTTAGAAAAATGAATATTATAACAGTTGCACACCGTTTGTAACAAGATTTCCTTTTTGGATTTAGATGAAGGGTATATTGTGATATGCCCGTCGGATTTTTACCCAGATTTCATACCTGTACATGTTGCATATGTTTTTATAATATATAAATAGAGAGAGAGAGAGAGAGAGAGAGAGAGAGAGAGAGAGAGATAGACTGTTCGGAGATTTTGTAGATATTGAAATACTTTGTTTAGTATCAATAAGATCAACCATAAGTACAAGTAATTGAGTTCATAGTTTATTAATCAAATCGAATATGGAAAAGTTTGTGTCTTTTACATTTTCAAATAAAGCAGATATCAATTATTTTGTTCTACATAGTCAACGCTTGTAATGATGAACATATTCTGAAAAGACAATGTAGTTAAACAGGGAGATGCTTTAGAAATACATGAATACTTAATGTAAATATGTTTTGCTCTCAATAAAAAACTTCTCAAATATACGCAAAATGTCTTTGTATTTTCATTTGTAACTACACGACTCAGCGGTAAAGTCCGAGTTTGGGGGTTCGATTCCTGGCTAGGGTACTCGGAAATAAGAGGGACTTATAATTTGTTTTTCTTTTGGTTACTATAAGAAGAAAGTCTACCCGGGGAGGGTGGGTGGGAACAGTTAGAGGAGTAGGTAACGCGCTTGCCTCTGAGACAGAAGGTCGCCAGTTCGATTCCTGGCATTCCTGGGTCCCAGCAAATTACCTTTTGCAAAATAAAATCAAATAAGCACTTTGGATAACTACAAGGGGACCATACGATTTGTTTAAAACCATCAGAGTCGATAGCTCACTCGGTAAGACGACAAGCTCATGGGCTATACGCCAAGCACGACTATGTGGAAAGCAGAAAGCCATGGGTTCGAGTTGAGCTGAAGGTAACGTCAATAAGAAACACAATATTGACTTTTTGCATAGTTTGAAAAGTAAATAAAGGTTATTAAAATTTTACATCTTACACACATCTTACACAGGATTTCAAAGAACTGAAAATTGTATTTTTTATCTATATAAATAGCCGCACCCGATACAACATAGCATTACAAATTTTAATTTAAAAAAATACAAATCGAGCTTAAAACAACTACCACTATTTCCAACTAAAACACATAGGTGATTCTATGCATTTTGAAATTAGCTGCTCAAACGACTAATTCTTTTGATTTTTTTTTTTCTTGAAAAATGTTACGGTGTACATAATACTAAGAAGAACATAAAATTCCCAGGGTTTTACCCAGAAATAATAAATAAATGAGAAGACTGACCGTGTAATACAGTAAACTTCTGTTCAAAAATGACACAAGTGTAATTGTCTTATAAATGATTGCAAATTTCACGGAGGAACATTTTATCCAAATGCAGTGGCATCTACGATATCAAAAATTCAAAATGCATAGCATCTCTTCTACGTACTACCTCCACAGGACTACACACCTTATTCCATGTCGTCATGCTGATTATCGCACGCAACACCTTGAAAAATTAATTTTGGTAAGATTAGTGGCCCTTTGTATATGATAATTGTATATGTAGATCGTATGTTGCGTAATTTTCTTCTTTCGCATCAAAGCATAAAAAACGTGGTTGCAGTGAATGGCACATTTTGAGTGAACACTAGTTTGTCGTGCGAAACAAAGGCAGCATGAAGACATGATTGGTTTACAACCTAATCCCAGTTATAGCCATTTTTAAGAATTATATGCAAACACACTGAAAAGTTTACACAAAAATCCGTTTTCTCAAAATAAGTTAAATCTCATAAACTTTATAAGCAAATTCTTATAAACTCAACTCTGGTCTTCAGTGTTATGTGATCAAGCAACACCCAGCAAAAACAACCCAACAGGACTGATATCTAATCAGGACTTTTGATCTAAATCACCCCTTCAACCCTACCAAAAACAAGGACGTTTGTGTGTTTTTTAATTTGTGTTATTATTTATTATCATTATATCATATTATTTATCATCATTACTTTTTTCAAAATTTCCTGTTGAATTGTTTTTTTAAATTATTTGCTGAAGAGGACTGAAAAAGATGACCGTCTACAAAACTTCATTTTGATAATTAGGAATATCCATTACACTTTGCGACAGCTTATGTAGTAATTAAAAAATGTCATCATAATAACACCTTCTATGATTTACTTTATTTCTTGGTGAAGATTTATAAATATGCTTTATGATATTGACTTAGTCTTGAATGACACACAAATTGACACTATGCTGGGAATTTTGGTAGTCTAATTAGAAATAAGTTTTTCTCATCAAATATACAAGTATCTCCTCACTGTAATACATGTATATTTATTTCGAAAAAATCTATCCTACCCCTAGTTTCATAGCGTAAAAGCAATAGTTTGTCCCCTTCCAGCACTGAAATATTGGTCTGTCACTTGATAGTCACACGCAGTCAATACACCGAGAACCAAAGTCAGTTTATTCTTAGCTTGTATCACACCGCATATTCACAATTTTATTAAGATTCCAATACGTGTGGGCAAATTGAAATAACGTGAGCACATCTGCACTTTCATAATAGTGTAATTTCAGAAGTGTTATTATTTTTTTTATAATATAGTGTTTTCAATAACTTGTAGATTTACATCTTGTTCTCGTCTTCAACTGAACACAGTATGTCTAGAGAGTTTCCTGTATGCATTTTACGTGATGGAGTCCTTCCAAAAGTTAACTTTATTAAAATTTCTTTTTTGTATTAAGATAAAATAGCAATTATTTTCAAGAGAACTTCGTCTTATTACATATTTGTCCACACGTTATTTTACAACTAAACAGAAAACCGGTCGTACTAGCACAGTGCTCTACCATGGCTTACTGATAATTTTATGGCAATCACTTGATTATTTTTGATAATTTTGTAACGATCAGTTCATCATATTGTTTCCATTCATCTCTTAACCAAGGCCAGTTTTTATCGACATCAATTCTGTTTAAGAGCTATTCCGAAAGTGTCGTTTCAGGTTCGAGAACTGACGAAGAGAGAGCACTGTACATGTACTACTACTTAGAAGCACACACACACATATATCGTATTCCAGAGGCGGATCCAGGTTTATTTGAAGAGGAGTACGAAGCCTGGGCTGTGGGTCGGGGCACGCTAAAGGGCCACAAAATTTTTTGATATTTTAGAGGGCAAACGGTGCCATTCGGTACAGTTTAGACCTATGATTCAACTAGTCAAAATTCTAATTTCAAGAGGGGACCATTGGTGTGATTTTTTTTAGAAATCGAAGAGGGGGGGTTAGGTCCCACCTGACAACCCCCTAAATCAGCAATATTCTGGTTTGGCGCTTGGACTTAGTCCATGAATAAAACGCTCGCTATGTTCGATTCTATGTTCGATTCACGTATGGTACAAAATATTATTACCCAAAGCAATCGTTACATTTCATAACAAACGGCAACCCTGTAAATTAACTAGAAGACAAACTTCGACAAGCGAGACAATCTTGACATGGATGCAGGCGCTAGCCACTCAAATCTGATGTCTTTGATGGAAGACGCATCCAGTAAGCGGTAGTTAGGAGTCACTGAAAATAAACGGAGAAATCCACATTAACGGGGCGATGCCTAATGGTTTGATAAAGTAATAAACATATAATCGTCACAAAAATACAATTAAGTTATTTTATACACGACAATATAGTAAACTTAAGGTAGATTTATTAGACTAAGGTGTATCCCTCCATGAGGAATATCGTGATGATGGTAAAAGTGCCCACACATGCATGCACCATTTTACACTTAAACCGGTCGTATTATAGAAATGCACTTTATAGTAGGAGAGTTATTAAAAGTTACCAGTTCTCGGATTACGCAAATGTTTTATTACGGTAAAATCTGATAAATAAAATGTTTGAGTGACGGAAATAAATTTTGATAAATATTTGACAGAAGGGTCCGGTTGGCTGACTAGGATAATTCAACTGTTTGGTGTGTGCAGGGACGGAGAAATTAGTTTTTTCTCTCGTTTCGTTCGTAATGCTGTTAATTCCTGGAGGAGTAAGCTTACCTCCGAAGCTAAGGAAGGGCTACCCCCCCCCCCCACCCCCCACGGATGGTAACTACCCTCTACCAAGGCCACAGATTTTTCATTAGATATTCACAGATATGTCTCTAGTTAAATGATAGGACTTTTCTGCACAATATGCGCACCTAGTAGGTTGTATGATTAAAGTAGATCTTCTTCAAATTCCAGTGTGCTTACATAAATGATACCGTATTCCGAGCGATAGCAAATTCAGGCCGTTTTTTAAGAAACAAATAATTAACGTAAATATTTTAATAAAGATTAGGAACGAAAATGTAATCATGAACACTTAAGTCAAAGGAGGATCACAGTGCCAACCAAATATGTTTGTTGTCAGTAAACAGAATATATT
Source organism: Lingula anatina (assembly GCF_001039355.2). The sequence continues at coordinate 66,299 of NW_019775258.1, forward strand.
TTACACTTCGCTATCGTCTAGAATGAAAAGAGTGCCATTAAGGAGTTATGGATGTATTACCTGTCCAGTCGTAGTGTTTAAGACTGATTTATGCGTTCAGAACTTTGGACAGCTGGAATGAACCGCCACTTTTTTATTGGCAAATGCTCTTCCTCTGAAAAAATAATATAAAATAATTAATTAAGCTTTAAGTTCATTTTGCTTTGAGCTCACTGAAACAGGGTCCTGAGAACGATGTTGTAGGTTTGCTTAGCCCTCAGCGTATTATACGCCGTACGGCAGCGGGGCTGTACATGCGTATCCTCCCCATGGAGGCGATATATATTTTTATTATTTGAAAATATTAAATATTGAATTTTGGACTTCAAAGCACTCACGCCAATGGCCATTATGCCTAAAATAGGAAATGCTCCATTTTGGGGAAATTTCGTCAACGCAATGTATGCAAAGTAATCTTAGTAATCAGCACAGTACTTACCAAAAATTGCTGGAGTTTTCAGTGCCTAAATATCGTTCTTTATGTGGGAATTGTAGCAGTGTGGCATTTGAGGCTCCTTTTTTCACCATCTTCTACTGACCTCGGACCTATCTGAACACCTCTCACGAAAATACTCGCCTGGATTACATAATAAGGACACTTGACCACCTTCCGATCGGAAGCCTCGATTTAGTCTTTGTTACTAATAAGGCGTGTACACGGATTCCTTTTCCCAGTAAGGCGATTCGCGGTTTCTGAAATAAAAATGGTTAAAATAATCACATTTTGTCAGTCTTAATACTTGATATCAACTGAGCAATCAGATTTCATGGGTCGAATGAATGAACAATAAGGCGCGGGATTGTGGTAGAGAAGACAGGACGGGCGCACACACACACACACACATACACACACAGTTGGTGTTGGATGTGCGGCCCGCTGAAGGGCCCCGGAAATTTTGGTATTTTAGAGGGCGAACGGTGCCATTTGGTACGGTTTAGAACTATAATTCAGCAGTAGTCAAATTTCTAATTTCAAGAGGAGACCCCCCTGACCCCCCCCCCTATAAATCCGCCACTGTTAATATACCAGTATTAGAATATTAAAAGAATGGTAAACTACAAAACTATCGTCTTTATAAAAACTTTGCACTTTGAATTTGACCAAATAATTATTTATAAAATACATGAATTAGAAGACCCGTTTATTGGCAGATGCGTAGTGAAGGGGAAATATAACCATTCATATATCATAAGACAGTTTAATGGCATAATTGAATCAAAGCAACTCGCATTTCCTTTATTGGATATTTTCTTATAATGATTCAAGTGAGGAGAATAGGTCCATTTTGCAGGGTAGAGGTCTGTCAGAGACTGAGACTGAAATACTTGCTAGGGCTGAATATTTTCTGAACGGTTACTATTTTTCTGTCGTAAATTTAAACGGCACTGGGACACTATTGGAATGTCTTTAACTTTTTAAAGTTATAAACCTGTGACAATGAATTATGCGAATGAACAAATATCATCTGTTTAATGCCATGCTTTCAGCCAGCATCTTGGTAATAGCTTCAAAAGTTTTCAATCCATGCCTGAGGATTACCTTGAAGGCACCAACTGCTCTTTAGGCCCACCTTACAGAGAGCTGTACTCATATTGTAGGGTCCAAGGAATTGCAAAAACACCATTTCTACCCTAGAGATTTTGACAAAAATTGTAAGACGTAATCTGCAGACCATGAAATGACTGTCTATTTATCTAAAGTCAAATCTGTGAATATCTTGTGAAAAATCAATCTGTTGCCCTGGTAGAGGGTAGGGTGGAGGGGCAAACGCCACCCCCCCCCCAAGTCCCTGAAAATTCCGACCCTGATGAAACAACCAGAATAAATGTCCCCAACCCTGCTTGAACAAAGCCAGAATTCCCAGCAGACTAGCGTGCATGCTATCGTTTGTTTCTCGAGAGGTGTCAGTGATTGTCTCTGAAATTCCTGATCTCAGTCCTCACCAGTTGGATAAACCCCAAAATTATCTAGACTTGGAAACTAATGATGTATTTTCTTTATAATATTAAAAAAACAGTGCTAAAATAAGTCAGAAAAACAACATTCCCCTTTTTTAATTATTGTGTTTTAATGGAAATCTCAATTCATATTTGTATATTCCTGCACAGCGCCATACATGTGTACGGCCTCCGCAATGAAAAAGGAGTGCTTCAGAACACAGCTCTGACTGGTGTGTACAGCTATTGTATGACACTCCTCACAGCAATAGGGGTGGAAATAAACTTAGTTTGTTTAGATTATGTAAACAAGGATTACGAGTTAGTTGTTATGTCAAAGAAAAAAGAAAAAAAAAGAAAAAAAACCATCATCGTCAATTAAACACCAAAGCGTACTTGTTAAGTACAGGTGTGGTATGGGGTGATCCCGTTTTAAATAGAAACAGGTCGATATGAAGAATTAGCTATCGTGGAAAGAACGTGTCCATTATTTGAATCTGAGTGTATAGAGGATGAGGCCCACTTCTTAGTTAAATGTTCGTTTCTATTGATGAACGAGTTGAATATTGCCAGGCGTTTTAACAACAATTCTGATGATTTAAGTTTTTTATTTTGATTATTAATGATAACATGTTTAATTTAGTTGCCAAGAGCTGCAGCCGATTTTAAGATTTAAAGAGAGATTTTATCTATGAATAATACTTAGAAGTATATTTTACGTGATATCCAGTCTCTCAGAGTTCTATACAGAACTACCATGTTTTACTGCTTTGAATTCTGTACTTCTTTTTATATGAGCGAGACCAATATAAAATATCTTGAAAAAAATATCATATAAATACAACAACGAATCTTCTGACCAGCCATAATTATTTATTAGATACAACATTTAACACTAGCAACATTCTTTATAACTAAACCCAAATAAACTTGGATAAAACTAATACAGCTTACACTAGACATTGAAGACAGCACATTACAGGTAAAAGACAAAATCAAATAAACAAATTCAAAGACATCCAGGCAACGTACAGGGTACAAAGTAGATGGCAGAAGAGTTTTAAAAATATTATATATATTCACCAAAATGTCACGCATGTTCTGACTTTAAAAAGCCAATGTTGTTAACTCTTCACAAGCTCTTTTGATTATCTGAACAACCATCAATACACACTACTACATGTAGCAGTATGTCAGCACACTTTCCATGAGTAAAATGACATAAAACTTATAAAGCTTTAATAATAGTGTAAAAAGAGAAAAAAAGAGATATCTACCTCAAGTTTTAGACATTATGAAAGCAAATGGTTCTGTAGTTTGTTAAGTTAGGGTGAACATTACAGGTGTGTTAGACAATAACAGCTTGGACAGACAAAGTGACCAGAATATATAGACACATACACTGCCTGTATGTGAACATACTAACACATTAAACAAATCATTTTAAAGAGACAGTTTCATTGTCATCCAGATAAGAAAAATGACAAAAATTTTAAAATGTATAAAAAAAATCAGAAAATTTCACCTCAGTAACAGGTATGGTCTGTCTAAAAATGTTTTATCATTGTTCCCAAGGTTTAGGTTCTCTGAGCAATCAGGAATACACACCACTGTTACAGCACACTGTCAATATTTTAAATTACACAATAGTTAATTAACAATTGCAATATTCTAAATGAGTAAGCAGGGTACTCTGGAAAAAGAACAATATAACTAAAAACACTGAAAATTACATTGAAAAGACTGGCAAATCCCAAATGACTTAAAATAGTTTTAAATGTTAATAATTTTGTCAAATCTTGTCCAGTGTTTATGAAATTTGTACAAATGATGCTTAACAACAATAAAAATCTGTGATAAGCTGATCAGTTGACTGTATGTAATGAAAAGTTTTTTTGAGGACAATATATATCGGACAACTGAAAAATTACATTGAAAAGATTGGGAAATCGCAGGACTTAAAATAATTTAAAATGTTAATAATTTTGTCAAATTTTGTCCAGTGTTTATGAAATTTGTACAAATGATGCTTAACAACAATAGAAATCTGTGATAAGCTGATCAGTTGACTGTATCTAATGAAAAGTGTTTTTAAGATAATATATTTTGGACAACTATAAAATTACATTGAAAAGACTGGGAAATTGCAGGCCTTTAAATAGTTAAACGCTAATAATTTTGTCAAAAATGGTCCAATATTTCTGAAATTTGTACAAATGATGCTTAACAACAATAAAAATCTGTAATAAGCTGATCAGTTGACTGTGACTAATGGAAAGTTTTTTTAGGACAATATGTTTCGGACAACTAAAAAATTACATTGAAAAGATTGGGAAATCGCGGGACTTAAAATAGTTAAACATTAATAATTTTGTCAAATCTAGTCCAATTTTTCTGAAATTTGTGCAAATGAAGCTAAATAACAAT
>NW_019775258.1:71431-96702 GCF_001039355.2 Lingula anatina
TGATAAGCTGATCAGTTGACTGTGACTAATGTAAAGTTTTTTTTTAGGACAATATATTTCGGACAACTATAAAATTACATTGAAAAGACTGGGAAATTCAATGACTTAAAATAGTTAAACGCTAATAATTTTTTCAAAAATGGTTCAATATTTCTGAAATTTGTGCAAATGATGCTTAACAACAACAAAAATCTGTGATAAGCTGATCGGTTGTCTGTGTTGTTTTGTTATGGTAAAGTTAATGGGAAATTGATCATCAGAAGAGTGAGAATTAACTGAAACAAATATTTCAATATTGCAATGTATTATTTACTCTGAGGGATAACAGCAAATGTGATGATTTGAGGTTGTTTGTGTTGGAAGTTGCAAGTTACCTAAACTGTCATCTGGAAAACAATATATACCCATAAATGACTTCTCCTTACTACCAATGCCATATGCAGATTTCTCCTTACAATGGGATTCTGGGAGGGGTTGTTGTTATCACAATATCTGACAATGTCCTAAATCTTGCCTAATATCGTGTACTGTACACATGGATAAGACATAGTGCTGCTCTTGGTGCTGTCTTTCACTGCCTTCTTTTTTCATGGTAAGAGTACTCTGGAAAAAGAACAACATAAATGAAAGAACTGAAAATTTACATTGAAAAGACTGGCAAATTCAATGACTTAAAATAGTTAAACGCTAATTATTTTGTCAAACATGTTCCAATATTTCTGAAATTTGTACAAATGATGCTTAACAACAATAGAAATCTGTGATAAACTGATCAGTTGACTGTATCTAATGAAAAGTGTTTTTAAGATAATATATTTCGGACAACTATAAAATTACATTGAAAAGACTGGGAAATTGCAGGCCTTTAAATAGTTAAACGCTAATAATTTTGTCAAAAATGGTCCAATATTTCTGAAATTTGTACAAATTATGCTTAACAACAATAAAAATCTGTGAAAAGCTGATCAGTTGACTGTGACTAATGGAAAGTTTTTTTTAGGACAATATATTTTGGACAACAAAAAAAATTACATTGAAAAGATTGGGAAATCGCGGGATTAAAATAGTTAAACGTTAATAATTTTTTCAAAAATGTTCCAATATTCCTGAAATTTGTACAAATGATGCTTAACAACAATAAAAATCTATGATGAGCTGATCAGTTGACTGTGACTAATGAAAAGTGTTTTTAATGACAATATATTTGGGCAAACTGAAAATTACATTGAAAAGACTAGCAAATTCAATGACTTAAAATAGTTAAACGTTAATAATTTTGTGAAATCTGGTCCAATATTTCTGAAATTTGTACAAATGATGCTTAACAACAATAGAAATCTGTGATAAGCTGATCAGTTGACTGTATCTAATGAAAAGTGTTTTTAAGATAATATATTTCGGACAACTATAAAATTACATTGAAAAGACTGGGAAATTCAATGACTTAAAATAGTTAAACGCTAATAATTTTGTCAAATCTAGTCCAATTTTTCTGAAATTTGTGCAAATGAAGCTAAATAACAATAAAAATCTGTGATAAGCTGATTAGTTGACTGTATCCAATGAAAAGTTTTTTTTAGGACAATATATTTCGGACAACTAAAAAATTACATTGAAAAGATTGAGAAATCACGGGACTTAAAATAGTTAAATGTTAATAATTTTGTCAAATCTAGTCCAATTTTTCTGAAATTTGTGCAAATGAAGCTAAATAACAATAAAAATCTGTGATAAGCTGATTAGTTGACTGTATCCAATGAAAAGTTTTTTTAGGACAATATATTTCGGACAACTAAAAAATTACATTGAAAAGATTGAGAAATTACGGGACATAAAATAGTTAAATGTTAATAATTTTGACAAATCTAGTCCAATTTTTCTGAAATTTGTGCAAATGAAGCTAAATAACAATTAAAATCTGTGATAAGCTGATCAGTTGACTGTATCTAATGAAAAGTATTGTCTTCGGATGATATATTTGAGAAAAGAGAATGTTACACTGAAAATTTACACTGCAAAATTCCATGACTGAAAATAGTTAAACGCTAATAATTTTGTCAAAAATGTTCCAATATTTCTGAAATCTGTACAAATGATGCTTAACAACAATAAAAATATGTTATAAGCTGATCAGTTGTCTGTGTTGTTTTGTTATGATAAAGTTAATGGGAAATTGATCATCAGAAGAGTGAGAATTAACCAAAACAAATATTTCAATATTGCAATGTACATACGTATTATTTACTCTGAGAGAAAACAGCAAATGTGATGATTTGAGGTTGTTTGTGTTGGAAGTTGCAAGTTACCTAAACTGTCATCTGGAAAACAATATATACCCATAAATGACTTCTTCTTACTACCAATGCCATATGCAGATTACTCCTTACAATGGAATTCTGGAAGGGGTTGTTGTTATCACAATATCTGACAATGTACTAAATCTTGCCTAATATCGTGTACTGTACACATGGATAAGACAAAGTGCTGCTCTTGGTGCTGTCTTTCACTGCCTGCTTTTTCATGGTAAGGGTACTCTGGAAAAAGAACCATATAACTGAAAGAACTGAAAATTACATTGAAATGACTCACAAATTCAATGACTTAAAATAGTTAAACGCTAATAATTTTGTCAAAAATGGTCCAATATTTCTGAAATTTGAACAAATGATGTTTAACAACAATAAAAATCTGTGATAAGCTGATCAGTTGACTGTGTCTAATGAAAAGTTTTGTTTTAGGACAATATATTTCCGACAACAAAAAAATTACATTGAAAAGATTGGGAAATCGCAGGACTTAAAATAGTTAAACATTAATAATTTGGTCAATTCTGGTCCAATTTTTCTGAAGTTTGTGCAAATGAAGCTAAATAACAATAAAAATCTGTGATAAGCTGATCAGTTGACTTTGACTGATGAAAAGTATTGTCTTCGGATGATATATTTGAGAAAAGAGAATGTTACACTGAATATTAACACTGCAAAATTCCATGACTGAAAATAGTTAAATGCTAATAATTTTGTCAAAAATGTTCCAATATTTCTGAAATTTGTACAAATGATGCTTAACAACAATAAAAATCTGTGATAAGCTGATTGGTTGTCTGTGTCTTTTTGTAATGGTAAAGTTAATGGGAAATTGATCATCAGAAGAGTGAGAATTAACCGAAACAAATATTTCAATATTGCAATGTATTATTTACTCTGAGAGAAAACAGCAAATGTGATGATTTGAGGTTGTTTGTGTTGGAAGTTGCAAGTTACCTAAACTGTCATCTGGAAAACAATATATACCCATAAATGACTTCTCCTTACAATATATTTTTGACAACTAAAAAATTACATTGATAAGACTGGGAAATTGCAGGCCTTAAAATAGTTAAACGCTAATAATTTTTTCAAAAATGTTCCAATATTTCTGAAATTTGTACAAATGATGCTTATCAACAATAAAAATCTGTGTTTGTGTTGGAAGTTGCAAGTTACCAAAACTATCATCTGGAAAACAATATATACCCATAAATGACTTCTCCTTACTACCAATGCCAGATGCAATTTACTCCTTACCATGGGATTCCGGAAGGGGTTGTTGTTATCACAATATCTGACAATGTCCTAAATCCTGCTAAATATCATGTACTGTACACATGGATAAGACATAGTGCTGCTCTTGGTGCTGTCTTTCACTGCCTTCTTTTTCATGGTAAGGGTACTCTGGAAAAAGAACCATATAACTGAAAGAACTGAAAATTACATTGAAATGACTGGCAAATTCAATGACATAAAAAAGTTAAACATTAATAATTTTGTGAAATCTGGTCTAATATTTCTGAAATTTGTACAAATTATGCTTAACAACAATAAAAATATGTGATAAGCTGATCAGTTGACTGTGACTAATGTAAAGTGTTTTTTAGGACAATATATTTGGGAAAACTGAAAATTACATTGATAAGACTGGGAAATCGTAGGACTTAAAATAGTTAAACGCTAATAATTCTGTCAAAAATGTTCCAATATTTCTGAAATTTGTACAAATGATTTTTAACAACAATAAAAATCTGTGATAAGCTGATCAGTTTACTGTATTTAATGAAAAGTGTTTTTAAGGACAATATATTTGGGAAAACTGAAAATTATATTGAAAAGACTGGCAAATTCAATGACTTAAAATAGTTAAACGCTAATAACTTTGTCAAAAATGTTCCAATATTTTTGAAATTTGTGCAAATGATGATTACCAATAATAAAAATCTGTGATAAGCTGATCATTTGTCTGTGTCTTTTTGTAATGGTAAAGTTAATGGGAAATTGATCATCAGAAGAGTGAGAATTAACCGAAACAAATATTTCAATATTGCAATGTATTATTTACTCTGAAAGAAAACAGCAAATGTGATGATTTGAGGTTGTTTGTGTAGGAAGTTGCAAGTTACCTAAACTGTCATCTGGAAAACAACATATACCCATAAATGACTTCTCCTTACTACCAATGCCAGATGCAGATTACTCCTTACAATGGGATTCTGGAAGGGGTTGTTGTTATCACAACATCTGACAATGTCCTAAATCCTGCCAAATATAGTGCACTGTACACATGGATAAGACATAGTGCTGCTCTTAGTGATGTCTTTCACTGCCTGCTTTTTCATGGTAAGGGTACTCTGGAAAAAAAACAATATAACTGAAAGAACTGAAAATTTACATTGAAAAGACTGGCAAATTCAATGACTTAAAATAGTTAAACGTTAATAATTTTGTGAAATCTGGTCTAATATTCCTGAAATTTGTACAAATGATGCTTATCAACAATAAAAATCTGTGTTTGTGTTGGAAGTTGCAAGTTACCTAAACTGTCATCTGGAAAACAATATATACCCATAAATGACTTCTCCTCACTACGAATGCCAGATGCAGATTATTCCTTACAATGGGATTCTGGAAGGGGTTGTTGTTATCACAATATCTGACAATGTCCTAAATCCTGCCAAATATAGTGCACTGTACACATGGATAAGACAAAGTGCTGCTCTTGGTGCTGTCTTTCACTGCCTGCTTTTTCATGGTAAGGGTACTCTGGAAAAAGAACCATATAACTGAAAGAACTGAAAATTACATTGAAAAGACTGGCAAATTCAATGACTTAAAATAGTTAAATGTTAATAATTTTGTCAAATCTGGTCTAATGTTTCTGAAATTTGTAGAAATGATGCTTAACAACAATAATAATATGTGATAAGCTGATCAGTTAACTGTGACTAGTGAAAAGTGTTTTTTAAGACAATATATTTGGGAAAACTGAAAATTACATTGATAAGACTGGGAAATTGTAGGACTTAAAATAGTTAAATGTTAATAATTTTGTCAAATCTGGTCTAATGTTTCTGAAATTTGTACAAATGATGCTTAACAACAATAAAAATATGTGATAAGCTGATCAGTTGACTGTTTTTAATGAAAAGTGTTTTTGAGGACAATATATTTGGGAAAACTAAAAATTACATCGAAAAGACTGGGAAATTGTAGGACTTAAAATAATTAAACGCCAATAACTTTGTCAAAAATGTTCCAATATTTCTGAAATTTGTACAAATAATGCTTAACAACAATAAAAATCTGTGATAAGCTGATCGGTTGTCTGTGTCATTTTGTTATGGTAAAGTTAATGTGAAATTGATCATCAGAAGAGTGAGAATTAACTGAAACAAATATTGCAATATTGCAATGTATTATTTACTCTGAGAGAAAACAGCAAATGTGATGATTTGAGGTTGTTTGTGTTGGAAGTTGCAAGTTACCTAAACTGTCATCTGGAAAACAATATATACCCATAAATGACTTCTCCTTACTACCAATGCCATATGCAGATTACTCCTTACAATGGGATTCTGGGAGGGGTTGTTGTTATCACAATATCTGACAATGTCCTAAATCTTGCCTAATATCGTGTACTGTACACATGGATAAGATATAGTGCTGCTCTTGGTGCTGTCTTTCACTGCCTTCTTTTTTCATGGTAAGAGTACTCTGGAAAAAGAACAACATAAATGAAAGAACTGAAAATTTACATTGAAAAGACCGGCAAATTCAATGACTTAAAATAGTTAAACGTTAATACATACCACGGGGCTGATATCAAAACAAAAGAATTGCAGGGGCCGATACAATGAATGAGACGGAGTGACTGCCACGTGCGGAAGATGGGCAGGAAATCGGCCAACTACTCTGAAAACCACTAACGCAAACGAAGATGATTGGACGGTGACCGTAATTAGGCAGTAAACGCGGGGAAAGTCCATTCTTTGATATCACCCCATGCATGGTGATATCAGCGTGTTCTATTCAAAGTAAGGGGTATTGGGTGGGGAACACGCACGATTTCCCTTTGTATGTATGACAAATAATGCACTGTTACCCCCTCGCCCGATATCCACGATAGCATGCCTCGCTGGCGCACGGCCTGCTATCGTGATATCGGGCTCGTGGACAGTGCATTATTTACTACATAATTTTGTGAAATCTGGTCTAATATTTCTGAAATTTGTACAATTGATGCTTAACAACAATAGAAATCTGTGATAAGCTGATCAGTTGACTGTATCTAATGAAAAGTATTGTCTTCGGATGATATATTTGAGAAAAGAGAATGTTACACTGAAAATTAACACTGCAAAATTCCATGACTGAAAATAGTTTAACGCTAATAATTTTGTCAAAAATGTTCCAATATTTCTGAAATCTGTACAAATGATGCTTAACAACAATAAAAATATGTTATAAGCTGATCGGTTGTCTGTGTCTTTTTGTAATGGTAAAGTTAATGGGAAATTGATCATCAAAAGAGTGAGAATTAACCAAAACAAATATTTCAATATTGCAATGTACATACGTATTATTTACTCTGAGAGAAAACAGCAAATGTGATGATTTGAGGTTGTTTGTGTTGGAAGTTGCAAGTTACCTAAACTGTCATCTGGAAAACAATATATACCCATAAATGACTTCTCCTTACTACCAATGCCATATGCAGATTACTCCTTACAATGGGATTCTGGAGGGGGTTGTTGTTATCACAATATCTGACAACGTCCTAAATCTTGCCAAATATAGTGCACTGTACACATGGATAAGACATAGTGCTGCTCTTAGTGATGTCTTTCACTGCCTGCTTTTTCATGGTAAGGGTACTCTGGAACAAGAACAATATAACTGAAAGAACTGAAAATTACATTGAAAAGACTGGCAAATTCAATGACTTAAAATAGTTAAATGTTAATAATTTTGTCAAATCTTTTTCACTGTTTCTGATATTTGTACAAATTAAGGTTAACAACACTTGTAATCTGTGATAAGCTGATCAGTTGTCTGTGTCTTTTTTCAAGTGTCAAGTTCATTGGAAATTGATAATCAGAAGAGTGAGAATTAACGAAAACAAATGTTTCAATATTGCAAGGTACTATTTTCTCTCTCAAAAAAAAAAAAAAAAATACAGCAAATGTGATTTGGGTTTGTTTGTGTAGGAGGTTGCAAATTACCTATAACTGTCATCTGAAAAATAATATATACCCATAGAACACTTTTCCTTACTACCAATGTCAGATGCAGATTACTCCTTACAATGGGTTTCTGGGTTAAATGGACAACGTTAAAGAATGAACCAATCTAAAATATAGAAAAAGCATATACCAATGACACAAGATCGAGAGGCATGGTGATCCATGACAGCCAACCTGCTGAGAGTGGGTGGCACCCTATGTTGATTATTGTATCCGAATTGATAAACTGTATCATTATTTTATGCTCTTTGTCTGTACATCTGCCTTCTTTGAAAATGCACATATTTATTTTTTGGTTTCTTTGAATTTTGCAATCTTTGAGTCATTTTCTCCCTGTGTCAGACAGGCAATAATAGTCCTCTACTATCTGTTAAACAGAATTGATCATTTGAATATATATATATATCACGGAGAATAAAGTTGATACACTATGGAAAAGTGCTCTTGCCATGGTGATGGACCATTGGGAGCTAGTATCGAAAGACAAGGAACCGAACAAATTAGTCTGTTCTCTCCATTTTAATTTCAAAAGTTCCTACAGCTGTTTCGGCCCGGAGGGGCACAAACAGATCACAATACAAAATTGCTGACCGGCTGTAATTAAGCAGCATTACAGATTCAAAAATTCACTAAAATATGTAAAGATCCAGAGAACAATGTGATCTACGTGAGAAGATTTGATAAATGAAATTCATGTTGTTATCTAAAAATCTTGAAAATTATTCTGGAGTCATTATGTTCCATTGTGGCAGTATAGTCCTGTGCCTCCTAGTACAGTGTAGTAGTCTGGAGTCATTGTGTTCCATTGTGGCAGTATAGTCCCGTGCCTCCTAGTACAGTGTAGTAGTCTGGAGTCATTGCGTTCCATTGTGGCAGTATAGGCCTCTGCCTCCTAGTACAGTGTAGTAGTCTGGAGTCATTGCGTTCCATTGTGTCAGTATAGTCCCGTGCCTCCTGGTACAGTGTAGTGTGGAGTCAGATGATGGACTGGAAAAGATATAAAAAAAGTCGGTGATCTGAGGCTTTTTCCTTAAGATCCAGAATATTAGAGTAATTTTAGTAGGTTTACTACATGTGTACATCATATCAACTGTGAAGAAATAAATATAAAAACTTATAAAATAACGCGTTGTTGTAAGTCAAGGCTGAGGAGGAAAAAGGTCTACTTATAAAACAGATACAACATCAGTTCTCCAGTTAATTATCTTACCTTCATAAGCCAATGCAAAACTACAGATGAAAAGGGAATGGCAAAACTTGAAGTAACTGACGATGTGCAATCTTGTTAGTTTCCAAAAAGCACTTTGAATCTGCAGCGTCAACGTTCTGAAGCACATTGTAAAATCTTCACCAGCACATTGCATCGTGATGTGAACAGTGAACAACTGACACAGTCAATACCATATGAGTCCTTCACTTCAAATGTCTCATCCTGAACCCACCCATAAAGTTTGCAAAAAGAATGTATAACAGAACCAGCGAAGGAAAATGTCCTGATGGTGACATTCAGTGTGCAGAACGTTTGTTGAAAATCCCGGCTTTATTAAGAGTCACCCTTTGCATACTACATAGACTTTTGTTTAGTATAGATGGCGCTATGCAAGATGTGAGACTTTGGATTTGTGATGGACTGCAGCCATTATCAGCAACAGGTTCGCCGCCTGCTTTCTAAGAAACTCGTGCAAGGAGGGAGAGGCTTATGGCACTGCAATAGATATTACCAGGGTCCAAGTATTGATATATACTGTGATATATTGTGATTTGTATTTACCAGAAAGACTCAAGGTCGAGAGCTTCAACTAAGCGTCAATCTGATTGGTTTAAAGTTAAGGAAACAATACAGGGGTCGTCCAATGAAATTCCTTTATACAATAATTATTCTTATTTATTGTTTTGTAAACAAAGCAAAGAGACAATGTCTACACAGTCATTGGTAAGTTTATTTCATATTCAAAACTTAAACCCCGCAGCAAGTTAAATGTAATCCCTCATAGCGCCTTTTTACCGGTACCTGTTCATGATTTTTGCGATTAAATAATATCGAATAATATTCTAAATGAATTTCTTGTAAATTTCCTGTCATACAACGTTTTGCTGATCTATCTCAAACTACCAAATTGTTCAACTTATGATTTCATTTACCAGCGTGGGTGTCCCGTCTCTTAGGGCAGAGTTTCTCTTGCCCAAGGGCTCAAAAATGTAATGGAAATGCATTAAGCCACAAAATGCAAGTATTATACTTTTTTTTACAAAAGTATTGATATAAAGTAAAATAATTTTCTTTGAAATTTAAAAAGAAAATTTAAAGTCCGACATATGTAAGTATTTATTTATACCTTCATTTTTCTAGTGTATTTGATTTATCAGTTATTGTATATATTTATTAACATTTTATTTTTCATTTTAGACATTAACATATCATCAAATTATTTATTTATTTATTTATTCCTCATTCTTTCAGCCTTACCACCCTGGGTCTGGCTGGACATGGGAGCCTGAACCCTTTAGGAACAGGTGCCTCCAGGTGACCACCAAGGACAGCATGGAAGTGACCTGTACTTGGGGAGAACTGGACATGGAAATAAAAGGTGCTTGATCTTATAATTCTATTTGATATAACCAATGTGATTTTAAGTTGAATTAACCTTTCAATTCTGTCATGTATAACATATGGAAATAAAACTTTATTTGATCTCACAATCCTATAAATAATAACCTATATAAAGAAATGATGAAATGGTCCTTTAATTCTGTCAAATACATTTTAGACTATATTTTAATTTATATCACAATTTGTGAATGACAAATAAATGTGACATCTTATTCCAGAGTTGAACTACATGTACAAGCCTGAAGTCCACACCAGTGGTAAGTGAATTGCATTATATAATTGTATTGCTCTATTCAAGACAATAATTCAGCAGATTTAGCGATCAGCTTGGTGCATTTTTTAATCTTCTAGCAAGGATTTACGAATAAAATTGTTTATTGACAATAACACCATGACTCCCAGGGTGCGAATCTGCAAGTCAATTCACAATGAATTTGAAGATCTAGCTAATATACACTAACTCCATGGAATCTCTCACTGGATACAATCTGATTAAAAGACTAACCTTTTGTCTCCAACATACATAATCAACAGCTTTTTTTGTATTCTACTCAATGCCATGATGTATTTGATGTGTTAAGTTTAGACAAAACAAATACATGTATTGTGTTTCCTTAGATTTGAATTCAGTTCTCATATTTCAGCTGATACCAACATTAGTAACAGTTGTAAAGAATCCTAACACTAAAGATATAGATAAGACTGGAATCTCAGTAAAATAATTATGACTTTAATACACACATGAAACATGCACATGTGCGTGCACACATACACACACACACACGCATTAGCACATGCACACACACGAGCACACACATACATGCACACACATGTACATGCACACTATGTTGCACATTATGTCTGGCTTTTGACAGTCTTAAGAAGATACTTTATCTTCTGAAAAATTAATGCTCTTGCTGTGTAATCATTCCTTAAAATTCAATTCTGTTCTTTCAGGTGACACCAAAGAAGAGAACAATGTAGCAATTGTTAAGACCCTAAGTATTGAGGAGCCAGGTAAGGCTGGAATCTAAGTAAAATAATTATGAATTTTAATGTACTTATGAAACATGTGTGCACACACCCATACACTAACAACCCACACACATACACCTTCATTACACACTGCAAGCATGTTGTTCAAGTAAACTTTGGTCTGTAGCATACTTACGAAGATTATTTATTTTTTAAGCCAATTAAATCTTTGAATGTGTCTTCAACAAATTGTAATACTGAATCCTATTTGAACATGCATAGATATGGAATGTTAAGTTTTTAATTGATATCATTTTTTCTTCAGCTGATATCAAAGACACAAAGAGTGTGTCAGATGCTGAGGGCAGCAAGAAGAGAGGTAAGACAGTAAGGGCAATTTAACAGGAATTCATTTAACACACTTAAAAAGTGTAAGCATACACAGATGGACTTTAGGGGGGAGATTCTCACCCACAAACACTGAGTTAAAATTCACTGTTTAGTGATCTAAATCTAAATCTTTCAATGTATCTTTGACTATGTTAAATAATGTATCAAATCCTTGTTGTGCACATGTATGGGATGTTTAATTTGTTTTCCTGTCTTTCTTCAGTCAATATCAAAGACACAGCAACTGTGACAGAGGATGTGAAGGAGAGAGGTAAGACAGCAGGGTCAATAGAATAAGGATTTATTTATTACACTGATGGAATGTGATTGTGCGCACACACACACACACACACACACACACACACACTGCATATTGATGTGTATGGCCTTTATTCAAGTTTTACTTGCCCAATTTGTTTATTTTTATCAATTGTAAATTTTTTTCAGTACAGCTGCAAGCGTGAAATAATATGGTGCACTGACTGCTTATTGAAGGTTATATATTATTGCATATTAGTAAGTAATATTGTGTCATATATTTCAGCTCCCAAAGATCGCTGCCCATCTAGGTGGAGAAGATTAATAAATCTTCTCACGTCTTGCTTCAGAACAAGAACATAATGGTTGTTATTATTATTATTATTATTATTATTGTTTTTGTTGTTGTTGTTAAGTAAATCTAATCACTCTAGATATTTAGAAATGAGGAAAATTTGACAGTGTTTTAAAAAAGAACAGATTCATATTATAGTCACAGTCATATAGTCACAGTCATAAGGGAGTTCTTTCGTTTGTTTCCTTGTTTTGATGGCATCATAACTAAGTGAACTTTCAGTTTTTAAGAGGCACACTATGTCAAACAGCTGATAAAACCTGTACAGTAATTATATGATAGCAGCCGGGAGCTGCTGGTTGTAGAGTTACTGTCAGCATCTTTTTATAGCTAATAACTAAATTAGATTTTAATATTTTCAATTTTTTATTTTTCAGGAATGTCAGTGCAGAACTCTAACTGCCTCTGTAGCAGTCAGTTAAAAAGCTTTAAAGGACATTCTGTTAATTTTACAATAAAATATTAATTTTGTGTAATCAAATGCGTTTTGTTTTTCTTTCTTTTCTTAATTGAGGGGTAGTGATCACGGTTCAAGGGAAATATAATCATTTATTTACAAATCACAGTTAATAAAGCTTCATATCTCATAGATAATGTGAGTTAAAAATCCTAAATATCATGAACCACCAAGTACAGTACTTCATTTCACAAAGGGCAACATAACAAAAACCGCATTTACGTGTCATGGGATAGACTTCACGGATCACACTAAATAATAGTAGAATGTTTGACGCATCTCGGGTAAATAAAAAGTGGCTTTCATGGGTTACAAATACACCCTAATTAAAGTTTGAAAATGCATAATAATAGTGAATGATTCTTAAATAAATTGACTGGTTAGTGCTGAGGGAACACATTCGCACCCTGCTAAGTGTGACACGGTTGTGAAAGGGTTAACCCCCCCTCCCGTCTCGCCCCTATTCCAGCTTCTCACCCTAAGCTTCAGAGATAAATTGAAACAAACATCTACACTGTGGCATACCCTTGCGTTTCCAGTTACTTGAAACGACAAGGGTTAATTGCTATTAAGATCTGAAGTTCAGGGTGCGGCTCCTACACCTGTGTATCAAAACTATCGTTGGCAGGTTCATCTTCTGCCGGGAGTTGAACAGTTAACGTGGTCAGCAAATTGTGAGGGAGAGACAGATGGCATAGAGAATTATCTTGTTGTCTGCAAAGTGCTACACAGTGAAACTGGAAAAATGGGCTATTTTTACACTCTTCTCAAAGATTGTAATAGACTCTGATTATAGCAGCCCCACGCTTTCTTTGTATTTTGCGATTCAATGGATACTTCTCTCTCTCGTCCGCCTCTCCCTAAAATGTTCCACTCCGGAAAAAATGCTATGGGCGGATTGTACAGGCAATTGACCTACATTCTCCACTGCAGTTATTGGCGCTAGTTTAACAATGTTATGACTTGGACGTGAAAACGTGATTCACGCCTGTGATATGAAGGTTTATAAATTTATATAAATGAATTCATAAACAAGGCATGTCGATCAAATGATTGGAAAGTTGTGAGGGTAATGAGACATTGCTTTTTAAAAAAATTAAAAAAATCTGTACAAAATTTAAAAAACAAAAAAATGCATTTTTCTCTTTTATGCAAATTAGATTGCCTGTAGTAATATAAGGCTGTCCGGAAGTGATGTTCACATCAGAGATTTCAAATAGTGATGAGCTTGATCACCTATCTTAATTTTTATTATTTGATAAAGATAACATAATTGAAAACTTCCAATGTAATTTTTCTCGAGAAATATAAAACATCTCATTATAAATCAAAGATCGACCCACCCTTCGGAAGAATTTCGTAACAGACAGAAGGCTGAGAAGAGCTTCTAGTCGTGAGCCCCGGTACATCTGCATGCTCCCCCCCCCTCCCCCCTCCGTCCATTCCCTCGGGAGCTACTGTGAAGGTCACATTTATTAATGTGTCCAGATGTTTAGGGTGCTTTAAAAAATTATATAACTTCAGGGTTTTGAGAAAAAGTATTTTGGGGGGTAGGGGGTATGATTTAAAGTTATAGGCCTACATCTTCAAGAATTTTTTAGTCTGCTGATTGTATCGGATGGCGGCATAGTACGCTCAGGTTGATCACATGTTCAGACAAACACGCACTTGACCATAACAAGTGACGTAAATCATGTTTCTTTTTTTTTTGGGGGGGGGGTAGGATATGGGTGTAATTGTATCAATGGCGTGTTTTGAAATATTTCTAACACAAATGCGTCGTGTACATTTTCATTCCAGTAAATGTAAACGAAATTTTACCTATCAGATAATGATAATACTTGAGTAAATAATGCGTCCAAAATATCCTGCCATCTCCCCATGAATCATATCGAACCAACACTCTAGAAAGAGATGTCACTTCTTCATCAGTTCTGAGTGACCAGGGAGTGGATGCGAGGCGGTCCAGATACTAAGTATACGAATATATAAGTTTCAAGCGAGTTAGTACAACGTTGTAAGATACTAGTGTTATGTATTTGATGATAACTTATTTGTGATTTATTTTTAATGCCTTAACGTTTTAAACTGGTTTTGAAAATAACCCAATATTTTCCCCATTTTGCCTTCCCCACTTTTCCCCAGCTCTTCATATCCCATGACAGTTGCACTTCATGTAAACTATTCTGAACTCCGTTGGTAGATGTAGTCTTAGCAGTAAACGTTTGTCGTGTGGTGTTTTATTCTTTTTGCTATAGGAGACAGTATATGTAGGAAAATAGGTAGTTATTGAACTTGTTAGCAAATATCTTAAAGACATTCTTTATCCAGTTCAAATTTATGACAAATTGGCAATATTACAGCAAATGATAATGTTTTTACTTATGTCTTGTGAGCTATGATATGAAAATGTGTTCTTTTATCCAGTGAAAAGTTATGCCAAATTGATAATATTAAACTGAATAATAATATTTGCAAATGTCAATTTTAAGTTTCTTGTTTTATAGCACTTTGAGTTCAGCATATAAAATAAGTTCAGTCTTTTCAAATTCATGGGTTTTTAATTTTAATTCAAAGGCACATATTGCGCGTTACACCTTTACCAAGAAAATAACATCCTGAGAAATTCAACAATTTCACTTTATCCCCAAAGCGCACTCTTATCCAACACCATTGACAAAAGTATGATACATAAAATTTGATAAAAAATCTGGTTGTTATATGTCGTACTCCGTTACGTCCCAGTGTGGTTTACAATAGATAAGAAAACTTTGTCGTGTTGTAAATTTCAAATTTTTGCCGCCGTGAGTGAAATTGGCCATTCACTATTTTTCATTATGAGAGAGACTTGCTAGAAATAAGTTTATGGATCGTAAAGCTGTGGACTGTTTTGGATACCGTATACCTTGCATTTTGATGATTTGTTGTAAAAATTTCTAATTAAAATAAATGGCTTTATGGAGCGTATTGCTGTGAACTGCTTTGGATATCGTATACGTTGCATTTTGATGATTTGTTGTTAGAATTTCAAGGAAAATTTAATGACCTTATGCATCGTATTGCTGTGAACTGTTCTGGTTATTGTATATCTTGGTGATTTATTGTTGAAATTTCTAGGAAAATTAAATATTAGCTACATATGGGACCAGCACTTACTATGTGCCTTTGCTTTACTTTAAACGCCCAGATAAGAGATTAGAAAACTTAATTTCATAAGCTTGTTCTTGTTAATGATCCAATTTTCTGATGTCCAGGTTCGTAGTATGTACACCACGACTTTCGTAAAAATGTAACTGGACGATGATGTCTCTTAAACAAATCTAGATTCTGTGTAAAGATGAAAATTGATACTATATTTCAAAATCTGCTCAACTTTGAAAAAACCCTCTTATTGATCAACATGTGAAAATTGTATACTCTCTGCATGTGCAATGTGAGGTTCATTCATATTCTATTAATAGCAAAACATTTGTCACAAGAGTAAATAAACAAATCTAGATTCTGTGTAAAGATAAAAGAATTACTGACAATATTTTTTTTTTAATCTGCTCAACTTTGAATATTGTCTCTTACTTTTTACGTCGATCAGCAGGTGCAAACATGTTTACTCTCTACATGTGCTGTGTGAGGTCAATTTATGTTCAGTAAATAGCAAAACATTTGTCACGAGAGTTGTAAAATTGCTCATGATCGTTGGTACTTAGTTATTGAAATAATTCTTATAATACCGTATGGTTAGAAACAGAGAAGAAATCAACGTCGGATCCCAAACATGTAAATGTGGTCAAATTGTAAAATGCTCGGCAATTTGTGGCATTAAGTGTTAGTCCAGAATGGGGTTCCTTTTCGATTTTCTGAGGTTAAAGGTGGGGTGGATACCAGATCCGGCGTTGTTTTTTAAAGGAAAGTTTTTTCTGAAATATTCTCTTTAATATTAATGAGATCAAACATAGGTAGTTTAGTTGATAGTTTTATTTGTAAAATCAAATATGTTGAATTTGCTACATTTTTGTGTGAGTCCTAATGCAGATATCGATAACTTTGTCTATATTAATATATTCAAACATTCAAAACTTTTTTCAGAAATGTAGTCGCACAAATCAATGTTTTAAGATGGTTGAATTTACATGCATATATGGAATGGAAATTTGTTTTGGTCTTAATAAAGAAATACCAAAATTTTCCAATGCGTTGTAGTATTTTCATGTTCATTGGTACCCACGGGTTGGGGTTCACTTTCTTGCTCGCGTACTTGGATATCACTTAGTAATTTCCAAGGACTTTTTAAAAGTCCGAGTTTGGGGTAAAGTCCGAGTTTGGGGGTTCGATTCCTGGCTAGGGTACTTGGAAATAAGAGGGACTTATAATTTGTTTTTCTTTTGGTTACTATAAGAAGAAAGTCTACCCGGGGAGGGTGGGTGGGAACAGTTAGAGGAGTAGGTAACGCGCTTGCCTCAGAGACAGAAGGTTGCAGGTTCGATTCCTGGCGCTCCTGGGTCCCAGCAAATTACCTTTTGCAAAAATAAACCCAAATAAAGAATTTCGACTTCTACAAAACAGTTCTACGAATACAGAATAGTAAGAGGAGTCGGTGGTTCTGTAGTTAAGGAAAATAACTTTTATTTTGTTCATAAAATAATATAGGGCATTTATTATTGCACAAATGCATACAAAAAGTAACAGCATTGTTTTGACAAAATATTATAAAACTTCGAATATCCTTTTTCTTCTACATTAATGGCAATTTCATAAAACGTACTATGAAATGTGAATTAAGCTTTTATATACAAACAAAACTGGTTCTCTAACTAAAACATGCCGAGATTCTATGCATTTTGAACATTTCTACTTGACCGGCGTAGCCTTTTGATTTATAAAGGAATTCAGAAATATTATGATAGACATAATACCAACACGATTAACCAAAACAAAAATGTTTGTCTAAATTCACTGGTGTGATCGATATAGAAAATTCAATATGCATAGAACCTAATCCTATCCCGACACATGTTCCCACATGGAAGCACTATGTCGTCTTGCTGATGTTCACAAAACAAAAATAGGTAGTCAAAATAATCAAACTAAAAAAAAACTAAGTACAAGGCCAACCTTCAACAAGGTGCTGATCTACACACTTTTGGATAAAAATTCTGAAAGAATGACAATTGTTCATATTTGTTTAAAGAAGCAAAATACTATAAAAAAGTAATTTTGTATGATAATTCGATGAATTTTCAAAGAATTGTCAAAAGAACCGCTAGCCTAAATTTAAGTAAATTTACGAAAAATGCTTATTTATTTATTAAAACTTTTCGCTTTAAATTGTAACATATTTTATTTTGAGTGTATTCTTTGAGTGGTCATTATTCTAAAAAATCGGCTTTGTGACAGCTATATTATTGATTCGAATTTGTCAAGAATTTGTCAAAAATTCAGAATGTTAAAGTTTCTGATGAATGTCAGTCCTACATAAACCCCTTTATGAAGATAATATAGCGAAATAAAACATTATCTTTGATTATTGTAATCTACCACGACTACAATAACAAGTGCATATTAATTTCGAGAATTCTAAAGCCAGGGTGACTTTTGACCCCCTCCCATCACTGACAATGTGGCCTGTCACATCAGACACTCGATATTTTAATAAACACCAAGTTTGTTTTTATATGAGTCACAATCGCACATTCAAACTTTTAAAAGATCGTTTCAATATGTATGGGCAGCTCTGCAATACTGATGACACATCTGCCAATTTCATAATGCTGCAATTTCTGGTATGTTCTTATTCAAATTACAGCGACTTATTATCATTATTATTTTTTTTTAATTATTTGTAGATGTACGTCTCTTTTTCTCTCAAAATGAACACACAGTTTAACCTCCAAAGGTTTCCATAAATGCATTTAACGCGGTTGTGAGGTTTTCTTTCTTCTAAAAAATTAGCATCACCAAAAAAGATATTAAGATTCAATTTTGAATAAACACTTGTTCAGGGTGAAATGTCAAATTGCAGATTTGCCCTCACAAATATTTTACCATCAACTAGAAAACTGATCATCCCACGTGTAGCAAAGTACTCTTCCTGAAAACTTGGTGATAATTTGACAATAACTACAACCGATTTAGTACATCAATACAGCAAGTCACTTTTTGCATTAGCAATATTTATATCAAATGAGGACTTTAAAAAGGCGTTTTCAGATTAGAGACCCGAAGTGTACCTCTCTTTAAACCAAATGCACTAGCAAATTACCATTAAAACACCACGAGCGGGAAGAGTACTGTACAACAACTTGGTAACATACATACACGTACATATGTACAATAGCAAACCAGCGACATACAGGGCTGACGCTTAGTATAGAAATAGACGGCGTTCACAACCAGTTGATCCGTGGGCTATCTAGTCCACGCGCACCGTCCCAGAAGGGGCGAGCAATTGAATCTAGGCTTGCTTACAAGTAAGGCTTTCTATTTGATAGTCTGCAGATTAACTAGTTGTGAACGTGGCCTTAGTCTTTTTTAAATCAGACGTTTCGTGAAAAAAATACTTCCTACATCCGACTTTTCATTTGATACACCTTCTGATGGAGTACAACAACACAAAGCAAACATTACACTTCATATTAAATGTTAACCCTGCAAATTTACTACATGTAGCAGACGAACTCTGCCATGCGACATGTAATCTTGACATGGATGCAGCCGCTGTGGAACACGAGTCTGACGTCATTGATGGAGAACGTATTCAGTCTTCTCGTGCACGGTTGAGTCACTGAAATTAAACAAAAAACACTTTACAAAACGATCTCTACGGGTTGTTTTCATAAAGCAGTTTTAAATATAATGAACCCGATTTCGATAGTAATATTCAACAAATCGTTTTTCAACTTCTAATTTATACGAATATATATATATATATATATATATATATATATATATATATATATATATATATATACTGAGGTATATTTTATGTAATCATGGACGTTAAAACAATACCATTTCTATTATTTTACATCATGTTCACACTGTAACCCGACAATATTCTGTGTCTTTAGAATTACATTTCAGTGAGGCTAGAAAAAGATACTGGTGCTCGGATTACGTATAAGTTTCAAGTGAAAAATATTAAAATAAACTATTTCAAGGAGGTATTAAAATAAAAATTTACGAGATCTTTGAGAGAAGAACAACATAATCACGACATGCACACACTGGCGGGTAGGGGTTTGCCGGTAGTGGATTTTGAATGTTTCAAAATCAAATCGGGATCTACAAATGAATTTACCTGCTAAAAATGTCTCACATTGTTGAAGACGGAAGACGCGTTCACAGCTGGAGCAAACCTATCACCACCTGTTTACTGGCAAATGTATTCCATTTGAAAAGAAGAACAGAAAATAAACTATTTAAGCGTCAAGTTTAATTTGGACTTTGGAAGGAATATATTGGTGACGTCAAGACAAAATGTCCCCATGCACCATTTTTTGACAGATATCATTAACGCCAAATAACAAATGTTATTTTCAATCATCTATACAGTACTTACAACAGTTCGATGCCAATTTCAGTCCCAGATTTTCGACCAAGTCGTGGAAACTATAGCAATGTAACACAAGGCTGCTTTCTTGTTCATCTTCTACTGACCTTGGTCCTTTCTGAACGCCTCTCACCAAAATGCTCATCTGGATTACATAATAATGTACAGTTGACCACCTTCCGTACAGAAACCTCGATTTCAACTTTTGCCTTGGTTGTATTGACATAGTGCAATAATGCCCCTCCATCCCTGGGAGGTGACTCAAGTTTGCTGAAATCATAAAGGCAAAAATAGTTTAAAATTATCTGATTTTTTCCCCACAACATTTGTGATATGAAATGTTCAATATACACGAGTGCCCCCTGTACTCTCCGTGTCTTTGTGTTAAACACATGGGGTAGGGAAATTACCCCCACCCCCAGCACAGTGTGTAAGGCTGCATTCAGACCAGCAGATTAACTAGTCCACGGGCCAAATATGACGACCGACTAAAAAGCTAGCCGTCTAAACAACTATTAGACACTGAATAGAGTCCCCGTGGGGAAGTATTCAAGTGGCTCGGCCATATTCGACTCGTGGACTAGTTAGTCCACTGTTCTGAATGCTGCTTAAGTATCACAGAAGAAGGCATTCACTAGTGAGGTGCAATGTCATGATTTACATAAATTTTAGCCGAAGAGATCCGAGTAAAACAGACATAGAAATAGAACGCCATTTCTGTCATATACGCAATACACTGCCCTGTTGCAAATAAAATTTTGTGAGTTTTCTAAGTCACAAGACACCCATCCTGTCTATTTCACCATGGCTGGTTACTCAGGGCAACAACAAAATAATTTTTTAGCATGATTTAGCAGTTATAATTTGGGCAACAGATGTGTTGGCCAGTGATATGATGCCCAAAAGTTACCACACAATTCCTTCCAAGACGAAAAGAAATAACCAAAATTACACGATTGCCCATAATTGGGAAACCTTGACCTATGCAGTAATTGGCATGACCTAACGAAAATATCAAAAACGAAAAGAAAAGAAACTAGGAAATAAATAAAAATGAGCAAAAATGACCAAACACTGATACAATATTGTACTTGTGTCTGAAATTAATGCTAGTAAGTGAAATTGCAGTGGAAATTTGGTAGAGCTGGTGAATTATTTAGATAAAAGAGAAAAGTCAGCAAAGAATAAATAGAAAAACATGAAAAATAATGAAAAAAATGTTGCAGACATTCTGATGTAGTTTGATTATTTGGTAAATGGGAAGACGTGTAGCAACTGACAATTTTGGGATCATTTAAAGGTACTGCAGGCGAATCTAAAAAAATTATATAAAAAAGTCTCCTCACATCAAGCATTAGAAAAAATGATGAAATAATAATAATGTTTTCAAGTTTTTAATACATTTGAAGTTAACCGATTGGAACAGACACGTAGCAGAAACTTAAAGAAAAAGCATACACAGTTACCGGTAATCATCAAAATTAATATTTAACTAGAGGATCAGAGAGGCGATACCGCCTCCGGATATTGTACCACCAGCTGGAGTAAGTGCATTCGAATGGAACCCCCCCCCCCCAAAAAAAAAAAAAAAAAGGAACACCACAACCAGTCTTGTCCTTGACAAGCTCTATGCAATAAACAAGAATTCTCAAAGTATGAAAAAAAAATCGAAAAAATATAACATACATGGCCTGTATTTTCCTAACATTGATCACTCCTGTGATTTTCTGGACGATAGGCCCATTGGTTTTCCTTGAAATGAGTTATCAGTGTTGCATATATGCTGACAAAAGAGGGGCAACTCTGGGCATATCTCTGCTAGTTTTGAAGATGTGAGGGGCAAGAAAATATGCAAAGTTCAGTTCATGATGAAAAAGTAGGTCAATTTCAAGGTCACAGTATATGACTTTCTATTCAAGTTCAATAGTAACTATGGGCATTTCCTTGCCAATTTTGGAAATGTAAAGGCCAGAAAACATGCAAAGTACAGTTCATCATAAAAAGTAGGTCAAAGGTCAATTTCAATGGCACAGTTAGATTGCCAGTATATGACTTCCTATTTAGGTTCAATAGTAACTATGGGCTTATCTCTGCCAGTTTTCAAGATATAAGGGAGAGAAATTTTTCAAAGTTCAGTTCATGGTGAAAAGTAGGTCAAAGGTCAATTTCAAGGTCACAGTTAGATTGCCAGTATATGACTTCCCACTCAAGTTCAACAGTAACTATGGATGTATCTCTGCCAGTTTTAGAGATATAAGGGCTGGAAAATTTGCAAAGTTCAGTTCATGGTGAAACTTAGGTCAAATGTCAATTTCAGGATCACAGTTAGATTGCCATTATATGACTTCCTATTCAAGTTCAATGGTAACTATGGGCGTATCTTTGCCAGTTTTGGAGATATAAAGATCAGAAAACTTGCAAAGTGCAGTTCATCATGAAAAGTAGGTCAAAGGTCAATTTCAAGGTCACAGTTAGATTACCAGTATATGACTTCCTATTCAAGTTCAAAAGTAACTATGGGCATATCTCTGCTAATTTTTGAGTATTTCACATTTTATTTTCACCACTGAATTTAGGATGTTGAACTTTTTGATATAGTGCAATGCCTAAGCAGTATTGAAAACAAAAAAATAGACACCACCTCCAGTGTTGCCCTTGACAAGTTCTACAAAATGCATAAAACAAGAGGTCTCTAGCATTAATGGTACCAGAATTAGAGAGAGTTTTCAGTTTCGGCATCTAATGGCTGCTGCTACCATGAAAATGCAATGATTGACCCAAAACTCACGAAAATGAAAGATGACCCTAAGGGTAACACCTGCCCGTAATATTATAGGTAGGATCTGTTTAGTTTCTGAAAATCGGCTGAAATAAAAATTTTCTAGCAAAAAATTCCTATTTTTTAGAAAATTTTGGCCTGTTTGACCTTGAAATAAAGGTCAAAGGTCGAATCCAAGGGCATATTTGAAATCCTCACATATGACTTTCGGTTAGCCATCTGTAGAAATTTTTCCCATAATTCCATCGGTTTGGGAGATATTTAGCATTGAATTTTCAAAAATTTTGACAAGGGTGCGTTTCAACGAGCGTCACGCCCAGGTCAATGCACCAACTGAGACAAAAAAACCTGGGTGTTCAAGTTGAGATTATATGTGACCTAAATCCAAGAGATAGGGACACAGGTCCTTGTGGTTTAGGAGGAGAAGCGGTAACGGTGACTTGTATCCCACGTCATCCTGCGGAGCCGCAGGAGCCAGCGGAGCTGTACGAGACGGGTCGGGACTAAAACCATGAGTACCGCCAGCGTACACGCTGGTGGTACTGATAATACAGATTATCTTTCAGCAAAGCATTTCATAAAAGAAAGCATAATCCATTAACTTGGAGGTAATTGGAATTTATAAATTTGTATATTTTTTATTTGGAAAATGCACTTATTGATATTATTCCCTTTTTTCATAAAATATATCAAAGTTTCAAAATTAATATTATCGAAGTTTTTTTTTTCTAAAAAGTTAAGTGAAAGGAAAAAAATTAAAGGAAAAAAGAGTAACAATGGAACATACACGTTTTCCCCCAAAAAACATCCTTTATTACAGTAAAATAATGAAGAACATACATAATATTGGCATGTACGTACTAAAAAACAAGAAATACTCTTTCACTAGTACCTAAAAATGAAAATGAATATATCTTCATTTCTATAGAATAATGCACTAAACGAATTAACAGAATCTCAAGTACGGTATAACGGTATCTACAGTCCTCTAGTCAAACAAAAGTTTTTTAATTATACATCAATAGAAATATTTTAAGTATGCGATTTGTTCCATTATGAGATTCTGAACACAGTGAAGGATTGAATCTGACAAACTGCACTGATATAATTTTATTTCCACTTTTGACTATTTATTACACAATACACGATAACAGATTTACCATAATTTTTATAAAATCAACTCACAAAATTGTTAAGATGGAGAAAATGTGAGACTTTTTACATGTCTAAGAATTCAATCTGATGAAAAACCACTTATATACAAAAATGGCATTTCTTCATCGAAATTAAACTGATTAAGATCATTTTCAAATTTATCCTGTACATATGAATCAGCCCTGCAAGTTTTAAAACAAAATATGACAATAAGAATGATGTGATATTTTTCTTCAGTCAACAGTTAATATTGATATAGTTTTTACCTCCACTATTTCGATGTCTATCAGGACATCTTCATCAGGGAATGAGGCTATCCAGGTGAATAGCTTCTATTCAGGAGATATACCCCCCCCACGCCCGAAAGTGTATGGGTATGACAGATGCAGGTGACAGCAATATATACAGACACATCTGTGTCTGTATATAAAAATCATATATATAAGTGAATGTTGCAAATTTTCTTCTAGCATTATTAAAGCTTTTATAAAATATTAATAAAAGTCCCATCTGAAGACGTCTATATCAATGTCACTGAAAATAGTTAAACATTAATAATTATAAAAAAATTTGTCCAATGTTTCTAAAATCTGTACAAATGATTTTCAACAACAATAAAAATCTGGGATAAGCTGAACAGTTGTCTGTGTCTTTTTGTAATGGTAAAGTTAATGGGAAATTGATCATCAGAAGATGTGACAATTAACCGAAACAAATAATTCAATATCGCAATGCATTATTTACTCTGAAAGAAAACAGCAAATGTGATGATTTGAGGTTGTTTGTGTAGGAAGTTGCAAGTTACCTTAACTGTCATCTGGAATGCAATATATACCCATAAATGACTTCTCCTTACTACCAATGCCAGATGCAGATTACTCCTTACAATGGGATTCTGGAAGGGGTGGTTGTTATCACAATATCTGACAATGTCCTAAATCCTGCCAAATATCGTGTACTGTACACATGGATAAGACATAGTGCTGCTCTTGGTGCCGTCTTTCACTGCCTGCTTTTTCATGGTAAGGGTACTCTGGAAAAAGAACAAAATAACTGAAAGAACTGAAAATTACATTGAAAAGACTGGCAAATTCAATGACTTAAAATAGTTAAACGATAATAATTTTGTCAAATCTGGTCTAATATTTCTGAAATTTGTACAAAAGATGCTTAACAACAATAAAAATATG
>NW_019775258.1:110635-122929 GCF_001039355.2 Lingula anatina
GCTGTTAAACATTATGTAATATTGCATCAAAATTTGAAGAAACCCCTATTTTGGGCACTGCTTCCATGATGACCATTTAAGGAAAATCATGTCACTTACTGTTCTCAAACTTACAGGAAAGAAACATGGGACTAAAATACAGCTTCAGTAGGCAATGCAGTCTGTTTGGTATTTTTATTTATTTATTTATTTATTTTGGCAGTTAAACAGTTTTTTGTGAAAATTTAATTTTTCACATATTGGCATTTTCAAGGTGTGACTTTAAAGTTCCATGATCTTGAAGACTTTTGCTTGTCACATTTTCTGAATGTCCATGTTACTAATATTTTATTAATAACATTTGATTGTCATTATGCTGTTAAACATTATGTAATGTTGCATCAAAATTTGAAGAAACCCCTATTTTGGGCACTGCTCCTATGATGACCATTTAAGGGAAATCATGTCACTTACTGTTCTCAAACTTACAGGAAAGAAACATGGGTCTAACATACAGCTTCAATAGGCAACGCAGTCTGTTTGGTAAATTTTTCTGGCAATTTAACAGTTTTTTGTGAAAATTTAATTTTTCACTTATTTGCATCTTTATTTTCTGTCCTTTGTCTGTACATTTGACAGCTTTGCTGCCTTGTTGTTCTTCCAACTTTCTGTTTTATATGCTCGTAGTCTGCAGATAACACATGTATGGCATATGTATTAAAACTGCTGAAATGAAATTAAAAAACTATTCATTAGTGTTATTATCAACTATTTACGCCACAAAACTCTACAGCAAAATGTTGACTGTACTCCTCGCTTAAAAATGTAGAAAATTGGATATAGACATGCATAATATCCCTCACCTAATCAATGAAAATTATATACAATATTGCAGTCTATTTGTGCATGTGTGTGTGTGTGTGTGTGTGTGTGTGTGCGTGTATCTGCATGGATCTTGTACATATCTACATTATTCTTTATAAACTATACAAGTATAAAGCACATCCCTTACAGACCAGAGATACATATGGTGCATGTAAGAAAAAATCTTAACTTCAAAATTTCACAAAATACATAAATTTTACATCAATCTTGGCTCAATACTTTCATAAAGCTATCTCAACCTGTAACAGTGGGCTTACAGATTTCCTTTACAAAATTTTATACACTAGCCATTTAAGTTCATCATATTGGCTCTAAATGCTAAAAAAACGTGAATGTTAAATGCTCAATACATTAGCAGCTCAAGTAATACAATTCCAAACCTATGATTTATGGGACCAACAGTCGCTGCAGTAACCTTTTCAAAGTAATAGAAAAAACAGACTTCATATTTTATGCAGTTTTAGATAAAAAAAAAATACATGAACTTTTAGGTTTTGTGTTTTCCTTTCGTATTCAGTCACTAAATGAAAGTGAATGCTCTATATTTTTGGCACACTTACTTAATTGTCTGACTCTGTGTACATGACCAGTGCTCTAAATATGGCCAAAATGAACTTCTATAGTGAATATGTCATAAGACTTTGATATTTGGAGTGAATATTGCAGATGCTCAACATTTCCTCTTTGTTACACCACTTCCGGTTTATGATATCACTGTGACGGTGTGACATCCCCTTTTCTGAATATCACTTCATTTCCTTTTTATTCAATCACAACCTTTTAGCAAATAATATTGGATAACTAAATGTCTATCACTCCAGTATATTTTTATGAGCTATTACTGTATGGTAACTTTATGAATACAAGTATAAAAAATTGTCTCTCCTTCTACTACACTGACACTATGCAGGGAGAGTTGCAATTTTTTTCATAACGTCATTTCCTGTTCACAAATTGTGAGACATCACTTCCTGTTCATGAAATAATTCCCATTTTGTGACATCACTTCCTGTTCATGAAATAATTCCCATTTTGTGACATCACTTCCCTTTTTTGACATCTCTGACAGCTTTGACTAGATACCCCTTGGCTTTAATGATCCCCCGGTCCTTGACCAATGCTGTGTAGCGGGCTATCCAGGATACTGACCAACCCTCCGAGTCCTTCTCAGTCGCTGTGCTGCAGAGAACGTCCTGGAAAGTCTTGTCTGGGAACATTTCTGTGAATTGAAAAAGGCAAAAACCAAATTAACATGAAATTGAATTATAATGAAATAAAGACAAAATAAAATTAAAGTGAAAGAAAAAGACAAAAAAGTATAGTCACCAGCTGGATTCAAAAAGAAAATAGGTGAAAAAAATGAAATTCGGTGTCATTTTCTACATGTTCAGAAGCTATCTCGGCTTGGTGAAATTTCATTGTCAGAAAAAAAAAACAAAAAAAAACAACAACAACAAATATATAAATGACAAGAACAATGACAATGCAGCAATAAAAAGATCACATTAACACAAATGTAACAAATATCCATATTATAATGACCAACTGCTGGAATTATAAAATACAAGAAGAGACATCTCCAGTCTTAAACAGACAGCAAATCTTACAAATATACAGTCACTATTTCAGACAGAGAACCATATTCCTAAATACTTTGCCCACTGGAGGAAAATGCTATCCATCCCACTCATCAGACTGGTGGCGGATGGATAGATTTGGCATACAATACACCATGTTTGATAAAGTCATAGGATACTGCTGCTGAGGAGGTGGATTTCAAACTTTTTAAATAGGCAGCAAACCTGGTAAATATACAGTCGCTATGTCAGACTTGCCTTTGGGATCACTGTGAGTTAGTAGTTGTATATCCTGCTCCTTGGCATATTCTGTCAGATCAGGGGGCATTACACAACAGCTGGCCAAGTTGACATGGTTAATACAGGGCTTGACCTAAAAATCAGAAAAAAAATAATAAGATGGAATGAACGTTAGTTTCCTGATTCACTTTTCTC
Source organism: Lingula anatina (assembly GCF_001039355.2). The sequence goes on from NW_019775258.1 coordinate 113,512, forward strand.
CTTTTCAGTATTGCTATTTTTTGCATTAAATGATAGATTGTTCTATACATAAATAAATAGAAACAGATGTCCCCAAAAATTGCACTCACTCTTTGACTGCCCATTATAATAATCAATTTTTGTTTGTTTGTTTGTTTTTCGAGAAAATAAAAGTTTTAAAAAATGTTAATTCATTTTGTTATTTTAATATAATTTTAATATAATTTTATTTTTTTAACTCATAACACTTGTATCTATGTCAACAAACAATTAAATCAAATCAAAATATTATATGAGTTAGTAATGGGAAGTCAAGGAGTGAGTAAATTATTTGGAGGCACCCTGTAAGTGATCTGGAATCTGGAAGTGATATTCACAACAGTGGACTAATTAGTCAACGGATCAAATACGGTGACCCACTTAAAAGCTTGCAAAGAATCCCCTAATACACATTGATAAGATTCCCCCCAGGGATAACGCAACAAGCACTCAAGTGGATCGGCCCACGGCCCATTTGATCCATGGATTAGATAATCAGCTGCTGTGAATACGGCCACAGTTTCTCTTACCGTGGACCAAGTGTGTAACTGTTCAAGTTCATCCTTGGCAAGGTCACTAATACCAATGGCGAGAATCTTCTCTTTTTCTACCATTCTTTCCAGTACTTCCCACAATGTTTTTATCCCATCCATAGAGACAGACTTCTGGTCTGGCTGGGACAGTGACAGTAATACTGTCTCCAAACTGGTCACATCCAAGTCTGCCAAAACTAAAATAACATTTTTGCATATGTGTAGAAAATTTATAGTTACACCTAAGTCATTAAATGTTTTTAAGAATTTTTTGTAACTTTACTTAATCTACAAATATTCTGAGTTGGTGAATTCACAGTTCAATCAAGTCATACAAAATTCTTTATGCACCTTAAGTCTTCAACCCACTTGGGGTGGTGCTATGGCTATTTGATTGAAAGTTAATGGAATTATGAAATATTTTTTGAATCACAGATATGCAGTGCATGCATGTGTGCATGCAAAAAAAAAAGTGTTGATATGTGGTACAATATTGAATATAAGTGATATATGATACTAATACCAAAGGATGAAAGGTGATAAAATATATATGACATTATATATATAATAAGTGATATTTTTATGTGATATAATATATGATAAAATACAATGATGTGCTATAATAACAAGTCATATAATACTTGATGTTATCTACCTTTTTCTATTGCATCTTCTAAAGCCAATGGATCTGGCTGAGTTACAAATATCTTCACTGTAAAATAAAAATAAATAATTAAAATGATTACATAGAAAAACTTACAGAAAAAAAGAAATAATAACTTTGACTGATGCATTGTTTACTTCAGTTTATGTAAATAATAATTTTAAAAAACAGGTACACACTGAGAATTTTTTTGCGAGACCTAAAAAGATATGATATTATGATATTATATGATATTACTCCCATAAGCAAAATTTTAGAGCATTACCTAGCATAATTTATCTAGAACACCTGTTCAAATTTGAAAATATTCCCATTTTTGTTGATTTCTTGAAGGGTGAGTCTATATAAATTAAGACCATATGACAGAGAAAGAAAAAAAGAGTAAGCTTCAATAAAGTCTCAAGATAAAAATATCTGTCCAAATCTTATGATGATATTCTAAAGTTGAAAAAAAAAAGGAAAAAAAAATACTAGGATTTTTTCTTGAGAGCTATCAAAATGTGTAAAAGTTGAAATACCAGTAATTTTGAGCTGTTCTCTATCATCTCCAGAGAGATTGCTGCTAAAAGTTGGATTTATACATTTCAGGTCAGTTGCATACTGAAAAAGGAAATGAAATATCTTTCATATACATGCATTGAAAATAAATCTTTAAAATAACATGCAGCAATAAAAATACTGATACACAGAAAATAATAAAGAGGTACCAGTATGTACAGTCAAAAGTACATTATTACACTATATGATTCATTCACCCCATTTCCATAGATTTTTAGATCGATCTATCCCTGTGGGGAGTCTCACTAGATTACTGTCAGCTTGGCCGGCTTAAGCGTCTGTCCCACCTACTAAAAGCTGTAAGGGGGTAATTAACTATGGTGCCCGCTCGGCTGACTGCAATTTAGCGTGAACCCTCAGGGAATTAGGTCGATCTAAAACTTAATCTTTAGATCGATCTAAATCTCTGGGAAAGCACCCTTTGTGTAGTAAACCACATTGCAACAACCTGTCGACAAAGGATTTCTGTTCTAACAAATGTTAAATTGAAATATGACATCTAATACTGCACATTTTGATGTCAAAAAATTCCCCAATCTGTCAATACTAAAGTTAATCTACATATTTTATTTAAAAATAATAATTCACAAAATAAAGGAAATCTACCTGTGCTTTAGTTTTATCCAAATCGTTGAGCCAAGACCCCACAGTGGCACTTATACACTCTTTCAGCTAGATTAAACAGAGAGAAACATTATAATTATGATTATTTAAAATAATAATAATAATTAATTAATTAATATCTTAGTAAACGCAAGGTTGATCATTTTTATTATCTTCATTATAATCATTATTATTTTAGTACGACATTGAAAATGAAAGAGAAAAGTGAAAGTTCACCATGACAAAGCAAATTTTAAAGACTTTTTGTTACTCCCAGTTACATGTTGACTGCCTATGTCATTTGTAAACAAAGACATTCACGTTGTTTTCACAAAATTGGTACAACGTCATGGTACCAAAAGCGACACAATATTACCTCATCTGTGGGCGTGTGGTTCGGCTTCCTCTTCAGGCGATTCCAATTCACAATACTCCCGGTATTTATCAAAATCGATCCAGCCTTAGGAAAAATTGGAATTTCGTCGGCCATGTTGAAACTAGGTTAGCGATTAAGGTAAAGGTCATCCAAGAAGAGCTACATTCTAATGCGTTTACTGTAGAAAATATAACCACCGGTGTGAGCACACTTAGGCAAGAAACAGCCGAACATGTCAACAAACTGCAGTGCGTTCAGTTGCAGAAATGACAGAAGATACCGGAAAAGGTAGTATATTTAAACAACAGCAGTGGTAGCGTTAGTTGCAGACACAACACAGAAAGTTCGCTGGACATTTGGGGCTAGATTGCTTTAACATGTAAATACCCCTTCAGTTATATTTTTTAATATAAATTTAAAGTACTCAGGATTATCAGTGATATATTTCTAAAGTAATAATAACCGTACATTATAGCAAACCCCCTCTGTCCCATAAGATATATGTACTAGTATGTCATATTGATAATATTAATACATATATAAACGTTGTCCAGCCTCATAAACATAGATTGTGGCAGTGCCGCAGCTGTGAGAATTTGGTTATATATTCATTAAAAAAATTTTGTAATAATTTTAATATTATAATACATTAAAATAAAATTCTAAACATAGGTTGTGGCAGTGCCACAGCCTGTAAGTTTTGTAAATTCTCAGTTAAAAATATGAAGATAAATTTACATGCATAATAGATATTATAATTTATATGCTGTTTTCAGGTGCATTGTTATGCCCCATGTAATGGAGTTACAGATGCATGCTCCCCGTCCTGATGAGTATCTCAAGTGGCAAGTGAAGATTGACCGTCTTGGTTACACTGTCAATGCCAACACAAGAATATGCAGTAATCACTTTAGGTTAAGTAAAATGACAGCTGCTTTTGGGCAGTGAGGCACTTTGTGTGTTGAATAAAATTGCCAACATATTGACCAGTAGAGTAACTATAATTTTAGTGGTCTGATATTCTTAGTACATGTAGTTCTGTACAAATACTAGTAAAATAAAAACCAGGTACATTCATACTTTTGATAGATATTGTATCTTTTTTTTATTGCGGTGGTTTATGATATCAGTACTGTTGTAATGTTGAATTTGTGTTAAAACATTGTTTTCTCTTTTCAGATATGGGAAACCACTAGCAGGTAGTCGCATTCCCACCATGTACATGAGGTGCTATCCAGAATGGGCACAAAGCAAGGATAGTGCAATATCAGCAGCCACTAAATTCTCTGATCACATAATCTGTGAGGCACTGGCTCACATTGCTCAATACCTACCATTGACAACTGCACGCTCCCTTGCACTAAAATATCTAGGAACGGATCTGACTGACGTGGATGATCTATGTCAGATTCTGCTACAGCTTGAGAAGGAAAAGGCCAGGGAAATTCTCCCAAAGTTTGCTGATCATGTGTTTCCTGGCAAAGTCTTAGAGGCTGTTGCTATATTCCAGCATGGTATTACTTTTGATGGCGTGAAGCTTGTTAAAAGGAGGGTCACTGAGCCTATGGACACAACTGAAAAGATGATATGCCCTCCGTACTCTATTGTGGATGTTCACAACTACAGCAAGAACAATGCCTCTAAAGGGAACAATTTGCCTTCTGATCCACAATGTTCACAGGATTTAGAGGCGAAGTGTACACATGTAAAGTCTCGATGCAAGCGCCCATCGTGCAGGGCAAAAGTTGAAAGGCTTGAAGAAAAGGTGAAAGAGTTGTCACAACACGTTGATGATCTGATCAGTGAGAAAGCAAGTCTCCTAGAAAGAAATCAAAGTCTGCAATTTGATCTTGAAAAGTTGCAACAAAAAATAAAACAGCTTGAAAAAAGTTAGTTACACGTTATGGCAGCATGATATATATCAAAAATTCAGATAAGCTCATTGCATTACGTACTTTCCCCCACCCTTCATTAAGTTAACCTTTTATTTATTTATTTAAATGTGTAAAGAGAATGGGTTTTACTAAAATAAATATTTTGTTGAGAAATCGTTTTTCTTAGATGTGCCAGTATATCAGTAAATTTGGTGTTATTGATTTATTGTATTCTTTTCGTTTAAGTGAAAAGGATGAATTAGAATAGTAAAGGAAGATTTCTTAAACGCATAAAAAGATAATAGGCAGAAATTCTTTGTAAATAAAAGAAACAAGTGCACGTTGGTCGGCAGTGACATTTATGGCAAAGCTTTCGATCGATGCGCTTGAAATTGTGTCACTGTCATATTAATTACCAAACTTTTTAGATCTCGATCAGCCTCCATGCTGATTACATGAGAAAAAACTACGGACTTTTATGGCGACTCGACTGTTCCCTTCATCTTTATGCAGAAGTGAGGTCTGTTCAACAAATTAATGTCACAAATGCAAGCCATAATTAACAAAAAAAAAAAAAAATACAAAAATATCGCACTTGTTATTCACCCCATCTTTAGAAAAATTGGTGATAGTAAATTCTAGTGGCTCTAATCCGACTAGCGGAAAGTCTAGGTATCGGCTCGAGTTATTCCCGGAGAAAAAAAAAGCTACGCATCACCGCAGCTTTGTTTCCAAAACCAAAAATCTATTCATTAAGATTAAGATAATAGAGTTCATTTAGCCAATTATAAAAATCGGAAATCATTTTCCTTTTGGAACAAGTTTGATAATTTACAGAGTAAAAGTAATACAACAGATAAATTAAGAATTTGTTTTCGATCAAACTTTGAGATCAAATTAAAATGCGTCACTGCACTTGCATAAAAGCTGTTTAAAAAGCGTTTACTTCCTTTAAAAGTTAAGTCTACTATTGCTTGGTTAAAATATACACAGTGATGATGCAGAATGAAAAGAGTCTTCCATGGTGTTTACAATTCTTTTCTCCATTCCGTCTTTAAAAATTACCAGAACATTGCCAGGTTTTATGGAAGAAATCGCGAAATCTTAAATTAAGTTTAAGTGAGATAAGGTACAAATAAAAGAGAAGAGAATTTCGACCGATAATTAAACGAACTGGGTACACATACATGCGACTCATGTCTGGTGATTATCATTTCATCTGTACACGTTTCCTAACAAAAAGAAAAAGTATTGATTATGATTTTATTCAACTATTATGTACAATTTGAACAGTAACATTAAATTTGAAAAAATACTTTAGTAATCACTAATGAATTATGTAAACACAATGAATCAATAAATTATAGTATTATTTAAAGTTTTAAGATTTTCTACTCCTGTTTTTATCATCAAACATCAGAACGCAAACAGTCCGACAAAGCTGGTCTTGTAGTCAAAAGCTGGTATCCGATGCTTGCGGGCCGTGGGGAAAAACCCGTCTAAACCCTTCGTGGGGAATGCCGGGAAAATGCCCACGCCCGGATACTGCAGTCTTTTTAACATGATAGCTTCTTTACCAGCACGGCGCTTAGCTTACAGTTCAAGAATATCGTCCAATGTTAGACAGCGTACTGCCACTGAGTAAACTAAGCCTTTCTCTCCGTGACTACAAACTAATCTCTATACTGGTGCACATGATGAAGCACAAGAATTTACTTAAGTAATTCCCACAGAAAGAGGAACTGCAGCCAATTAAGGCACATTAACTACAGTCTTACATAATTAAACCGAGGCTAATTTTAACTAATTTGAAGTCATAAATAAAGTGACTAAATATTTTTACAAGCAAGCATCCATCAAAACTTAAATATATAGTTCATTCTAATGATAAAATACTCAGGCAATATGCTTATAACTCGGGCATCTCAATCATTTAAACCAAGCTTTGACATATGACTCGGTTTAAAAATAGAACTTTCTCAATGTAATTTTGCCCTGAAATCGCAACTACGTCAACTACGTATACATGTATGATACAAGTAAAGAATAAAGCAAGCTTGCTTCGAAATATTTCGGATCTCACATTGCACTGTATGACCGTCCATGTAAATTTCAATATGATTTTTTGGTCCGAAGAAAATGGTGCATGTGATGAATTGGATATGCTTGTCAACTATAACACTTGAGAAAATCATAATATTAGTAAAATTAGTAATGTGCGATCCTCAATCTTGAGAGATGACCGTGTGCACCCAGTCATCCCTCACGAGGAGCAGACTGTGCAAAAAATATAATGAAACATTTTCTCAAACGTAAAATATTTCATTACAGATTTTGCACAAGCTATCAATGTAAAACCTCTTCATGTAAAAGCATTTACACCAAGCCAGATTTTACAGTTGTGAGATATGGTTAGTGTGCGGGTTATGATCTTCTCAAACGCTATACTGACGAACAGTTCCACATCATCAAAAGCACAAATTTGAAAAAATAACTACATCACTAAGATTGAAATAAAACACAGACGGCCATAAGTGGTTGTGATACCAATGCTTTTGTAAGCAAAAATCTTTCTGCATTTAGAATGTGGATAAAACATCTGGATATTCAATTTTATTTTTTAAAATTATTATAATAACTGTAGAGGCAGACAAAATTTCCATACAGAACCACCAATCATCTTATTCAATTGATCATTTATGGAATTATGAATGATCACCCTGAACTTCGGTTTTCTCTTAAGCTATTGAAATAAAATGGTTCACTGTCATAAGTGAAAAAATAACTTACTAAATGCAATTACACCGACTCATATCCGTGACCCATGAATCGCAAAACTTCTCAATATGCAAAAGCCATGAGCACAATATTAGTTTGTATTCCTCTTACATTCAGTATATCGCTATCATTTCCATTCCATATTCTTTAATTTTTTGGAGACAATCCGTACCCTTAAAAGCCAAGACTGCCAGGACGTCCGATCATTAATTAATGAAAGTGGCTACAGGGTTCGTTGCTAGCGCCATTTGGTCTAGGATTGATGGTATCTGCTTTCGGCATCATTTCTGGAAAACTGTCTGTGCCATAATGTCTTCACCAAGCTGAGAAGAAAGCCTTTCCATCGTCTGTGCTCTTCCAGGGCAAACCAGCACCATCAGGTCAGTGAACTTCTTGTTGACAAGCGTCTTTGTGTTCACGTTGGGATTTTTCAGGGTTTCTTCTCCTTTTCTTTTTGTTGTCTAAAACGGAAACACTTACAATTATTACTTAGACTGTTTACTGAATTACCAAGCTTTGTTTTATCAATATTTCAATTTTCTGTGTAATCAATGACTCTGACATACTAATTATTGTTTGTACAAGTACATATTTCAGAAAGTGTGAATTTAGTGTTATGACCATTAGATTTTGATCCAAGTTTTCAAAAGAGCTTTTGATTTGAAATAATTCTTAATTTTTAATGTAACTGACAAAGTTAACAAAAGATATCTATAGAATGAATGACAATTTAGTTCATTGTTGACCCCCCACCATGGCTTACCTTGAATGGTTTTAAATCCCAGTGGTGTCACAACAAAGCAAGGGCTATTGAAATCGCATATACCGATCTAGCTTTCTCCACTTTAACCTTGTGAAAATGGACAATCATACGGCCAGGCTCTCGCCAATGCTATCTACTCCCCTAACTTAAAAAAAATTATAATATATTAGTCTCCCCCTTTACCTCTTTCCTCCACCCAACCCACTAAAAAAGTTGACTTTTGTTTGAGTTTTCAAAAGAGCTTTTGATTTAATTTAATTTCTAACTGTTACAAGTCAACACTACTAAAAATGTCAAGACCTTATTAATAATAATAATAAATTGCAATCCAGTCCAGTTGTATTGAAATTTGTATTTGGACCACTGAACCCCGATTCAGACCAGTATTCAGACCATTTTAGAAAAAAAGTTTACAGAACTGACCAAACGGCCAGTAAGCTGATCGGTTTATGGCAAAGACTACAACGGAAAAATCATAATAGTCTATTTCTTTCCTTCAAAAACACATGTTACCTTGCAATTATCAGAGGGAGCTGTGAGAATTGACATAATCGACGCTTCCCCCGATGCAGCCATCTCGTAGACAGACCATGGCAGGACTCCCTGGACGCTTCCCCCGATGCAGCCAGCTCCTAGACAGACCATGACAAGCTTCGATGGATGCTTCCCCAATGCAACCACCTCGAGTTCTATAAACAAAGTAAAATGGATTAATGAGGTTTCTATACTTCTCCCCCCCCCCCAGCCAAATAACAAAATACCTTTAACTATTTTCCATTTCAGTGAAACACCATATCCCTTGGACGCTTCCCCAGTGCAATCACCTCGTAGACGGACCATGACAGGACTCACCAAACACTTCCCCTGATGCAGCCACCTCGCAGATGGACCATGGCAGCACTCACAGGACGCTTCCCCTGATGCAGTCACCTGGTAAACTGACCATGGCAGGACTCGCTGGACACTTCCCCTGATGCAGCCACCTCGTAGACAGACCAGCCACCTCATAGATAGACCATGGCAGGACTCGTTGGATGCTTCCCCTGATGCAGCCACCTTCAAGACAGACCATGAAAAGCCTCGATAGATGCTTCCCCAATGCAACCACCTCAAGCTCTGTGAACAGAAAGTTAAATGGATTAATGAGGTTTCTATACTCCCCCCCCCCCCCAGCCCAATAGCACAATACCTTTAAGTATTTTCCATCTCAGTGAAACACCATATCCCTTGGACGCTTCCCCAGTGCAATCA
>NW_019775258.1:154615-173476 GCF_001039355.2 Lingula anatina
AAAAATGCTCACTATAAAATACCTAGTCTTGATTTTTAATTCTATTCACATTCCTTGATGATATCAAGCTAATCAATAAAGCAGATGTTAAATGTATCCTGGTTTACTATTTGAAGGCAAAGGAAATTACTTTCCTTTGACCAATTTCAATTAACATTAATCCAAACTCAAAGCCTTGGGTGTATTCACAGCTAGACTGATTTAGAGCACATTCAGAACAGCGGACTAAGGTCGCATTCACAATGAATTGACCAGGCTTTACAAATCCTGGGGACTAAATATGGCGGACATACATGAAAGAAAAACCGCCTAATCTTTTAATAGTCTCTCCGCCTCTCACACGCCTCCCCATGTGTCGTCCCAATTGAGGCGAGATTAATGACTGTCCCCCCGCAGGGACGACGTGTGGGGAGGCGTGTGAGAGGCAGAGAGAATATTAAAAGATTAAGCGTTTTTTCTTTCATGTACGTCCGCCATATTTAGTCCCCAGGATTTGTAAAGCCTGGCTCAACTCGTTGTGAATGCGATCTAACAGATCCGTGGATCAAATATGGCCGATCCACTTGAATGCTTGTGGCGTAATCCCTGCGGGGAATCTATTAAGTATCTAATTGCCAATGAGCAGCACGCTTTTAAATAGGTTCCATATTTGATGTGTTAGACCACTGTTCCGAATGCACTAATAGACTAGTCATTTTCTTATTGACAACTGCAGATGGCCATTACGTATGTTTCACATGAGGCACAAATGTTACAAGCCCATTTCCAATCCTAAGGGGGTTTGGTACATTAAGATTTTTTTTCCTTATCTGCTAAGATGATGCACAAATAAATACTGTCATATTATATGATATATTACATTGGGATGAATTTGGTAGGTGGAGCTGATGACATAACAATAGCATTTTTGAATAAAAACTGTAAATCCATTTCAAACAGATCCTCCTCACCTGAAAAGCTAGCTATTAAGTCATTTTAATGCTTAAATAATCCCAATAATAAGTACTACAAACTGGTGTCAGGGAATCTTCTTCAAAGGTTTTACTTTTGATTAAATTTATCAGCAAAGCAGTAAAATAATGCCTTTGTTTAGTGGAAAATCGTAATAAGGGGCTCACATTTCCTAAAAGAAATTAGAACCAACGACTGGTACCAGATTGAAGTTCGCACCCTCGTCATCATTCAAGCCAATTTTCACAATAATAACTTCTTACTTAGTAAGATAGTTTCTCTGGAGATCCTTCACTATCTCACACCAATTTACAAAGCAGTAAAATTGCATGGCACCTAACACTTGACCCCTCCATGTGCAGATGCATGTGGGTTGGTGAATAAAGCAAGAAAAAATGGAGTAAGTGCTCAGTGTTTATTACTTGTGAAACAATTTTCACAAGTATATTGGTCTGCTGTGGATGACAGTAAGAAAGTTTCTTTTAACTGCGCTAATAATAAGACAGGTATGTCTCACGTAAAAGAAAAGGGAAAAGGCTACTTTGCCAAGTATAGGGTTTTAGATTGTGTCACAAACCCCCTGAAGAGCATTCTATAAATGCTAATGACATCTCCACTGTAATACGCATTACAATGGGTGGAGACCCATACTTGAACCAAACAGTGACGTCAATCCCCAGGTGAGAAGCCCTGCTCCTTCTGTCAACCCCTTGGAGCAATCAGAAAGTGCAGAAGATAACTGCAGATGACAGAAATAAGCATTTCATTCAATTTCAGCCCCCCCCCCCCAAAAAAAAAAAGAGACATTCCATTTTTAAGTTGTCAATCTTTCAAAAATGGACCAGCTAGTCCACTTAAATGCACATAAATGTGAAAAGGAACATATAGTCTCCGAGTGCTCTGACTAAATGAGAACACAGCTTTATTTATTCTCCACCATAAACAAAGCCTCTGGCCAAGATGTACAAACCATAACTTTTCTCTAAAAATAGCTGCACTCAATCTTTAATGGCCTGCACTCTCTCCTACAGTGAAAAGCAACAGAGACTTCCAATGCCTACTGCCCTCTCTGACCCCTAGAATGCTGCTGATGTCGAGACATTATGGCTGTTTTCGCAATCAGTTGATCCCTGGACTAACTAGACTGCGGTTCAAATATGGCGCCCACCTGACAATGGATTCCTGTCTCCCATGCGTGCTGCTCCAGCAGGGGCAGAGCAATTAAATGTTGGCACGCTTTCAGGTGGGTCGCACCATATTTGATCTGTGGATCAACAAGTTGTGAACGTGGCCTGTGATATTGGAAGAACAAATAGGAAGATCAGAAGTTATTAAACCTAACTGTAGATTTCACAGAACAAATGTGAAGTTCAGAAGTTAAAAACTGGAGACGGAGTCTTTAATATTCCATATCACTTATCTAAGGTTATTTCTTCTTCCTTTTATGATCTTTTTGACAATTAATCAATTAACAAAGTCTAATAAAGAAATGAAAAATGTGCCATTTAGTGCAATTTTTGTATGCATAATCTCTAAAATAAACTAATTATATATGTAAATCAGATTAAAACTGCTGGTCACCCCATTATAAGCTTCAAAGCATCTCATAATGAACATCAACTGAAGATAATTTTGCTTACTCACTGCATAAAGAGATTTTCTAAAATTTAGAGCTTTGGTGCAAATTGATTACTACACATCGAAACAAATATCATAATAATTTCATTCTCAAGTCATGTTTAGGCTTCCTAAAAACACTTATGAAGAATCAATATGTAAATTGCAGTGCAAACAATTGTTAAAACAATCACTGATATTTCAGGCCTGTTTCCGTCATAATCAATATTCATTATTAATTAATCCTTCCTTCCTTTTTTACACTTGAATTCTATTAACCTTTCTTTAAAATTTCCAAAAACCCTTAGATTTGTTTTGACTTGTAAAATAAAATTTCATTTTGTTTGAGTGCAACACAATTAGTACGCAAAAGCAGTAAAATATATATATGCCTTCAGCCACAAGGCGACCAGTGCACATTTTCAAAGCTTATAATACTTTCTAATATATTTCCCTTTGCCTACGTCATTACTGACTTCCTTGTACCAGACATACCAAGCATGTCTCACCAGACAGCAGAAAGAACTTTTGTGACTCTCTGTTCTGTAGACCCCTTCCCCTCTATCATCCTCTAAACTAATATAAACAACGTATATAAATTAATAATATGGAAATGCACACCCGCATGCACATGCTTTTGTACGTGTGCACATGAGTCTACCCGGAAATACGCATACACAATAATGTAATCAGACACACAAACACATATATTAGCTTGCACTTCCCCCCACTCCAACCCCACTCCCAAAAACACACATACCCATGTACGTACATACACGCACACATGCACGCATGCACGCACGCACGCACACACACACACACACACACCAAATTGGATTTGAGTACTGGAAGAAAAAAAAAGGTGATAAAGTGAGACTATTCCATTGTGATCGTGGATAATTCTCAGTGTTTAAGTTAACTTTCAATCATCAAGCACATCTTTGCTGTCATATTTCAGAGAAGGGGTCCAAACTGTTGTGTAAGAAATCACTCTTTTATGGAGAAGGTTCACAGTTAACTTTTTGAACTAGGGCAATGACCTAACAAATAACACACACGCACACACACACTGATGTGGCCAGAGACAACCACTTCTCTGTAATTTAAGGCCAAATTAAGTAAAGCCAAGTAGAATGTGTGCTCATACTGACATTTAAAACTTGCAGGTTAATTTGACAATAAATGAGCACAGCCGCAGGTGCCAGCTATTTGTTGCATATGAATAAACAGGTACAGACTTACACCATCGATAGTGAGCCGGAAATTTATCACTGACGCTTCTGTTGCTTTTCATCTTTTTTTCCCCTCCTTACAACTGATGTCAATTTCGAGTTTTAGATTTTGTGTAATTTAATGATGTGCGGGGTTTAATCTTCACTGTTGCTATTGTTCCATTTTCTTTTTTTTCTCTCTCTGTTCAACTGTATTCAATTTAAATTTTCAGATTTTGTTTTTCGATAAAGCATGGATTTTATCATTGCTGTTTTTATAGTTGGCTAGGGTTTTTTCTCTCACGGAGTCAAGTCCTCTTTGTTTTATATTTTGAATTATAAAGAAGTTAAACATAAGATTAATTCCATTTTTAATTTATAATATGCGCTCTCACTTATTTCTGTCTTAACAACATATTTATACTTTAGAGTTACTAATGATTCTGCCATCTCACAAGCATAACTAATCCAATACAAAAGATATCTGAAAAACATTTTGTCCTTCAAATTCTATTTTATTCTCACAGCTTCCCCATTTGAAGACTTATGCGACGCTGTCAATCCACCAAAATAAACATAAACAACAAATAGGGTAAACAACTAATGGTCCCAAAATATCAGCAATGAACCATAGCACACTTTTCAGCCCAATTTTAACACTGATGTATGTTAAAGCCTCATCATGCTATGCCTAACAATGACGTAACATTAGGGTGCTGAGAGGTTACTGACGTATATCTTTAATCTAAAAGATAATAAACAACTAGTATAAATCAAAGAACACATTTGTCGGAAAGCAACATGGTCTAGCTTTCCTCCTGGGGCAGTGAAAATTGCGTCTAAAAGCCACGAGAGGAACCTTACTGCTACTATCGAGTTCAAACATGTCAAACTTGAATCAACTCTCCCAACTGAATTATTCGCTCTCTCTTTTTAAACTGATATATTATCATGGGCAACTTTCAGAAACAACAATAATTCATTCTCACCAATATAATAAATAAAAGCCAGTTGTAAATCACATGTTAAGTCTGGGATTTTTTTCTCAACTTCTAACTGCCACGTATATAATAGGCAGGAGTTAAATATCTACCTTGCTAGACTCGGGTAAAATAATGCATGGAAAATTGGAAAGGTGAAAAAAAAACACTGACATTTTGTTGCAAACAAAGTGCAACTCAAGTGCGTGTGCACTTACTAGGCTGAGGCCAAAATAAGACAATGAAGACAAAGGTTGTACAGAATTCAGAATACCTTCAAAGAGGTTATTTAGTATGAGTAAAAAATTGTTTGTGTAAGCCATAAGTCAAAACTGACCACACAACTGACCACATTCCTAAGAGGTAACACCTGTACTTCACCTGTAGCTGCTGCAGGTGAAGGATGTTTAAAAATGGACATCTACATGCAACTACTGGTCTCCTGCGCTTTTTTAAAAATAAATGACCCATCTCATAACCTGTTTCCTCCTCTTCTGAAGCAAATTAAAAAATACATGTAGGCACAGAATTGTAAAAATAAAACATGCAAGTAATGCAAGGGAATAATACAATAATTAACCAACACATTAATAAAACATCAGATTTCCAATGATGGATTCCCATTTAAAGAAAAAAGAAAGGAAATTTCTTCTGATGTATACCAGAACAAGTCCCAATAAGCAGATCACCCAAACCACAACAGGTCTCACTCATTTGATTCTCTGTGTATTATTGCTGAAAAACTAATGAAAAAAATCCCCAATCTCCCACTCTACCACAATGTCTCCCACATATAGATACCAAAATAGATCTCATAATTGCTCTCTCCATATCCAACCCGTATCCTTGGCCCACAAAGTGAATATCTCAAAAAAAAAAAAAAAAAAAAAGTCACTATCAATATTCATGTCCAAAACATTTCCTGCACCCACGCCTAAATTTAAAAAGCATGATAACCAACTTATGGTAGATCAACGTTATTTACAGTGTATTGTGCATATTTATGTCAATATAGTTGCAGTGACTTTGTTGACCATCTCATCCCCCCCCTCCCCCACACACACACACACGTCAATACCACCATATTGCTGAATCTCCCTTCTTTCCCACTTTCCCACAATTTCTTGTCCCCTCCCTTCTGTGGCCAGTATATGTTACAAACACATTTCTCAAGCGAATTGAAAGATCTCTTATTGACTTCTCAGGCGACATGTAATCATGTAGTGTGTGTGCATTCATGTAGTTTATGTTATTTATCTGTAGTGCATATATAAGCTGCCTACTTATCCCCCTTTCCATTGGCACCCTCTCCAGGACCAAGCACGGTTCAAAACCTGAATAGAATCATTTCCACATCTAAATAAATAAATAATTTAATAATTTAATGGATCAATTGTATGAATGAATGAGGTGATGATTGGATACTAATAAATAAAATATTCTTGACTTAAATATGACCTGCAGCTTTACAACAACTTGGAAAATCCTTGCTGGAGCCTGAAGCATTGATTCTACATGTGGATGCAATATAATGAGGTGCGTAGGCGTACAGTAGACTAAGCTAGCTGCTTGACGCGGCCTGATCAATGACTGATTACAACATCTGTGTGGGCTGCTACAGCACAGTGCCAGCCAATAGTCCAAGGTTACAACAATAACATTTAGGAAGTAGGCCTATAATTCATGTTAAAGACACAGTGAGAATTAAAGTGACATTTGTCAGGAAAAAAAGGGTTTAAAAATTGGGTTTATAATGGTGGTGAGAGGTGATATGGAAAATTGCAGATTCATTGATCCTCTGGTTGAACTCTTTCTTACATCATTTTTTGTGGCTGTTGCTCTTTATAGAAGGTCAAAGGTATAATCAGTTGGATGAACTGCTTAAATTAAATACATTTTTTTTTGTCAAAAAAGAGGGTTGCAGGGCTCTACTGCATTATGCTGAAACCATAGTGAGTAATTTCATACTTCACTTACTGCAAGAGTTGTGCAAAAATATACAGCAACTAAATGTGACTTTAAACTGTGATTTTTTTCCAATATGCAGCAAGTTGGTTATTTACTCTCCTACTGATATAATAATAGGAAAACAAGATCAAGTCTATGTATATGCATTATAACAAAATCACAATACAAATGAACTAGGCTATTACTTCTATTCTGAGTCATCCACAATATAAAAAATTACTAGACACCTTCAAGCATATGATTGGTTAAAAATATGGGAATCCATATGATGCAGGACCTTGTATTCATTGCATTCACTATCCCTTTTTAAAAATCCTAACCAAATAATTATATATAATGTATTAATTTTGTTCTGATAATAGCTAGGAGTATTCAACATTTCCAGACTTCTAAGTCCTTTCTGCACCAGTATTATATATCTTAGGACTGCAGTTGTACTGCCATGTTTTCAGAGGGTTCTACCATGTTATTACACTACAGGGGTCTTTACTCCCTTTCACACATTCTCCTGTTTAAGCAGAAGTCCAGAGTGAAGCAAGCGATCTCTGTTTAGGTGGCTCTCTTCTGTAATTATCATAGCCAGGATATTTAAATATCGGTAAAAGTTGCCAATTCCTCATAACACACCAATACAGTTCTATAGAAATAACAACAACATTCAATGCACAATATTGTCTTAAAAGTGTTTAAGCTTTTGGAGTACAGAGTGTTCCAAACTCATCTCATCTCAGGGCCACTACCCCTTAAATTAAGAGGGCAATATTTTCAAACAGCCCAGACATTGTGTTAGTTGTGATGTGTTTCAGTGAACACAATCTGTACAACCTGGTACATTCTCTTCAGCACACACACACAGATTTTTACCTGCAGCCTTACGAATAGCAAGGTGAAGCTGAATGTTCCTGATATCTTTAAAGCTGCTTAGCAAGTCATTTATCAATCCAGGGTGATTCATCTCAGTGAAGAAAAAGCTTTGTCCAATTTTTGTATATACCGTTAGATGTATTTGTGCAAATGTTACTACCCAATCAGGCACACACGCACGCACGCATGCATGCACGTGCACACACACACACACACACACACACACACACACACACACACACACACACACACAACACACACACACACACACCAGCTCCTACCTTTCTAAAGACCTCCAGTTGCTGGTCCAACAGGGTCTTCCACTCCTGTTTCTCACCAACAGAGAGTGCTCTCATACACAGACTGTCTGGCTCACCCTGATCCTCCTCCAGTAGCTTAAACACAAACTCTGCATCTGTAACATACAGCTGAAAGTAAGGGCTTGTCTATTGCCAAGTGAGCCTAATGTACCATATGACTATAAATAAACAAATAAATTGTCTTTGAATACATATTAAGGCATCTTTTGGAATCCATGAAGTGTATTTCCCATAACCAATCAAATCAAGTGTTTGTGCACAGCCCCCCCCCCCCCCCCTCACCAACTCCCCACAGGAACCAGATAAGTTATAGTTCATTCCACTTACTGTTCTTCCTGTTATAATCAATGTCAGTCACAGCCTTGAACAGAATGGGTTGTTCCACCACAATGAGACTTCCCTCTGGCTCAGGAACAGTTAACAATAACAGGTCTGAGAACAGCAAAGCATACAGCTGAAATAATACAAATACAGGTAAAAGTAGGTTTGAAAGTTAAAAAAAATCTTTTAGGCACTGAATTTTCATAGTTTCTTTAACAGGTGATTTTACCCCTCCCCCCCCCAAAAAAAAAAAAAAAAAAAAAAAAAATTGAACAAAATAACAAAATGAATAAATTATCTGCTGTACCTGTATCCATTTTCTTCCTTCTACCTTCAGTAACTGCCCAGTGTGGATGAGATGTCTCTTTGGATCATACAACTGGAAAACCTGGAACATGTGTATAAATATAGTATAAAGGATGAAGGGGAAAGTGGGACCTTTAATAATTTTACTTAAATATTAATTTTTCCTATAATACTAAGTATAAAAGCCTTATACTGTATAATAAGCTTTATACTTATCTCGATGTTTGTCTATGGTTTGGTGTCCTTTTTATGACCATCTTAGCAGGTGCATATGGGGCATGTGTGCACACACACATGAGAGAGAGAGAGAGAGAGAGAGAGAGAGAGAGAGAGAGAGAGAGAGAGAGAGATTGACTCACTGGAACATTCTGAGCAAAGCAAAGCCTATTCTGTATGTCCAGTACTTGCTGGTTTGTGATGACATTACTTCTGCTGCTGGTGGAGGAAGAATTGGGCGTGGAAGTAGCTGGCTGGTTGGAGTACTGTAGACTTGGTGCAGGAAGACTGCCACTGTAGATCCTGTTACAGCAACTCCTCAGTCCTGAAAAAGTGCCATCATTATTAAAGCACTCAAGAGAGCACAGACCCCTGCCAAGGTAACTTATATCTCATTATTATTAATTTATCAATAAACAGATTATGACTAAAATCTAAATTATTCTATAGTTTATTTCTGAACTCTCCTGTAAATTTCATTAAATCCGTCCATAACTTTGAACTGTTAACTAACAAACCAATAAAGGCAAAAACATAAACCTCCTTGGTAGAGGTAATAATCAGCAAAATATATGAACTTTAAACAATGATGAAATTGAGAGCACTTCTTGCAGAAAGTAGTGCCAACCAAATGCTTCCTTTCTTCTAAAGTCAGAAATCATCATTTAGAAGATAATATAAAAACCTATCTGGATGTAGAATGAAATCATTTCACATATACTACTTAAGAGTTCAAATGATCATTGCTTTTCATATTCTTCACTTGACATTTTACTGATAGGGCATTTATTAATACCTTCCACTGTTTTCTGCAGCTGTGCCTGGTCATGATGTTCTAGCGGTGTAAGACTAAGGATACTTTGAAGAAGTATCAACAACTGCCGCAGGTGCTATAATTAACAAGAACCAATCATAGACAGACCTTCAGATATGAAGAACAATCATGAAGCCTTAATTGTCTAGTCTATAAACTACTTTCTGTAGAAATCCATTAGCATGATGTACCAAGAAACCAATGTTAAAGAAATTTTAGTTTAAACAACAATTATATATGAAATATCTGATTGATAATAATAAAAAGCAGAACTGACTTACCTCTGGTGGATAGTGAAGGAATGACAAGAGATCAGGACCATCAATACTTTCTATCTGCTGCTTCTGAAAAAAAATGTCAATCAATATTTAACTCATTTGTAAGTTACTTGATTATATTCTGAGATAAATAAATAATCTTTACTGGTTCTGGCATAATTTTTACAAAAAGACTTTGACCTTGTAATTTTACATTTACACATGCTGCCTCATCTCCAATAGACGATGCAGAACATTGACTACTTTTGATATGCTTAAAGGTGAGATATTCTGCGAAAAATAATAAATGTACATGGAAAAAATATTCTTTTGAATTATTTTTCACATAATAAGTACCTGGATAAATTTGGCAAATTCTTGGTTTGCTGAAAGTTGTTTGAGCAACTGCACTGCATCAGGTAGACCTTTGCAGTAAGTTTCATAACTTTCACTTACAACTGAGATCTGAAAGGAAAAGAAAATTTAATGTTGTAGGATTGTGATATTGCACTATGGTTCTTTCTTTAGCACCCTGAGTTTCAGAGGGAGCTATGATCTCACCCACATAATGTATCAGCATGCCTTTGACAGAAGAAATTGAGGTAAGTTCCCAGTGACCTCACAGTTTCAGGGTGACCTTTTGCATTATACAATAACTCAGAAATCAGACATGATAATTTCATTTTTCATCATTAAAAAATTCTGTCAAACAAAACTTAATTCACCTTATCTAAACAAATTATTGTATCACTGCACTGAAATAATAAAATATTGTCAAGAGAAAGGACATCTTTAAGAGAATAATATACCTTATTGTGATAAATTGAGCCCACTGCATCTATGTACCCCTGGGTTTTAAACTGTTCCCCAGGGTAAGAGACCTGATGGCTGTGGAGCTGATTGACTAGGTATTGAGATATGGCAACAATCTGGAGAGAGAACAGTTGACAGCAAGGTTAGGAACTGGAAATTCATGTATTTGAAATAACATCTGACCACACACACACACACACACACACAGAGAGAGAGAGAGAGAGAGAGAGAGAGAGAGAGAGAGAGAGAGCATATAACTATGGTGGTATTTGACAGTAAATAAAGCCCACATTCATTTATTCATACTCCATTTTTAAAATTAACACACTACATTCCTAAAGCGGACCAGTATTACTTAACAAATAGTTTTACAAAACTATTTTTAGTCCATTTTAAAAAATGTGCGTAAGTGTATGAAAACAGTATGTCAAATTAAAAGTTACACAGTTATAATAATTATTTTAAAAATACACATTTTTTGACCTGCACAACTGACGTTAACAACATACTTTTTCCACATTCTGGAACATAGTGGAATGCTGTAGTTGTGTCATGTTCTGATGGCGCAATGGTCGTGAGTAGCGCTGCACACCTGCATGCATGCTGTTCGTAAAAATTTCTTCACATGCAATAAGCTTCTGAATGGCCTGCTGGCGCTTTTGATCACTGGCGCTGAGATCCTGAAAGTAAGTAAATAAACGAATTTAATTTTATAATAAATAAACTAAAAATCTGACAAAAAGTGCTGATGGTGGTTTCAACCCAAATAAATTTATTTAATTATAAAAATTGAAAAGTTATTATTTGCTTGACAAGGACTAAATCCTTAAAAAACAAGGGAATAGAACCTTTCATTCTTTGTGCATTAAACTTGGTGAAAATTTATAGCCGTCTTAATTTGCTAAGAAAAAAATACTAGGAAGAAATGGCTCAGTGGGCTTACAACTAGTGTTTGGTCAGAAAACTGCTGCAGAAAAATTCTCACATTTCTAATTTAAACCAAAAAAAAACCACATCTGTAAAAAAGACTATTGATTATTCATAACTGCTGGACTGATTGCTGGTCTATTACCTGGAAAGCCTGAGATAACTGAGGTAAAGCCATGGTGGTGCCCTGGGAGTGGCGCTGAGGAGCAGACACATCTATAGCATTCTCTTTACACTGCTCTTCCTGAAACCCCAGGAAGTCATAATAAACTTTGAAACCTTGCTCAGTTTTAGTCTTGTTGTTACTGGGACCACTACTCCCATTCCTGAGTATCCCTCCTGGTTTTGCTTGATTAGTGTGGTCTGCCTCGTTGCTACCATTGTTCTTTAGTATCCCTCCTGGTTTTGTCTGGTTGGTTGTTTGGCCATTTTCTAACTCTGCGTGGTTCCAAGTCACCCTTGGCTGTTCTTTGTTGGAAGGACCATTATTTGTAGGCTTGTGATTTTCTGTATAATTGCCCTGAATTTTGCGTGACATTCCCATTTCCTGTGATGGAGATTCATTGGGAGGCACAGGGAACTGGGATGGAACAGGTTTGTATTCCTGATGTTTTTTGTGCATTGGCACCTGTTCTTTGTTGGACGGAAATCCATGTAATTCGTAAATCACTCCATATCCCTGTGGAATATTTGAGTTTTGAATGCCATGTTGGGAAGTTGTCTGCTGATGCTGTGGATGATTATGATGATTGTTTTGGGAATGTGAATGAGCTTTCTGCCACCCTTGTGGATCCTGATCATTGTGAACACCTTGGGAAACAAGCTGCTGCTCATGCAGGGAATGTCGTTGAGATTTTTGTCGACCCTGTACATCCTGAGAATTCCTTTTGGAAGGAGACCTTTGGGAATTTGACCTACGTAATCCATCCCTTCGTCCCTGAACATCTTTCTCGTTGGCTTCTCTCATGCTCACTCCTCTGATGACTTGCCTAGAAATCTGCCTACTCTCACCACTTGATTTCTTACAGTCTGCCCCATCGCTGACATTGTCCACAGACAACTGTCTTTCAATTGGATCATCCTGCTCGGGAGACTGTCCATTCCTGTCCTTCCTCACACCAAACTTTCTTGGGGAACTGGTCAGTGTTGGGACTCTCCTTGGTCGCTGGACGTCCACTATGATTTGATTGCTGGAGTGCCTAGAAATTGGAATGATTACAGGTCAGCGGGGTTAGATATAAGTACATGCACTGTACATACCCTAGGTTCTAGATTTTGGAACTGCCAGCTCGATCTTGATTTCATATATAAGCCACATCAGCAATACTGACTCTAGCTGTAAAACTAACACATGGAAAGGTATAGTGAGCAAGTTAGCTATATAGTACCCTGACACTCAGAGCAGCTGTACAGGACCACTTTCTGGATCATATAAATTAATCAATTATTCAATAAATAAATAAATAAGTAAAGACAATCCCCACTTACCTGACCAACCTGACGACACTCTCTGCAGTGGACCTGGACACATTTTGACTGTTTATTTGCACTATGTAGTCACCTGTCCTTAAACCTGATGACCATGCTTCAGAGGCTACAAATCAAATGTTGTACACCTTAATATAGCTTCAGCATTAACCAAACAACATTTGGAGATAGAAAACTTTAACATTGTTATGCAGGCATTTACCTAAGTTTGTATATATCAAAACAAAATAATAAAATTTTGCAGTTTTACACTTAACAGGAAGTGATCTATTTTAGGAAATTACTCAAGGGATTTGTGTAAAATACATAAAAATGACATTAGATAATTGTATAAGACATTAATGAATGCCTCATAATTAAAAGCATTACTTGACATATCCCAAACCAAGTGAGAGCAGGATATTATATGATATTATGTGAGAACTAGAGATAATGCAGCTCTGTCATTGCTTTAGATGTGACAGTGGGTGAGACTGAGCACAATGCAACTTACATTGCTCTACTCTGCCGACTCTTACTGGACATGATCCAACCACTGTGAAGCCAAACCCTCTCTCACCACGCCTCAAACACACCTGATATTGAGAGGGAAATAAATAAATAAATAAATAAATAAATAAATAAATAAATAAATAAATACCATTAAGATAATACAACACTTAACAGTGACAACAGATTACGGAAAACAGAAATGAACAAATATATAGCACATTAAACTGATGAATGAGGCATAAAATGATATTGATATTACAGAAAATACAGAAATAATATAAAAAACAGGATACAGCTTCTAACAAATTTTTCATATGTAGCCCAAAATGTAATCAATTAAATTATTTCACTAAATCTACAATTGTTTTAACAATTTTAAAAAACTTATCACTATATTGATAAGGTATAAAACCATAATTAATTTGCTGAACTAGCCTTTAATAGCCTTCAATAGCTAATGAAACCTCATTTGAATGTTTGTTGGGTAAATCACAAGTTCGGTTGCACAGGTCAATAGCTGACTTTGGAGAGGGGGGGGGGGGGGGGGTAAATTTCTGAGGTACCCCTTTGTCCCTCCAAAAGTGTAAGTATGAAACCAAACCAAGCCATTTTTTCTATCTCTGTGCTCTACATGTCAGGGCAAAATTGTCCTTGACTACTGATTTATGTTTCATCTCTTCACTTGCCAAATTTTTTTATCCTTCCCCCCCCTCCCCACCCCCATATCCCACCCTGAAAACAAAATCCAGAGATGAGTTGATTAAAAGTTTTCTACTTACTGTCAGTGACTCCATCCACAGCACATCTGAGTGCACTTTTGGTATGTGCTGATAGGCTGAAAGTAAAATGGACATGGTTTTTATGACGCAACAAGAAAAAATTTAATGAATAATTAAATCATGTAAGTTTTAGGAGGACATCAGTCTTGAAAACTGGAAATGTTTGAATAATTGAAGTAGAAGTAATGTCACACTATCTGATGTGTTTCAATACTTTCAAAATGAAATCTCAAAACAATTACACACAGCATGAATCAAATTTATGTACAAATAGGTGCTTACTCTGCTTGATACAAAAATGCGATTTTGCCGTAAGCAAACCCTAAAGCCGGCACATGACTGAACATGCTTCAGGTACAATATGGCCGTAAAGAAAGCATGCCTACGTCTGAACAGGTGAATCCCCAAGCTGCATGACTCATTCAACCTATTCTGTATGCTTTTAATTCATATTACTGACATGAAAATTCTCTTCAATCTAAACGGAAGAAATATACACCACTATATCAATCTTGTTCACAGATCAAAAATTTCTCCCACAAACTTGAGAAGGAAAGCTTTTATAATTCTTTTGTTAGTATTTCATCAAAAAATCAAAATTATGCATGTGGGGAGAACATAAGATAATTGAAATTGACCTCGTGTCACTAACCTTTTGTTTGCACTTTGCAAATGCCGGGAGTAAATTTGAGATGTTTTTGTCGTCCTATCTCTTCAGATAACAAGAAGTACCAGCCCCCGATTTCCTTCAGTGACAAAAAGGAGCAAATATTTAAGAAAAAAATTATTGTCAAAGTATGCTAACAAATTTTTATAGACAATTCAAGGCAAATTAATTGTCACCATGAAAGCTGTAACAAATGCCTCTATTTCTTGTGTTAATTGTAATATTTACATCTGGACTAAATTTCTCATGAGAAAAATCGCCATCTACTAGTCTTTTATATTCAGATAAATATAATACAATATGACTGTCAGAACATAAAGTGAAAGAATATCCTTTTAATTACTTGTACTGTACATCAGTTTTCTACCTGTCAACATGTGACAGAAAAAAGTCTACTTATAAACACCCTGTATATCTCATCTGCTTTATAAACGTATGCTTTGTATGTCCATATTGGCAAATCTATTGGGAAACCACTTGTGTTATGACTACAGTTTTGTTATACAGGGTGCTTAGAACAGACTATTAAACTTTTGTGAATTTACCTTCTTTGATTTGACCAACTTCTTGATCCCAAATGACATACATCCTAGCAGCTCACTGAAAACATATTACGGCAGGCTTTAACTACTGAAGTTATGGCAATTTAACACTTTCACAGACCATAAAACCCATCTGAAAGTCAAATTTTTCTCCCCTGGCCTCATTAAAGTCTTTTTTCTCTTGACATGCCGAACTATCATAAAACTTCCAAAATGGTTTTCTTTCATTAAAGGCCAATCACACAGTGCAGAAAATTGAAACAAGATCTGTAGCAATGGCACTTGTGGATCCAAGATTTTACTGGGGAGGTAGAGGGGACACACAAGGATTAACTATAAAATAGTAGAAAAGGGCAATTTTACTGTAATACGTGGGGCGAAGGGATGCAATAATTGCTTAGTATTGTCTTGCTTGGGCCATAGCAATAGTCCGGAGGTTTATTGGTCTGAATGTTCACTATATAGAACCTTCAGAACAATGAACCCTTGATTGAAAAAACAATGAAAATGTTACCATTTTTCAGACCAATGAACCTTCAGACCAATGATCGAGATGCTCCCGTCTGGCTTTACTTGATATATGTCAACTTAAAGCCCCTATTTCACACAGACCACGAATCCCACGAATGGCCATGAATTGACAAATTTCACGATTCGTGGTTGAATCGTAATCAGTTCGTGAAGTTCTTAACAGATTCGTATATATTCGTAGACAGTTCTTGCACTTCTTGACCAACAGGAATTGGTGGCAAAAACTTCGATGCCCCTATTTCACACAGACCACGAATCCCACGAATTGCCAGGAATTGAAAATTTCAGGGTTCGTGGTTGAATCTAAATCAGTTCGTGAAGTTCTTAACAGATTCGTATATAATCGTAGTCAGTTCTTGCAATTCTTGATCAATCGGGAATTCGTGGCAAAAATTTTGAGCTGTTCAAAGTTTTGGCCACGAACTCCCGATTCCAAAAAATCGTAGTGAATTTCTGGTCAATATTTGTGCGATTCCAGCCGAATCTTACGAATATTCGTAACACTATCGTACCTGTATCGTAACTGAATCGTGAGCGTGTCGAATTAGACCAGAAAAATGGCAAAATCCCACGAATCCTCACGAATCCTAAAATTTGTCAATTCCTGGCAATTAGTGGGATTCGTGGTCTGTGTGAAATAGGGGCCTTAGGGAAGGGAATGGGAGGGGGGGCTTCAAAGCAACGGAAGGGTTGCCCACTGTATACTAGTTTTTAGGAGGGATATGGGGGGTTAACGAGGCTAAGGGGGGGGGGGGGCACACACCAGTGTCCTCCCCTGGCTATACCACTGAATGAGCAGGTCACTTCAATCCCTGTGCTCAGGTAGCCTAGTGCTGAGCTGACAACCATCAGATCATCAGTTAACTAGAATTGATATAATTTGTCATCAAAAAGAAAACAGAAGGGCCAATTTATCCTTGATCATTTTTCTTCATAATAACTTACCTTTCAGTTTTTCTTCTGTGCCATACAGATAATATCAGTCTCTTGTCTTGATCTTCTGGTAATATCTCACTGGAATGAATTATAAGGTATTATGTAAATAAATTAGAAATCATATCCATGTCTTCTAAAAAATTCTCAAAACACAATAGCCAAAAACTCTCTTTTACCAAAGGAACAATCAAGAAACCCTTCCTGGATGTCAAGAACAAAAGAGCCCGTAAGGGTCCACCTCACATACACCTCAGTGACTAGTAGCATATCTGTTTAAAATACAGCTGTTTCAATTGGATAACTTGAACAATTTCCTTTATGATATACTAGTGCTAATAGCAGAACTATGAATTTCAATGGTGTCATCTCTATAGTGTATTTCATGAACAATACCAGCAATTTCAGTCATAATGCTTTTCTCAATAATATTGGATGAACCTCCATCCACAATAAAGGCCTCCCATCCATGTGGATAAGATACCTATTCTGTTTTGTTAAAAATACTTTCCCAAGTATTACATATTGGTCTACATACATTCACATTCCAGGATGACTGTAATACAGTAACCTAGTCCATCATCAGTTTTATTTTGACTAGGTTTATCATTGCTATGATCTATACACAAAACATTCTTTAGGAATGTCAGATACCAGAGATCATCTTGCTATAAAAATATATATCTTCCAGCAATGAGCATATCACAGCCTTGGGCATGTAGAGGCCTGTCACTGCTGGAGGCTCTTGTTACTAGCTGGTATGTGCGTCAGCCTTGGCCATATGCCACTTGGTGTGTGTCACCCGTGTGTGTGTGTGTGTGTGTGTGCTTGTGTGTGCTTGTGTGTGTGTTGGTGTGTGTGTGTGTGTTGGTGTGTGTGTGTGTGAGAGAGAGAGAGGAAGAGAGAGAGAGTCTGTTTTACATTTCCTGACCAACAAACAATATTTAACTTTCGAAACTGCATCCAACATATCAAACGCAAACACTTTACAGCCATATTTTTACAATACTAAACATTATAAGACAGGCATACAATATACATCACTGTACTTATCATTTGTACCCAGTTACAATAAACCGTACCATGTCTTCTTTTCCATATGTGAAAAAAAAAATCTTACCATTCAAATCAGGAAGTAAATCAAACTTGTAGTAATATGAAAACTATGCAGACTCCAGCTAGTCTTGAAGTTCATCCTACGCACGTGGAGCCCAACTGCTGACACAAGCATACAATTAAATGTCCATAAAAATTACTCCATATTTTGCTGATTACTATCAGATGGATAATAACCGGCTGCCGGGGATTGAAATGATCACTTACAATAGGTAGTTATGCCACAGGTATGCAGACAGAGAG
Source organism: Lingula anatina (assembly GCF_001039355.2). The sequence continues at coordinate 172,972 of NW_019775258.1, forward strand.
AGATAGAGAGAGTAAGTTATCATTTCAATTATTACAGAGGAGATGGAAAGATAAAGAGACGCAGCAGTGAGCTTCATTCTGTAGGCTTTTTCATAACCCTTAACCTAACTCTCTTCCCCCCCCCCCCCCCCATCCCTACACCATTAGCAACAGGAAGACGTGTTTTATTTTCATGCCATTATCTTGTTTTTGACCTGCGATGTAAATAGGCCTAACACATCCTAATTGGTAGAAATACATATCCATTAATTTGTTTCATTTCATTTGTGTCACTGTATTTTTGGTGTGTTTTCTATATTTTTAAAAACCTTTTAAAAATCCCTTATAAAAGCCCCCATACCAATACTCTTTCTTCCCCCCATAACCAAAAGGGAGGCAAAGACAGCCATTTTCACATTCCTTACATGTAAAGATATAGATTATCTTTACATGTAAATTGAGCAGTAAGTTAGCAGCAACACATCTCATATGTGTTTCATTCTACTTCCTTGTGCCCCCCCCCCCC
>NW_019775258.1:174137-224057 GCF_001039355.2 Lingula anatina
AAAAAAAAAAAAAAAAAAAGAAATCTCTAAGGAAATAAAAAATTATACTCTCTACTTCCATCTTAATGATACAAATCTGGGAATTCCACTTAATTAAGAGTAACAGGTTATTTACAGCTTGGTCTTATCTATAATTTGAGTCTGTTTATCAGAGAAGTGTTTTGTCTGATGTTATCACTGTTATCAGCTGTCACTTGGTTCGTTGATTCCAGAATTCACATTCACAAGATTTCTTGGTTTTGGTATTAATTTGCTGAATGCATCACACATGATATCTGTATTTGAAGGAACCAAAGGGAAGGGGGGGGGGGGGGGGCTAAAGGCACTTCCCTGATCTCAAATATTTTTCTAAATGATAAAACAGCCCTAAAACACAAACACTCACTCACACACCAATTTTACTCCCTTGCCTGATTCATCTTTGCTGTTTCTCTCTCTTTACATATATATAACCAAAGGATTTGAAATGAAACATATTTTCTTTTTAAAAACTTAAAAAGAGTAACCTTCATTTATATGACACTATTTCCAGGTAGTCCCTGAGCAGTGCAATAAACCATGACTTAATCTATTTGTACATTACCCTATTTCACATGAGAACTTTTTTCCACTGTGTGAGCTTCAAAAGAAGATGTCTTCAACAGCAGAAAATTATGTGAATGTGACATGCAATAAAAGCACTACACCTTGATATCTTTGTCTGCTATTGTATGAGTCCACCTGCAACACATCATAAGTAGAAATCCAGAACTCCTCAATTATTTTCAAACTGGAATCTTAAGTTTTTGTGATATGAAAATGCTTGATTAAACTGATTTATTTTTTCAAAATAAAGATCATCCCCTTTTGCTACTAAAAATTACTTTTTTATTGTAGAACAGTTTCATGTAATAGACTTGTGAAGTCTCTTTTGTCTATAGCTACTTATATTTGTCTGGTCTCATTCCCTGATGAAGTCTGTCTGCAAGCAGACAAAATATTGGCTGGTAAGACCAGACAAAAATAAGTAGCTACAGACAAAAGAATCTTCACAAGTCTACTTTTTTATAATCTTATTTTCAAAATGGATTCAATTCACATATTATTATCAATTATTATAAAACTACATTTGATATAACACATACTACTAATTGGTAAATTTTGCATACAACCATTATAATGTATTACACTTCATAATATTGAGGAATTTTATTAAAATTCCTTCTTCCTAATACAACACGATAAGCCAGCAAAATCAAGTAATGGCAGATAAAAGCGTGGGTGAAGATTGAAGTATGTTTACAAAGCTCTAGTACGATGCCAGGATAAACTGGATACCAAACCATCCAAACAAAACACTGGACCCGAAAGGATTAACTTGTCTGGCTTACGCTATCATACGAAGTAACACCAAACTTTGCCAAACATTATAAAATTCATATTTCTTCAAAGTTTTTTTAGATATGTTTCAGAATCTAAGAAAATATTGTTAGTTAAAAAGTATACCATTTTTAAAGACTATGTTTCAAAACTTCACCAAAGGGCCTTGCAATTGATCACCATCATTGCTGACTTGTCTATTTCACTTTTGGTTCTTCTTCATCATGATGCATCACAAATCATCTTCCGTACATGTTATATATATATAGTTTCAGTTCTTTTTCTTTCTTTTGCCACATCATGTTAAAGCTCAATAATAAAAGCAGATATCAAGTCATGGTGACAGGTTTTTCAGTCCATGGTACTGTCAACACAGGTATTTCAACATTCATGTATTTGAGAACTGATGAAAAAGACCGATCGACCTGGTTTTATGCAAGGGCATGAAATAGATATAGAAACTAGTTTTTAGCACAGTAATAGAAAACCCAATACAAATAGATGTTGAGGAACTGCCTTTGATGACAAAAGACTGGAGAAAATCTTTTTATCTCATTGAAACTGCCTTAAGCTTTACTTACTTCATGTTGTCTGATCCATTTTTCAGTACTTACTCAGGTACTAGTAAACATTATTAATTCAGTTTTTTTTTCTATTGTGGTCCTGCACTCTTCCTCTAGTGTGCATTCTGTTTATAAAGTAAATACTTTATTATCATGTGGTATGTCATAATATTGTATCGACATATTGTATTCACACCAGTTTAATGAGACAATGTTTTCTTGCCACTGTGCACTGTCACAAATTTCTATTGTCTTTCACTCACTGCAATTTATGGGGGGAAAATACATGCACGATTAAAGGAATGGAACTATACTGCAATTAGTAAATGCCTAGCCAAGTGTCATTTCAGACTTCCAAAATTTCAGAGGCCACTATATTATTATAAATTTCTATCACTTCCTAAATATCTATTTTAATAATCAAAATTATAAAAAAAAGTGCAAAGTCATACAGTAACTAGTTGTTTTTGCAAGAAACTCTTATACATCTAAATTCAATGATTGTTTCTGACAGGTGGTTATGCCAAAGCAATTTAACAAAAGAAGGGCCAATTTGTCATAATGTACATGGTCACAGAAAAATTGGAATTCTGTAAGGGTATTTACGAGAGACCTTTTCTTGGCATTACTGTAATAAGGTATTGATAATCCTGCAGAATCATGCACATGGCTATATTGACAGACAGCTGCAGGGCATATATATTCCTTTCAACATAACCATCAAAATCAATAAGAGGAATATTAGATTGAATTCCAGTACATAGATATTACATGCTTCCTGTTTGTCACTTTGCTGAACCCTGAGTTTCAGAGGCCACTGATAACTGTCACCTCTGTCATCAGCATGCCTCTGTTGTTTCCAATGACACCCCCAGTTTCAAAGATTACTGGTAATTTATAACTTGTTTAATCATGTCACTGTAAACCTCGCCAAACTCTGAAACTCGGGGGCATTTTATTGGAAATTTATTTCTGTAGCAACTTGTCAAGAGGCTGGCAAACATTACCCACACCACTTAACTTTATTATTCAGCAAGCACTGTAATATGCCTTAAATATATTTAAACTGGGTTCAGTTTGCAAAAGGTGTTTAGAGGTTACTAGAAAATATCATCGATAAGACTTTATAATATGAAAACCACGTTGAATGTTTTATGTGAGAGTTTGCATTGTGGCTGTGAAGTAGGCATGATTTGCCTTGGATTAATTGTCACACTCAAAAATGTTGACCTTTTGCCTAAAAATCAACCCTGTGCATACATATACAGGAAGCAATAAATCATTTTCCCTACGAAAGTGCATTGAGTCAACATCATAACTTTTAATAGGCAAAAACCACAATACACAATAAAATTTCCTCTTGCAGCTTCTCTTCTTTAATTTCAACAGGGAACATACAGGTGCCTTAAATTTTCTGAGAGATAAAAAAAAATTCTGAGACAGAGCCATATAGAACTCCTATACTGGGTCTGTATTCCACCATAATATATTATGTACTACTTACTGGACTTCTGTTTTTTCTCTCTTTTTTTCTTTGGGTGAGGATACAAAAGGTGAAATTAAACATGAGCATGCATTGTTTGATCTTTTCATAGCCATTTCAATGACCCACTTAATGTACCAGAATATAAAAGACAGGAACTTTTTTTGCAATTAAATTCATTGGTGTGTCAACATAATACCCTGTTGTTAAAGACCATTGCGCCTCCATAAATGAATGAATAGGTTGATATCAGAGAGAACTGTCAAAATTGGAAATTTGGAATATTAATGCAAAAGGCAATGTGACACTAATTAAAAAATTAAAAGGAAAGTAAAAATCAGCACTGTAGCCTAGCTCAAGTCACCGAGAAGGGGGGAGGAATATAACATATACAGTGAAGAGCATCAACTTCAGTGATATGAATAAATGTTTCAGGTGTTTTATCATTCTTGAAATGCAAAAGTCCAACACCCCATTTCCATAGATTAGATCGACCTACTTTAGATCGACCTAACTCCCTGGGGGTTCACGCTAAATAGCTGTCAGCCGGGCGGACACGAAAGTTAATTACCCCCTTAAAGCTTGTAGTAGGCGGGACGGACATTTAAGTCGGATTATCTGAAAATAATCTGGTGAGACTCCCCGCCGGGATAGATCGATCTAAAATCTATGGGAATAGAGCCCAAGACTTCAGTGTAGATGAGAGGCACTATAAACCATCACCATATGGGGCTGTCTCTGGTAATCTAAAACAATTGGCAACTGTGATAACATACACTGCACAGTACTGCCTTCTTCACCCCAGTAACCCTTACTAAGTAGTATTATATGTTAATACCCAACCAAAAACACACTTTGGACTATATAACCATATCCACCTAGCTGACCTAGCNAGTCATACAGTAACTAGTTGTTTTTGCAAGAAACTCTTATACATCTAAATTCAATGATTGTTTCTGACAGGTGGTTATGCCAAAGCAATTTAACAAAAGAAGGGCCAATTTGTCATAATGTACATGGTCACAGAAAAATTGGAATTCTGTAAGGGTATTTACGAGAGACCTTTTCTTGGCATTACTGTAATAAGGTATTGATAATCCTGCAGAATCATGCACATGGCTATATTGACAGACAGCTGCAGGGCATATATATTCCTTTCAACATAACCATCAAAATCAATAAGAGGAATATTAGATTGAATTCCAGTACATAGATATTACATGCTTCCTGTTTGTCACTTTGCTGAACCCTGAGTTTCAGAGGCCACTGATAACTGTCACCTCTGTCATCAGCATGCCTCTGTTGTTTCCAATGACACCCCCAGTTTCAAAGATTACTGGTAATTTATAACTTGTTTAATCATGTCACTGTAAACCTCGCCAAACTCTGAAACTCGGGGGCATTTTATTGGAAATTTATTTCTGTAGCAACTTGTCAAGAGGCTGGCAAACATTACCCACACCACTTAACTTTATTATTCAGCAAGCACTGTAATATGCCTTAAATATATTTAAACTGGGTTCAGTTTGCAAAAGGTGTTTAGAGGTTACTAGAAAATATCATCGATAAGACTTTATAATATGAAAACCACGTTGAATGTTTTATGTGAGAGTTTGCATTGTGGCTGTGAAGTAGGCATGATTTGCCTTGGATTAATTGTCACACTCAAAAATGTTGACCTTTTGCCTAAAAATCAACCCTGTGCATACATATACAGGAAGCAATAAATCATTTTCCCTACGAAAGTGCATTGAGTCAACATCATAACTTTTAATAGGCAAAAACCACAATACACAATAAAATTTCCTCTTGCAGCTTCTCTTCTTTAATTTCAACAGGGAACATACAGGTGCCTTAAATTTTCTGAGAGATAAAAAAAATTCTGAGACAGAGCCATATAGAACTCCTATACTGGGTCTGTATTCCACCATAATATATTATGTACTACTTACTGGACTTCTGTTTTTTCTCTCTTTTTTTCTTTGGGTGAGGATACAAAAGGTGAAATTAAACATGAGCATGCATTGTTTGATCTTTTCATAGCCATTTCAATGACCCACTTAATGTACCAGAATATAAAAGACAGGAATTTTTTTTGCAATTAAATTCATTGGTGTGTCGACATAATACCCTGTTGTTAAAGACCAGTGTGCCTCCATCAATGAATGAATAGGTTGATATCAGAAAGATCTGTCAAAATTGAAAATTTGGAATATTAATGCAAAAGGCAATGTGACACTAATTAAAAAATTAAAAGGAAAGTAAAAATCAGCACTGTAGCCTAGCTCAAGTCACCGAGAAGAGGAGAGGAATATAACATACACAGTGAAGAGCATGGGCATCAACTTCACTGATATGAATAAATGTTGCAGGTGTTTTATCATTCCTGAAATGCAAAAGTCCAAGACTTCAGTGTAGATGAGAGGCACTATAAACCACCACCATATGGGCCTGTCTCTGGTAATCTAAAACAATTGGCAACTGTGATAACATACACCGCACAGTACTGCCTTCTTCGCCCCAGTGACCCTTACTAAGTAGTATTATATGTTAATACCCACCCAAAAACACACTTTGGACTATATAACCATATCCACCTAGCTGACCTAGCCCCACCCCCACCCCCATCCACACACCATGTGACTTATATTACCCTCTCCTACTGTACAAAAGGAAACTATAAACCTTAAATGAATTGCCTATCAATGGATATCAAATACAAGATAGAATAAGTAAGTAAACAATATAATCATGATAAAGAACTGTCTGGTGAAAATATTATCATTTTCTTGCCCTCCTACAAGTGTGTGCACACACACACACACACAGAGAGAGAGAGAGAGAGAGAGAGAGAGAGAGAGAGAGAGAAACACAGTCAGTTAATTCAATGTTTGAGCAACACAGTAACTGCATCAATACCCATCAAATCCTACCTGTTAGTGCTTACAAATTAGTCCATGTTGTGATCCACACACTTCCACACTAAAGCACATGTTAAAGTGTCATATATAGCACTGCTTGGCCTGTCTGTTGTGAAACCAAAGATATTAAACTTGACAATGCCTCTATTGTTATGCCTAGTCTAAGTGCAGCGACCCTGGCAGCCATATATACAGTTTAGTCTGGTATTAATTTATTCTGGAACTGTCTCTCTCCCACCCCCCACCCCCCTCCAAGGATACCTTAATACACCTTAAGATCTATAGTTTTTTTTATCCAGTCTTCATTCACCCATGTTGTGATCTCTCCCTCTTAAACAGCATAATAACATCAGTGAGAAAGCTTCAGCTGTGAAGGTTCACTTACCATAGCCAAAACTGAATGAAATGAGTGTAAAGTTCTCTAGTAAACAGCGAAGAATATATACATCTTCAAAATATCCACTCACAACATTTAAATCTTGAGCTCCCGTCACACATCACATAGACAGGGTGAGAAAAAATTCAAACTTTTTTCCCTGCACAGTTTGAGCCATCAACTATAGCACTCTGAAGGACAAATTGCCACACAAAGCGTTCTTTTGTGTCACAGTAGGAACACAGATGAAATTTGATAACTTTGGGTCAAAATTACATGTTCAAGATAAACCCAATTTTAACTCAGCAGTAATTCCAACAGAACTTCACTCATAAAAATTCCCAATTTCTTAATACATGTTTCCCACACAGTTGAGGTGTGAATGCTAGTCAGTGGCTCAAGCATTTCACATCAAAGAATAGAGTAATACTTTAAGTCACAATTACCTTATTGTTTAACCCAAACTGTAGGGAACACATCCAGTGTAATTTTTCTCTCATAAATACCCCAGCCTCAGCATCCTTCGCGGTATTCCTAAGTCAACTCATAGGGGTAGACTGTAGCAAATAGCATGGCACGAAAAAGGACTCTGTTAGAGTACACAACAAAATGTAGTATGCAAAGTACCTCACCCACTCACCCAAACCAGCCAATGTAAACAGCCGAGTGTGAGTAAAGGCACGCTGAATGGTTACCAGAATACAGAAAACACCAGGCATGCTTAAGACAACAATTGATCAATGGTGGGCCTTTGCACCCTCGGGTGGGGACAATACTGTGGAATAATACTCTGAGAGTGTAATGGATCATAACATATTGATATGGAAGTGAAATGTAGTGTTAAAGCGTGGTACTCGGGGTGAAGATTAAGGGGGGAGAGCTATGGGACAAGACTGAGATTAAAACAGCTGAACATGATGGGTGTTACCTGCTGTCTTTTTGTTTACTTAGTTGTGACAGAATGCAGGTAACAGGGTCAGTAAACAGGGCAGAGGAAAGTCCCGGGGGAGTACAAAGAAAATCAGATTAGAAATTCTTGTAATGCATGTGGTAGCCCTTAAACATCACATATAAAATAATATCAGATTCACAATTTAGCAGACTGAAACATAATTGGTCAATTAAAAAATCTAACCTTCAGCTTTTATTACAAATTTAGAAGTTCAACAAAGATATCATTATCACTGCCCCAATATGTGAACGAGGATAAGTGACAAGATTTACCATCAGTCTCTCCCCTAACATGTTGAGGCACAACCTGTCTGCCGTGTTGTACCTAGAGTTCCTCCACATTTCCGATAAAGCAAGCTTTGCCAATGGTAATTAAAGATCGATATGACAGTAATTAGCTAGACATCGCCTCTAGTTGACCCTTTACTAAAAGTCACCTAAAATCATTAACTGCCATGTATTTCTGAACACATACTAGCACACCAATTTATTTCAACTTCTTTAAAATTTAATAAATATTGAAATATTGGGAAAAATCAAAGATCAAAGATTTGTATTTTTCTCTGAATAAACCTTAATTATTTGGCTTTGATTAATAAATTAAGCAAAGGAATGTTTTTTTTCAGAAGGCAAATGAAAAATAAATATAAAAATCTTCAAGTAACCATCACTTTTGGTAATCCAAATGTTTTCTTCAACTAACATGCTTAATTCTTTTTATTTCAAAATAAATTACTAAGTCTCATTCAAATACTTACAATTCAAAAATGAAATATATAAAAAAATACTTACAATGAAAACCTTTGATCATATTTTGGGTTGTTGGTTCCCCTTATTATTTTGGTCTTGCATTGTGTTCTCTTCTTTTCATCTGGCACCAGACACAACTGTGATACAATAATAAGAAATAAAAGTATATCTGTTTACATACAGCAAATATTTATAGTATGAATATATGATTACACAGATGATATAAATAGACTATGACCACTGCAACAGGATGCTATTCTCATTTTATGCTATTGTTTATTTTTTGTAAGTTATTTATGGACTGAATACTAATGTTTTTGTTTTACAGTCACAACTCTTTAAAATAAATCTTAAAAATAAGTGATATAATATGTAATTCAATTTTGATGTGCTTATTATATGGACATGCTGGTAATTCCTTGATAAGATGCTATGATTTCTGACATACCCCATTACTTAAAAAGCGAAAATGAAATGTATATAATACCCAAAACTGAGTGCAGTAGAAATCATTAAGTAAAAACTGATTAGACCCTATCATGACCACATTTCAAATCATTTTAAGATAATTATAAACTTTTAAAATATTTATTCATCACCTTGTATTCTATATACACTACAGCATGACTCTGTATGAAGTAATACAATTTTTAAAACAAAATTTCAGTCAGCCATTATTGACTTCATTGCAGGGTTACGCAGGATGTTATGCAATCAATATTAGTATATTCTACAACATCCATTTATATAACCATAGTGCTTGTTAATATACAGTCTATACCACCTGTGTGATAACAGTACTTAAAATGCCCCACGAATTGTCCCCGTAATTGTCTACGCTACTGCTTATTTTAAGTGTTAAAGAGTGCGACAGGTGTCTTGTCGCACTTAGCACACACACCACCTGCCTGCAGCATGATCTACTGTGCGCAGAGGATGAAGTATTGCAAATTGAGGGTTAATTCATTCAATGCTGAGCACCCTGAGGTTCTGAGGACACTAGACACTCACTTCTCATACTGGATAGTAGAGAGTCATACTTTTTAGTGTACTATGAAACTAAGGGTGTTGCTCAGGGAAAAACTTTTTTCTACTCATATTCTTATATGCCTTAAATTCGTACATTTTTTGTCTTCCGACTGACTAAACACACCTAGAATATGAAATTTAAAATTCTTGATTTATTTATCACTCATTTGATTCAAATGTATCAGGCTAAGGCTAGCTGGGAATGAGCTGTTTGGAAATAAATGAGTCGAAAAAAAAATAATGACCACATTGGTCAGGTTTACATTATATTTATCAAGTTATCAACAATTAAGAACTTAACATTGAATCATTTTTAATGAGTTAGTGGAATGAAAAATACAACATACAAATTTACATGAGGTCATTTTAAGTTCTAATATTCTATATTAGGTTTCAAACTCATCAAGTGCTGAGAAATTTTGATCAAATTTTCAAAGATTTATTTTCAGCTGAGTGAAGGGCTACATATATTTCCTTATATCTTCATTTCACATAAAAATTCTCTTTTTTTTTTCAGAGGGGTACCATTTTCCTAGTCTTAAATGATGCAACTTGTTTTTGGGATAATAATAATCACAGGTTATCTAAAAGAGATTAACAAAACAATTAACAAAAGCCTCCTTAAATCAAAAATTGTTCTTTTATTTTATTTTATTTTTATTATTTTTTTTATGTAACTCATCACTGAACTTCTAATTAGGATTACTCTTTTTATTTGGGTGCATGACATGACATTTCATGTAAGTCAAGTTTGAACAAATTAAATATTTACAAGGTAGACTGAAATTGTTTCACACCCCTTATTGTTTTCTTTCAGAGTATTTAACCAAGCACAGAAGGGGGCACCTTAGGACTTCATCTGTCATCTGTCAGTATAACGGACCTACTGCAACAGTGTAAAACAATTTCAGGCAATATGAAATATGGACTAAGATACTTGAAAGGACTACACTGAATCAATTAAAAGAAGCAGGTGCATCAAGGCATGTTCAAGTGGAAGACATCTGCCTGATTTGACACAATCCACTTATCTCACCTATATGCACCGACTTGACATATCAGTTCTAACATATCACAGACTCAAGATATTCAATTTTCTTTCTTTTTTATCTTTTGAGATGCCTTAGGGTAATAGAATATGTTCACAATTTTACCTTTCTTATGACAACTAATGTCTGAAAAATAACATATCTTCATTTTCATTCAAATTGGATGTTGATATGGTTTAAAAAGTCTTATTGTTTTAAAATTTACATAAAATAAAAAAAAAACAGCTTGGCAATTTTTCTTTTAACAAATTAATGTAAAACAGGATCATCAGCTTACCTTGAGGTAGGAATTACACAGCTTATTTCCAACCATAAAAAGATTCTTAGCTTGTACGACTGGAAAAGAGAGAAAATTCCACATATTAAAATAATGCACTTTTTTATTCTTTCATATTTTACAACATACCATTGGCAAAAATCCATCATTCTACACGCTGACTGCCACAACATTAATATATAAGTGATCTATAGTGATAAGTTAATCATAAGAGAAAACTGTACAAACAAAAGGACAAAAACCTCCTCTTTCAAAATCACTATAAATACTTATACACTATGAAATACTATTAAAATCCATTAAACCTGCAAATAAGAACTGAAAATGGTGGTATTATAAATTACCTCAGCAAGTTAAAAACAAAATAAAGATTTTTAAATTGGTAACTAGAAAGTTCATAAGCTTGTTTGGACAAACTCTGATGATGGTTTACTAGTACATTTGATTTAATATGTCTGTAATACAATAAATAATCAAAATTATAATGTGCATAACTTTCTTTACGGTACTTCAGTTCAACAATATCCTCTTGTTAACTTACCATGTATAGTCAGGAGACCACAATTCATGTACACTGACAACTTTACTTTTCCTGCAAAAGAGAATAAGGAAAATATAGTTTCTAAATGACTGAGATATTTCAAGGTAAAGGTTCAGTAAAAATATGACCTACAGTAGATGAAAAGAAAATGGACCACAATCTTAGGAAATGACATAAATTGTTTTAAAAGCATAAACGATACATTTTTAGTTTGTTGTCCTTTTAATAATTCTTTACAAAAATCCAGTAATCTGAATTTTGGGAGACTTTTCTCTCAACAATAAAATTTACTTAACCAGGAACTAACCTTTATAAAGTTGATAAACTGGCTGGTTTTCTTTCCCAGACCAAACCATATCTCTCTCCACAAGCTCCAAGTAGGGACGTTCTATTTCATCTACTTGATACATTTTGAAGCCTGGCTACCACTACTGTTGCAATGTCCTAGGCACTATGATAATATCACATCCTTCAGTAATTCCACCTTTCTGCAACAAAACAGAAATAGATCACCTCTGAGAATCTATTATTCTGTTAGAGGAGAAACAATGGAATGGGTGTTTTTTATATAAATAAGAATATTGCAAAAAATAAAAATAAAATAATAATAATGGCCTACCAACAAAGGAATCTAGATTTGTAATTTAAAAACATTAAAAAATATGTTTAATGGTGAAAAAGAAACTAAATGCGCAATAAAAGTGACTTTTGTCTGTCAAGTTAAAAAAGTTTTATATCAGGCCCCTAATCCAGCAATTCCAAATGATTGGGTGAAAGTTCTTTTCTGAAAAAAGTGGACTTTTTACTATAAAAACTTCTTGTACCATGATCAAATTTTACCTAGATTGGACCTTTTCCTATTAAAAGGGGCAGTTCTTTTGAACCCCAACCCCTCCTGGCTACAGGCCTGTATATCTATGTAAAAGAATTATATTCTATATGCTACATAAAAAAATAGTGTCTCAAGTTTGTTGAGCCTGGAAAACAGGCGGACCACTACAATTTCTCATAGCCTAATTATTTCTTCACATCAACAGCTATTGATTTCAAAAGTAAGACAGGATTTACCTCTTACATTCACCAGTTATTGACTACTGCTGTTAAGTAAATACTTAATCCAGTCTGCAGCATTCACTAATGACCAGATCATCCTGGTTCAGTCAACAAAGATGACCACTAAGTCCAGTCGGGACAGTTTATTATGGACAACTGGCTTAAGCCATGTGCCGACTTTGACCAGTCTAACCATGTTGTGAGAAGCATTCACAAATATTATGTAAACAGACATATTATGTTAGAGAAAAGTTAATCTTACGCAAAAATAAACAAAGACATGAGCAAAGATCGGTCAATAAATAGACAGTTCAGTCTTCATTATTCATGATAGATCATAAGTGAATTATAAGACTTATTGAAGAAAATCAAATTTTCATGATTTATCCCTTGGCATGTGCTCTCTCTCTCTCTCTCTCTCAACAGGGTTATATGTATAATTATTAAAAAAAAAAAACAGAACTTCTATGCAAATTGACCACAGAAGTAAGAGATAACCCAAGGCTTTTAGGCAGAGAGACAAGAAAATCAACTTACTGTCCTTACTGGTATGTAAACCTTTCTTGACAGATTGGATATTTCAGTGTACATGCACACAGTCTTTGATGCTGAGCATTGCACATGTGATCAAAATATGGTTATATTAAATGATTTCAGTCAGAACTAACACAAGTTTTTACCTTAAACTGAACAGGTAGTTGATAAATGATGATATGCTACCTGTATATTGTTCTAAGCACCTGGCCAGGAATATGCAGGTGTCAATGATCGTCACTGTACAACTTTATATTTAGCACACTGCAGGGAATATATAATATACTTTGAATGAAAATGTGACTGATTAAACCTAATGAAGAAAAATCTAAAGAAACATAATTTTGACAATAAATAAAAATTTATATACCTGATAATTTACATGATATCTCTGATACAAAAAGAAAAATATACTTAACTTACAGAAAAAATATTTTGAGTTGCTCAAGATACTTAAATACTGGAAAAACAACATACCAGTCAAGTGAAACAGAGTAGATGCTATCATCTATAAGAACAGAATAAATTAAAGGTTCATAAATTGACACCTTTATTTCCTGTTTGGCCAGTATTAACTGATTTCAGTGTTCTATCTAATTACCTGTAATCACCTGTGATCAACCCTACTGTTAATTGGCAGGAGGAAAGTAATGAGCTCTTTTTACATTGTGAACACCAATGCCAAACAATTACAGTGATCAAATACTACGTAACCCTTGTGGTCCATTTTTCTAAACTTCAAGATAAAAATTAAATCTACACTCACAGTGTATTTTCAAAGGGTATTAACCCTTAATGTTGTATATATTTAATTTAAAGGATATCTCAAGTACAATAGCAGTAGCAACCATTTACCTGTATGTAGAGAGGGCAACTTGAAATTCCATCAACGTGAAAAAGTTTCATACAAAAAAGAATGTGACAAAATTGGATCAGCCGAAAAAAAAAAAAAAACTTCAGCATTATCTTGGTTCCCTGATTTGCTTGAACATTCCCAGCTATCAATCCCCCAGTATCATTATTTGGCTAAATCTCATCAACCTCCAGGAGCCTTAACCATTCCTGCAGTGATGCAGTTTGTGAAACAAGACTAAACAGCAAGAGAGTGGCCAGGACATATTTCTTTACACAGTGCAAACATGGTATACTATCAAGATATCTTTCTATCAAAACATCATTCAGTGAGACTTATCCCTCTATTAGACATTCCCTTTAAGCTCGTATTACTGCAATATGGTTACATTTTGAATTGGGTAATCCTGTGAAAAATTTCCCTGTTTCAACAAGGGAGGAACATAACTTGGGTGTCTGGTGCATTTCAGAGTTTGCAACAGATTCAATATACGCTGTACATAATATCAACGCTGTATCATAAAACTAATTTATGTGTCAAAATCTGGTACTGTCTTTTTTGCTTGAAAGATTTCTTTTTATGTATTTAAACTACAATGCCTATGAGAGTGCTTTAAGACTTACTAGACTTACTAGACTTACTAGACTACAATGCACACCAGTCATTTTTTCCATCATCAATGTGTTAATATAGTAAAATAAAACTTCAAGAACATCATGACAGTAGATATTTATCCAAATCATTGAACTCTTATGAATTTGAACTCCAAAATATCGGAATGAAAAGATAATATTGATGACTAAATATATATGGTTCATTATCAGATAAAAGAATGCAAATAAGTTTGACATAAAATCATCCAAGATGCTTTTACTTTTAACTTATTCCTTAGGCTAGCTCTTTCTTGTTATCAAAAGTGTTAATTTTTTATTCAGAACATCTTAAATAAGAATTGTATTACTTGTCTTTTAAAATTTCTTGTCACTAATTAACTAAGCCAAAAAAATAATTTAACAGTGAAGTTTCTTACCCTGCAAAAAAGAAATAATACTACATCACATCATGGAAATATATTTTATCGTATCTATGATATATTTCCATTATTAAATAAACTGTGCAAACATGAAAGTTCATGTGGTACAAACCTTTCAAGGGTATCTTTTCCAGTTTAACACTGTGGCTAGAAGAATGGTGGAAGTCAGAGGTCCAAAATGTCTATAATATTCTGTGATACCAGCTTCCTGCACTACCAGTACCTGTCTTCCTCTCTTGTTGATGTGACAATGAACCTCCAGATTCAAATCTGCCGCTGCAGCTGTGACCAATCTAACTGAGCCCCTTACTACAGATGTCCCTCATATCTTTCACCATTAAGTCTCAAGCATAAAAGACACCATTTAACTCTTTTAATTTTCCTGCTTTATACTGTCAAATGAATTCAATATTTTTGGACTCGAGAGGAAAAAGATGACATAAAAAAGCCCCTTTGAAATATTTGTGACAGGTGTTTTTCACATCCCAGAGCTCTGTGGTTGAAGGTACAAGTTGAGTAAATAGAAGGCTGAATGGC
Organism: Lingula anatina; assembly: GCF_001039355.2. Next base: position 189,447 of record NW_019775258.1, read on the forward strand.
CTGACAGCTGCCCAGCCGCTGAACAATGGGGGCTCAGTAGGATGGGGGCTAGCCACTGTGTCTGTAATCACTACCTTTAAGTTACCTAATTAATACTCTGTGTAAATATTCTATAGTTTTGCAGGACTTGATTAATTCAGGTAGAGGAAATAAAGTTATTGCATGGAAAATCAAGTTTTGAACTGCGTAAGATGAAAATTATAGAAATTCTGATTTAATAGTTTATTCATCAGATTCTATACAGACCAAAAGAGTTCAACTTATTTTGTTCTCTTTTAAGAGTGAACTGTAAACTTATTTAATAATGTATCTATTAATAACATAACTATGCTTGTAGTGTACCTTGTAAATTAAATCACTTAACTGTAGATACTTGCTTTGTCAATGCAAAAATTGTTCTTCTTATATTAGTAATAGATATAATTTCCATTATCAAAGAAAAAATCTAAGTTATAGTATTTGAGACCTATTGATCATGCTTTTTTTTTTTTTAATGTAGTAATTACAAAGGAAACATTGAGTGTGATTTAGTCTGTTTCACCCATTAACTCTTTAGACATAGACATGGGTCACTGGTTTAAATATAAGAAATGAGACCCCAGATTTAGCCATTTGGTCAACCCGCCTTACTTTTTTTTTTTAAAGTCATTTTTACTTTTTCACCAGATTAAAAGGTAGCCCTTTGTCAAAAGCACAACATGAACAGAGGTAAAAAGCAGGGGCGGATCCAGAGTTATTTTCTGACAGTCTTCCAAATTATCTTTGTTGATCCATCTTCCATTTTTGACCGTCTTCCACCAGAAAAAGATAGATACCCGTCAATGTAAACTTGAAAATCTGACCGTCTTCTGGAAGACCCAGAAGACAGCCTAAATCCGCCCCTGAAAAGTAAGGTGCTTCACCCTTGGATGTACATATTTGAATGGCATGATGGACACCGAATGCTTTTTATCAAACTAAGTCCACAGCATGTGGTCAACCACCCTGAGAAAGCTGGTTGTTTGTATTGCTTACACCATGGTAATATATATTTTAAATCACTTAAAACTGATTTCCTGCAGAAAAACAACTTATGAATTTAACCTTTCAATGGCCAACTATGCCCCATTCACCCCTTAACTTTGGATGTCACCCCTTCACCTTCTCAAAGAAAACAGTATACTAGAGAGAAAGCAAGCAATTTTCTGAAACAATTTTTGTCCAACAATTTATTAAAGTAAAATTGTACGTACAAGTCTTCTTCATATTTGCCAAACAAAGTGAAGTTTTTTTTTCTTTCTTTTGCAGAATTTTTGGCATAGCCAAAGAAATGTTTGAAATATCTTAATGTTTGGTTTGTGCTGTCAAATTTTCAACAATGACACAAATCTCTTCACACTTTTTATCTCCAATTTCAGATTATGCCAATTGAATTGTGTACATTTACACCTGTATATCTTTTATTCTCACACCATTGATGTTTAATTAAGATCTTTCCTCTTTCAGCATGACCTTATGAGGAAGTGCCACCCTTTTATCTGATTAAGTTATTTGCAAAAGTAACACAAAATTTAAAATCTAAGGTTAAAATGCAGAACTGACTTCATTGGTGGTCATGCAGAACCCCTTTGGGAACCCCTTCAGGCCCATAGCCAGCAATTTCAGAGGGGGGGGGGGGGGGTCGTTTTCTGAAAAAGTGGACCTTTTACCAGAAAATCCCCAAGTACATAGGTCAAATTTTACCTAGAGTGGACCTTTTACCAGCAAAAAGGGTGGTTCTTTCAAACCCCCCGACCCCCCTGGCTACAGGCCCGTCCTTTCACACCTTTTCCCATTTTTATTGTCTAAAAAGACTGCCTATATAATTATTTAAAGATATTCAATATTTCCAAAAAAACTTTTGATCTCTCCTTTCTTACTTCTTACCAGAGCCACATATTAGTTATGTACACTTTTATACAGCAGTCATTTATGTCATAAATATGCCAGAGACTTATCTGTGAAGATATTGTGAAAAATCAATCTGTGACCCTGGTACAGGCTACTCCTTTCTTGCCACTTATTTGTATTGGATTAATATTTTTGTTGTTGATTTTGTTTTGAAAAGTTTTTCAAATCTGAATGTATTTAATAAAGAAAATTCTATTGCAAATCAGAGACAAAATTTTGATAAGGACATGTAAAAGAAAAAAAAAAAAAAAGATTTTACTCCTATTCCTTGTTCTTTGCCCTGCCAGGCAGTCCCATATAAACTATTACTCTCCAGTAAAGCCTCTTAACCCTTATAGACCCCAAAATTCAAACCAAAATACCTTCAAATACAACTGAAATTCACGGTATGCACCTCCCCTACCAGTAACACGTAACAGTGAGCCCAAACAATAACTGGTCTCTGTATTACAGATTAAATATATAAAGGACTCAATCTACCCCGTAATTGAACATATACTGGGTCCTTCGCTGACAGTCAATTATCAGCTTATCGCTGCCCTGAGGTAGCTACAGGTACTCTCCATTCCGACACTGGCCATAATAGAGACCTGCTCAAATCTATATATTATTCAACTGGAAAGACAGCGTATAACATGGATAAGCTTACAAGGTTAAATAATAATGGTTTTTAGATCCACGGTTTTTCAGAATGGGATTAGCTAAATCCTGGCTTATCTGGCACTGTAAGGATATGACCTTTTCAATTTTCAAAAATTTAAACGGCCTCTTTTTAGAATCCCCCTACTGAACTACAATGCAATGTTTCATTGATATGTTTCTTTTACTCCTTAATGAGGCAATGATTAACTTGCATAACAAGCTGCTGGAGCTAATGGACTCTAAAAGTGCATCTTGAGGAGAAGGAACACAAACATATGCACCTCTCCCCTTTACCCAAAACTTCTCTCAAGGGGGATCAAAAAAATTTTGCAGTGAAATGCCACATTTTTTTTCTAAAGTTTTGGGTTTTTTATTCCTTAAGAAAAAATCAATTATTTGTGGTAAAATAGCATAGCTTGTATAGTAAACTAAATATCACTCGACCAAAAACTGGCAGTTCCAAGTATGCCTGACCACAAAGATCCCGCAGAAGTCCATTAATTGTCAAACATAGAAGCCGTTAGTTTCTTTTTACTCTTTATTTGTTGATTTAATGAGCTTAATTGACAAGCAGTTTATCATTAGCATAGGTTCATTTCATAATTTGAATCAAAAATTTTGTCTCAGCCAAGTTTGCTTTACTCTTTTTAACCAACTAGATGCCTTTTCAACTTTGCAAGAGTGCCTAATGAAGCACTGGCCCACAATAAACATCTAGTTGAACTAACCCCACTGTGAGTAAAAATCATTCTCAAGACAGTCACTATTTACTCTCGGGTTATTACATTAGTTTTTTAAAGTAAAAAGATAAGCAGTACGTTGGCTACCAAAGATAGATATCAGTCTTGGTTGACTGATTTTTGGTTTGAGTTTTCATGTGAAATACGTCCATGTCTTGTAAAAGATTGTAAGAATATTTCTTGTGTTGAACTGAGGCTTTGAGAGTAAAAATCACAAAATAATCATGTTTTAATGAAAATGAAAATATCAGAAAAGTAGTTTGTTAAAAAAAGTATTTTATTAGTTACAGAAATCAGTTTTTAGTTGACTGCACTGTGACAAATCTTCCTCGAATATCTAGGAATCTCACCCGTACAAATATTATTAAATGTGGGAAAGCCATTGTTCAACTGTGAGATGTGCAATCAAATTTTCATCACTTTTGTAATTTCAACAGTCATCTTTTCTTGCTTGGACTTTAAATAGATGTTTCTGTGAATGCCATTACTTGATCAGGAAACTGAAAGAAAAAAATGATTGTTAATTTTAAAAATTTGATTTATGAAAGAAAAGAGCACCAATTAATGAACGTGTTAAGTTTTCAAATTATTTCATCAATGTATATCACAACCTGTTTTCATGTGTCCTTTATTTTTCTTTTAACAAATTAAGAACTGATGTTGAGTAAAAACATGACAGTTTGTGTGTGCGTTCCTGTGTGAAAAAATCAAAGATGAAATCTCCTCACCTGTATGGATAACCTTGATATTTTTGTCTAAATACTGACAACAACAAACTGAAGAACAGCACTACCACACCTAGACCAACCAGAGCTAGAACTGGAAAAAATTTACATACTAGTATAAGACTTAAACCTTATCTTTAGACCTTTTGTCAATGTCTTGAATATTTCTTATAAGACCAGAATATAAAAAGCTGCAATTTTTCTGGTGCAACTGTGACTTTTAACAACATTCAATTAGATTCAATCAGGATATTTCTGTTTATGATGACTTACAAGCTGGAATATCATTACAAATTAGATTTGAACATGTTTTAGACTGAAACAAAATAAAGAATATAGATTCCGAAGAATTATGGAAAAAATCATATAAGCTTGATTTTCACCCATGACACATTTTCACAGGACTGGTACTTACTTCGTTTCTTTCCAGCATCTGCTTTCATATGTTGCACTTCATTCATCAGGATAACTCCTATGACTACAGCAGCATCTGAACAATGGGTTAAGGAATTTGTGTATCCCTCACATAATATACTGCAGCCATTGATTTAGAAACAACACCTCAGTAATGTTGAATAGTTATATCATACGTAACTATTTCCATCCTTAGCTTTGAATTTTAATATTATTTCAGTTAAGAGTTGCATGTAAAAACAGTAAAATAAGTCTGAAGCAAGGCAAGAAAGCTTTAGTCAAAAAGCATTAAAATATTACAGTACTAATTCAGACACACCACTGCAAATAATGCATTCAGAGTAACCCAATAATAAGGATACTTAAAAATATGACAATATAAGTTTCCACAACAAACTGTCCTTGACTGCTGTTATGGACATACATCTGAAATTTGAGTAAAAAAAAGCAAAATGACGGCATACTAAGTAAAAGCTTTTAGGAGGCAAAAGCTACTTACATGATAATTGGACTAGTAGAGGTGTTCATTGTAAGGAAACACAGACACTGTGAACTAGGTGCATCTTACTAATAACTTAAACACAGAGGAGATCAAAAAGCACACATGAGCCTAAGCTTTAAAAAAAAAAAAAAAAAAAAACTTCTGAACATTTATCATGGCACCCAAGACCTAACCGGCCGGGAATCTCAGGAACCATCAGATTTGAATTAAAAAACGGAATTCCACGTTTCCACAGAAAAGGCTCATGTCTGAAATAGAGGAGGACAGGCATAATCACTGTAAAGGTTTGTCACTAATTTACTCTCTTTCCCCCCCCTTTTTTCTCTTCACATTCATTTGCCTGTCCTACACTTTTTGATGTCACCTGTGATATATATGTTGTGACAGCATTAGTAATGTACCCACAGTTCACCGTTAGGTGTCTACGTGTACCTACCTTGAATAAAATTCTGAAAGAGAGCAATGCCTGCTTTCTACAACTATCTAGGATTGCCCCAGACCTAAAGCATTTGAATGTGACTTGGAAAAAAAAAGCATTGCACCCTTTGATGGATTTCTGTCACTTTGCTCACCCCAAACTCTTTCTGGGTGAATGTTTTCAAAGAAGAAAAAAATCCAGAAATTTTGGACTAAAATTCTTTTGTAAAACAGGCCCCTGACCCCAGTATTTTTCTACAGTTAAAATCATTAAGCACACAACCAATGATGTATTTTTGCCTTCTTTGCAGATGAAAATCAGTGAAAAATACAGAAATATGATATTGTGAAATGAAAAAAAAAAAAAAAACACACAGGCAGTTGGATGAAACAGAAACAAGATTTCATCACTACTGAGTACAGGTGGCAATATGAAAGAAACAAGGCTACAGTACCTGTACTGTTTCTAATTAAAAATTTGTTTAAGCCAATCAGCAGAAAATTTTACCAAATTTTAAGTCAAATGTTGTGTCAAAATCATTAAAACTGGCATACTAAAAATAATCTTACTTTCATATTCTTTTTCGCAAAAATAAGTTACATTTAGTATTTGGTTAAAATATTTTGTAAAAAATATGCCATCATGAACGCTTATTCTGTTTATAGAAGCAAAGAAGACGCAACATTTTTCACAATGTTAAGGCAAAAGGCTACGCCCCACTCTAATAGCTATACATTTTTAATTAAAAACTGTGTCTTAAGTTTAGGATACTTAAACACAGAACTATGTAAGTCTCTGCAATGAACTGGCCATCACTTCTTGTTACTATGTACCCCTATAATATCAAATATGATTATTTATATTTCATCAAAATCATAAGTGCACCAATGCACATAATTCTCTTGATATTATAAGTTTAAATCAAAGTTTATTAAATACTAAGAGACTGCCAAAAAAACAATAGAAGTTCCATTCTAGTTGAACCCTGGGTTTCAACTGCTTAAAACGATACAGGTCATATAAACCAAACAGAAGAAAAACCCATTTCCAAGCTGTGAACCGCGGTGTGTGACACCCTAAATATCTCAACTCACTATCTGTCCAGTCTGTGGGTTCTTGTGCATAAACGGAGGTCCTCGTATGTGGTTCCACATCTGGCCAGAGGTCATGGCAAATATGATGGACTAAAATTGAAAAGAGATCAGGTGAAAACCAGATACAACCTATTTCATGTAACTCCCCCCCAACTTACCCTGCTTTTCACTGCGTCACATAAAAACTTTGGAAATATCCAATTCCAAGACATGTTGAACATTTTTTAAAACAGTCAGTCATACGAAATGGCAGTTATGAAAAGTTTGCCAGAAATAAGTAAATTTTGCTGGACTGACTGTATAAAATTGAAATGGATTTTAACTAAAATTGTAGTCAGTTCCTTAGACTGACTGAACACAAATTTCCACCATTGCTTAAAAATTATATTGATCAAGACCAACAGGACCAACGCTACTAGCATGCCTTCTATTACTAACCAGGGATGCCACTCCCCAGGGAGTTTTATTGTACAAGAACTCCAAGTTGTTTCTCTTAAGGTAGAGAAGACCGCCTATCACTATGAACAACAGCAGGACACCCATAGTGCCAACATAATTAGGAGGCCGGAATACTCGAATCTGAAAGAGAAATTTATAAGTTCTAACCGCAGTAGAACAGTTGCTAAAAATTACTTTTGATATAAGCACTACTTTGCAATACTGTGTTTTATTTTCCTTTTCTCAAATTTCTGATTATTTTCATCATAAATAAACAATTAATCAGATATTTAACACCTGACTTCTTCGGTAAGCTTTGCATTTCTTATACTTGGAAAGAATTACACATTTTCATATAGCAATTAGCAACTGATACCTTCTGTATGTTTATTTCTACAACACAATGATTTCTCAAATCTGACTCACATGTATGTCTGTCCTCTCACTCACAAACTTGGCAATCTGTTCAGCAGAGAAACCAATCCTAAAAATACAAGTACAATACAACTGTTATTATCAAGCACACTGATCACATCCCCTCCCTCTCCAGTTATATCCCATGCTCCTTTACCATTCTCACATATATAACTACACAAACTTTAAAACAAACACATCTGCCACAGTGAGTGAACTCCCCTTTTGATCTCGACCCCCCCCCCCCCAAGCGCATGCACGCAAGCGCAAACACACACACACACACCTGTGAATGTCCATTGTATCTCCCTTCTTTGGTTTCCCAGACGGTGGAAAGTGCATGAAGACAGGGGCAGAGTTCAATTTCAGCTGAAAAAATAAAATAAAATAAATAAAATGGTAAGTTCTGAATCCACACCACAGTTGCAGGGGCAGTTTTAATCACATTTATATTTTGTGAAAAAGTTTATATGATCTATTAATCTCATAGTGCTTGTGTTGCTTGAATATGCTATGCCTTTGTGTCACCCTGAAAATGCAAAATCAACTACTACTGAGTATAATTAAGATATAATAAATAATTTATTTTCTAATACCTTTTACACCACTTTTAGATATTAAACAACTTTCCACTTAAAATAGCAATCTATTAGTATTATGATCAAAAGAAAATAATTATTTTCATAATTTACTGTAAACTTACAGAAGTAAACACATCTGAGCCTTCATCAAAGTCCACCATAGCAAAGAACAAGTTGTTAGAGAACTGCTGGGAATACCTCCAGGAGGCAGCCACAATGTTGAACTCCTCATTGGCTTGTCTGGAAATGAAGGGATTGTGTTAGTTGAGATGGAGCAGCACAACACTGTATGATTGTGTTTGTTGAGCCAAGAGAACACAAGCATTGGATTGTGCATTTGTTTAACAGGAATAACAACACAGATAGAACTGTTTCAAGTGCATCTGATACATCATGAAATACTTTGGAAGACTCTGAACTCTTTGTTGGATTGTCTGAAAATAAAGTGTGTTGGACTGCATTTGTAGAAACATGTTGGCATAGAATTCCTAACGAAACACAACAATGGACTACACATTTCTGGTGCATCATGAAAAAGAAAGTTAAGATAAAACTAAGACTACATATGAAGGATGTGGATAGTGATTTCTCTTTGTCAACTTAACATCATTTCCAAGATATGAATGCACATATACTGTCAAATTAACAAATTATTACTGTTGATACAGTGGCTCCACACAGTAAGTCTTACAAGAATCTTTGAATTTTTACACATAAGGAATGGTTTTATTTATCTTGAACTAAGGTCATACAATCTTCAAGCCAACTTCAATTACTTACTTGCAGACCATGCACTGTCTCTCTGGCCTTAATGCAGTCAACATGAGAATCACAGAGTAATTTTTGGGGACAGACTTCACATACTGGCGAAATTTATCCCCGTTGAGGCGCACAATGGGTCTTCTGTTACTCCACTCAGTCAACTTTTCTAACTTCTCTGCAATGACTTGCTTCAAAGAAAAAGAAAGAGAAGTTCAGAGATTAAAGTGGATATTAAAACAAATTAAAACAAAATCAGGGACACAGCTTTACAGGGAACTCTAAGACACTACACTGATTTCCTAGTGATCGTATATCCTGGTAAAAGGGAAACAAAGTTAGGCATAAAGCCTGACATATTTTCCCTTTTATCACAATTAATTATAAACTGAAGCAGGTAGCTTGCACCTGCAAGCATCGTCATTGATACTGTCACTTTGTCCGTGGTAGTGTCAAGCGCAGGGAATGCACTGTGAAAGTGTCACTACCTGCTGGTCCTGCATGGAAACAGGGTGAAATGAACACCTCAAATTTTTCCCTTACTGATGTGGTTGCTTACCTCCTTCTTCTTAGCTGCACATTCTGCATATTGCTCAAAAATTAGGAAAATGCACACAAACAGCAATGCCCTCATCTTTCCCGTGCAGGCCTGAAGCCGACTTGCTGTCGATTTCTCATTGGTTCGTCTCTGTAAAATTCATGATGACTAGCAAACTCAAATAGCTCATATTTGATATTATTGTGCGTATAAATGTAGATCGATATAACTTTGTCAATAAGTGATCAAATATTAAAGTAACATATCTATTTTATTTCTCCAAAAACATTTGATTTTCAAGAGAATCGAAATATAGATCGATATAGGAACGCCATGTTGTGGCTTGTCATGATTCATGCAGACAAATCAGAAAGCTAAGTGATATTGTCTGCGGTAACCGGCATCAAGGTAAAGGTCATTCTTCTGCAAGCGGCAACAGCAGTCTCATTTAGAATGTATTCATTTGTGCCTTGCGGAGTTAGGATCCGTTCGTAACAACAGGTAACGTTTCATAATAATTGTCGTAATATAATCTGTCATTAGAGTCATTGAAATTGCTTTTTTGCAGTTCAATTCAAACTTAGTGGTATTTCGGCGTGTCATCGACCGGCTGTGACTTACCGCCTAGTCCAACTTCCAAAGCCCTTTTCATGCGGGGCGGTACACTTAACTGGTTCGGTGTAACCAAACTGAGGGTCCGTGTAACAGAAAGTACGCATTTAGTTATAGTGGTTGGGTTTAGTCTGTCCTAAGTGAGTCAAATCTAGTGCGAGACTTACACCTAATGCCAATTTTCCAACTTCCAAGCAACATCCTCCTGTGTTTTTTTCTAAATCCCATACATACATGTACAGTCAATACTATGCCTCCTGAGGTCCTGCCATGCAGTCCTCAGAACCCGTGTTAAATACTGAAATGGTGGATTTGACGTACTAGTACTTAACCCCTGCGAAAATTTGTCTCATTTATTGCTCACTTACGGTTCTCAATCTGTCCTATTTTCTTCTTCTAATGAAAATGTTCTTAATCTGTTCCAATATATTCCAGAAGACTTCCCAAAAACTGTTCTCGCACCGTTACATTCATTACAGAACAACATTAGAACAAAACTGTATATAATAATACTACTACTAATAATAATAATAATAATAAATAAATATAAATAAATAAAATTACACCAAATGTTATAGAATAGATTGAGAACTGTAAGTGAACATTAAATGAGACATTTTTCGCAGGGGTAGGTCACTCAAAAATACCATCCTTTTTGTAAGCTTGGTATCATGGGATCTCCATGCGAACTTCATATCCACCATCACTGGGTTCAACATGGGAAGAAGTTCCTGGTGTAAAGAGCCTCTTCACCACAATGGTTATGCTTGTTCAGTTCACAAATATAATTGTCAGACTTGTTAATTTTAATTAGAATTTTAATGGAATTGCTTTTTTGTGCACTCGACTCATTTTATGGTCTCACAAGTGGACGTGTGCAATTTGAGTAATTAAAGTTAATATGCACCTTGAAATAGTGTAGCACTGAGTCCACCTTAGATAAAGAATTTGTATATAAGAAGTTCAGAAGTAATATCTGAGAGTTCAGATTGAGAGAGACACGAACATGGAATTGTGGATTGCGTTTTGCGCGTTATAAAAAGCCATCAATACATATGTATAAAAGCTTTCATTACATGGTGACTGATTATCATATTACAGTTTATAGTTATGTGCACCTCACTATATTTCATGCATTAGCTCATATACTGGCATATATATCATAAAATGTAAATAGGAGTGCAAACACTTGAAACTTTCTGCTATTTATGCTGGAAATTCCAACTGACCATTCCCATAGAGCTGTATGTCATTTCTCAACAACTTGAAATGCCCATGAGCCATAGCATTCTTAATTTTCCTTGACAAGTTTCACCTGTCACTTATGATTTATATTTTCTTGGTACAAAAGGGAACCTATTTTTAATGTATTATCTTTCAAATAAGAAGATATATTCAGTTGATGTTGTTGACTTGGAGCTTGTCACCTGAAACATGAGAAAGCATAGAGGAATTCCTATGAAGCATTCAAATTAAATGATTAAATGCCAAAGCATGTAGCAGGAATAGAAGAAAAAGAAGAAAAAACGACATAAGTGAAAAGCCAAGAAAGTGTATGTATGTGCTATAAGCTTCAAATCATGCTTATTGCACAAAATAATGAGTTTTGGCTAATAAAGAGAGTCAGATTCTCTTCTTTTGGGAATTTTAGAGTAGAGAACCTAGTAAGTGAAATATCTGACTTGTCTAACCTAATGACCCCAACTAATCTGTCACATTTGATAAAAAAGCACACTAGGGAATAGATTGACTGAAGTAATAACATTTGTTAGGAATAATGATTAGGAGTAATAGTTATTGGCATATTTGCCAGAAAGCTCTCACTTATGTGTTGTCTATTTGAAATTGTGTAATTGTATTAGTAAAACCAGATGAATTGTAACTACTAGTATGTCTATTGGAAATCAGACCAAAATTGTGTGTACTATACGTATGCATGTGTGTGTGCATATTGTGTAAGTATGTGTGTGTGCGTGTGTGTGCGTAACTGTGTGTGTGCATGCATGCTTGCAAGTGAATTGATGGATGGATGGACATGCAGACAGATCTGGATAGATTTTAAGGAATCCCCTGCACGCAGTAGTCTTAAGATATAAAACCCCAGATTGAGTACAGATAATTATTAAGTGATGTGAAGAAGAATAGTTTACACCAAATAATAATATAGGACTCAAACTTTCCCTAATTTTAGCTGAGAATTTTTTTTTCCTTCCATAACCTTAGGTAATGCTGAGGCTAATTCTACCAATTCACCTTTGGTTATGGAAGGAAAAAAATTCTCAGCTAAAATTAGTGAAAGTTTGTTCTAAGAGCTTTCAACCATCACCCACAATCTTGATCAAGTACTAGGATCCAATCATAGTCAAGTATTAGAGGTAAAATGTTGATGCTATATATCTTTTTATTGCTGGAACTAAAAAGTTCTACCCACTGTTTGCCTGTTTTTGCTTAGGGGAAATGTTATTGGCTCCGTCCAAAAGACATCTGGTATAAAGTAGAACTGAAGTATGTTTACATCCTCCTGTTTACAATGTGCGACTTGCAGCAAGTTGCTAAGTGTATCACAGCCATTAACATTTAGGATGACATTTAAAGTCATCTTCTTCCCGTCTTGCAGATTTAATTTGAAATGTTAAATCCTTCATAAAGTTTCACCAACTGAACAAGTGAAGTTGACATCTTTAAGTTTAAGTGATATAACCAGGCATGTAGTCGCAATTTTAAAGCAGGGGTTCTTTTTTTTTTTTTTTTCATTGGAAAAAAAACAGACTTTTCCACCCCTTAATTGGCCCAACTTGAGAAAAAAACATAGACCCTAGATCAAATTTTGATGAAGAGAAGACCTTTCTGGCCAAAAGAGTGTCTCTTCCTAACCCCTTGACCCCATTCCTATCTGAGGGCCTGGACAACATGGGCAAATAATTATCGCTTTTGATGCTGGGTCTTTGTTTGTCAGACTTGTATATTGTTGGTATGAGTACCTTTGAAAAGTTATTTTTGTCTATGACAGGTTAGGGAAGACAGAATATCTAGACCCCTGCTCTCATTAGTTTGAAGTGAAGTTAAAAGAGTCTTCATTTTTCACAGGTTTGATCCACATGTTGCCACCTACCGAACCAATTTTCACTATAATCTTAATGGTTTTAATATATACAAAGAAAATAAATCCAATTTGATATTCAGCAAAGCCTTCACCTGTGTAAAGAAAATTAGAATGTATTTTCTACATGGCTTTGATTGGAATTTGTCATTTAATATTCCACTTTTTTCTTTCCTTTTCTTTTCTTTCTTTTCTTTATTTTCTTTTTTTTCATTTTGGATAAGGTGTTTTGAGACTGGTTGAATTAGCCTCAACTTCACCTGTAAGAAATAATCTGCTGTTTAATGGCACCCCCATCATATTTTCCAAATATATGCTTGTCATCCAAAAGAGAATAAAAATCCATTATTCATTAAACTGCTGGCTTATTTATGTCACTCTACCCTGACCTGATTGTACTTGAAAATGGTTTGAAATATCAGTAGAGGTGGAAAAGTCGTTCTCAGCATCATGCCTAGGATGTAAAGAATAGGAGAACCCTAGATTATTTTTGCCCCCCTGCTGCATGGACATTTTTTTTAATGGTTCAGTTATATTTACAACATTGAATACATGAAATATGACTTTGCAGGCTCAGTGCATGTGTCTTTTCCTCCAGGGATGTAGACCATTCTGTTTTGGAAAAATGCTAGGGAAGATTTCTGATTTCTCTCCTCTCTTTACCTACCACACCCAGTCTTCACCCCTTGCGTTTTGTGTAATTACATCCACCATTGAGTTAATTTATTAATTCATTTATTTATCTATTTATTTATTTATTTTTGCCTGTTTTGGTTTGGTGGGTGACAGCCTTAGACTGGGTTCCCATGCCTAGATCAATCTATCTGGATCGGTCTAACTCCCTGGGGAGTCTTACTAAAATGCTATCAACTTAACCAACTTAAATATCTTTCACGGCTACTGAATCAGCTAGGGGGTAAAGATAATTACCTCCTAACGGCTTTACTAGACATGACAGACATTTAAGCTGGTTAAGTTGATAGCAATTTAGTTAGACTCCCCAAGGAGAAATATCGATCCAAATATCTGTGGGAATGGTCCCAGCCACGGTCCCTTACTCAAAGGGATTATGAAGGGATTTTCGGGATAAGTCAGAAATGGGCTTATTTATAATCCACTAGATTTTGGTGGTGGTCTATTTATATTTAAAATTTTGAGTATTGAGCTTCTTAGTAGACTAGAGGCCTGTGTAGAAAAAAATAGATCAACAGGAATTAACGCAATTGTCAAAGAAATTTGACCTGGCAGATGAATCGAAAGATGAAGATGAATCCAAATCCAATAATACGAAACTGAAATACATATTGTTTTATCAACACTATAAATTTTCTTTGCAGATATGATTTTAAAACATCAACAGGATTTGGTATGAAGTATACCCATGTTAGGGTTTTTTAATGAATTTTTGATGAAGAAGCTAGAGCTTTTTTTAACCCATCCCTGTATCATTCTATTTTGTCAAATTGTTTTATTGAGAATTGGTATTCCAGTGCAGTTCTTTTGCAATAACTGAATAATCAGATCAATAACTTGCAACATTGGATGTGTTTCAATAATTTTGTAACAGTAATATTGTGGTGAAATAAGAAGAGAGTTTATTTAGCCACTTTAATTATAAAAACCGGACATTTATTCCTTTTGGAGCAAGTCTGATCATGTATAGAGTAAAAGCAAAACAACAGATAAATTAAGAATTTGGTTTAAAGATCAAATTAAAAATATCTCAATCAAGTGCACTTTAGTTTGGCTTAATTTCAGCCTGTGTCTTATATATTGCATTTCTTTGGCATTTGCAGCCTTCCCTAAATTTAAGTGTATTGATTACTGCTTTATGAAATTGATTGAATGTCAATTAGCTAAGAAGACATCTAATCATCGTGAAAACCAGTGTTACCATCTCAAGAGCTGGGGTATGTAATGGATCAAGTTAGTTTAATAGAAAAGTTTTAGATAATTACCTGTGAGAAACAGCACAAAGTCTCTTGAAATTTCTTGTAAATTGTCTCCAAAGAAAAAAGTGTAATCAGTGATAAGGAGAATTGGCAGGATAATTCATAACCTTTGTATGCATAGCTCTTGTAGTGACTGATATTTTTGACTGATCAGAGCTCAGGCCAGACAAAATTCACAGAAGTCAACATTATTAGTATTTGTTTATCAGAGATCTAAACATCAAAATCTGATCAATAACTTAATAATGAAATGCCCCTGGTAATTCACTCCATCGTTAAGTTTAATTGGCAGAATTAAGTCTCTGACTGCTGCCTGTGGCACACTAATAGTCTCATTATACAAGAAGACCCCTACTTTCTGGCCCAAATAACTAGGCAAAAATACTTTGATTCTACTAAAAAAAAAAAAAAAAAAAAAAAAATATTGAGGAGCAACATTTTATCCATGTTCAGCTATTGCTTTCAAGTACTGTTCTGATAGTTAGGAGTAACCTAGTAGACCTGTTTTATTAAGGGTATGGCCCTATTGGTGGAATCATGAACTCTCAGACAGGCCTTATAAACAGGTGAAGCAGGGGCGGGTTAAGGGCATCTTCTGGGTCTTTCTGAAGACGGTCAGATTTTCAAGTTTACATTGATGGGTATCTAATTTTTCTGGTCTAAAATAGAGGATGGATCAACAAAGATAATTTGGAAGACGGTCAGAAAATATCTTTGGATCCGCCCCCAGGTTAGGTGTTTGCGAACTCAAGGCTCAGATTTATAAGCACAAATCCCCAAATTAATAACTTGAGACACAAATTAAGTACCCCCAACTTAAAATAAATAGCCACAAGAATAGCCCTATGACACACAGATTTCTCTAACTCTGTGTTCGTTATGACACTCAGACTGCTCTGATGCTGTGTTCTTGTTTCTAATTTTATGTTGGGGTACTTGAATCCGTTGCTCTCTCTGTTAATTTGGGCATTTATGCTCCAAAATCTACGATTTGTGGTAGCATACAGCAATTATTGTTTACGAGGCCTGACAAAGCAGTAGTCTGTTTCACTAAAGAAACTTCAGCTCAAACATTGATCTTTACTTTTAGACAAAAAATTTAGTCTACTTTCACCCACTATAAATCAGTAGACTAGTACTGCAATGAGATGAGATATTGGACTTGTTTTTTAACGGGAATGTAAATGGCTATATCTCTGACTTATTATTACTTTCACTTCTTAAACTAATAGATTTATGTTGAGCTGAAGTTAAATATTTGGACTAATTTAGGAGCAGAGGTTCTTTTGTAAAAAAAATCAACAGCAAACCTATACCTCTTAATGAGCTATTCAGTTACCAGAGAGTCTCAGGTGAAGGCTTGGAAAAAAATTATTCTTGCTATTGATCCGGCACATTGACTTGAATAACCTCTCTTGTTTTATCTTGGGCCTAAAGATTTTCTTCATCCTACCAGAAGAGTTAGTAAATTAACTTCAGAATTGTCAAGAGCCTTTCATGTTCGAGAGCTTTCAGTTTTTTTGTGGAGTCAGTCATTAAAAAAAGTTCTCTCAGAATATGTCCTGTCTTTTGATGCCTGTGCAATAGTTTTCTTGGGGCTGTACAAGGAGCTTGCATTGATTATCACAAGAAAACCTGCAATTGGATGGTATGGTCTTCAGAATTTTCAGTCTGAAAATTTGATAAATGAGAATCTGTTGTGCTCAGAATTTGTATGACGGACACTTTTCATATATAGTGGTACACATACAGTTTGACTAATACTAACATGTGGTTATGCTTTAGAGGGTTTACTCCCTTTTTCAAATCATAAAGTACCAGTCAAAATTAACATGTTTAATTGAAAACTGTTTTTGAAACACCTCTGTTCTCTTGGGCCATCATCTAACAAACTGACTGCAGAATCTTCTAAGCCTTGAAGGGCTCATTCGCACCATTGAGTAAAATACAATATGTTGGGAACAAGAGGAGGTGTGTTAATCTGATTGCATTCAGCAAGAGTCCCCACAGAGTTGGATAGACCCATGTAGAACATTCATTTTTATGAGTACCCATACAGGAGGAATTTACAAGTACTAGTACTAGTATTTGTTGTGCCAAGCAAACATTAAAAGAGCTGGCAAATTGACTGCAATTTTAACGACCTGTGCTGTATTTTATGATATGCCTCGAGAGAGGAATTGTTTTCTTGTTCCGCCATAGCATCTTCCGTGTCATGTTTTATCATGGCACTCTGAATTGTATGGTGAGGGTCCTGAGGACATGCACTGCCACCATACACCATATTAATTCTGTTGACTGAAGATTACTGCCTTTTTAATAGTATTTATGTCCAGAACAAACAGAGAAGCTGATGGCAAGATTTAACATTTCAAGGATGATGGACTCGTAATTATTCTGAACAAAGATGCAAATGGAGCTCAGCATAACTCATTGAACTGAAAGATGCATCTGTTTTATTGATCTCAACTTGATATTGTTGGATGGAAAATTTGTTGCGATCTGTCCTCTGGTTTTGTTCCTGGTTGTCGTAGGTAAGAACTTAGAAATCACACGACTAGTAAGTGAAGTCGTCACATCTTGAATGGAAATGTGGCTGTGATTTTAGACCAGGTGTGAAGTTAGGGTGTAATTCACACAAATTGGAGAAGAAGTGTGACATTTACCTGTAAGAGAGATTTTGATGATGCTCATTTTCCAACCAGTACACCCATGCCAGTCATGTTCTTAATGTGCGGAACGTTTGCACGTACTTCAATCTCTTTTCAACATCTTTAACCTTTCCAATTCAGATGTTATTGAAATGTTTAGCTCTCAGTCTTGGTTTCAAATCCTTAATAGTTACAGATGTATTTTCATTTTAGTTTACTTGAAAGTTGAAGAGCAGTTGCAGGGAGTACTATCGAAAAAAAAGTGAACTTTTTTTTTTTTTTTTTTTTTTTTTTTTTTTTAATAGAGGTTCCCAACTTTGTAAATGTCTTCTAAAGTATTTGATTGCACAGAGAATTTATTTCCAAAAAAGACGGCAATTGTTTTAGAAGTCAGTCTCAGCTATGTGAGTGATGTTTAATGGTCTTGAAGTGACCAAAAACAGATAGCATTCAATTCTACTCTGTGAAATATAACAATTGGTCAAACTTGGGGTGGGATGCCACTTTGTGCAAAAGTTACTATCTATAGGTGCTGGCAGGCATTTTCTGTCACTGGTGAATCTGTTACGATCTATTCCCTGAATGTAGAAAATATCCTTCAAGTTCGAGTCAGGTTTCATGAACGATAATTGCTGTTAGCGATTTGGAGCACAAACACCAAATTAATGACTCAAAATACGATTTCATGGCACAAACTTAAAATTTGTGGTCGACATGAGCATCACATTAAAGAGCACAAACTGTTTAGCCAATTTTATGCAGATTTCTAGCTGTAGACATTCATGTGCTATTTCTTAACCCTGAACTAATTTCATTAGGGCATAATGATACAAAAAACTGCATGTTAAAGCTTTTGCAGATTCCAAGTCAAGAAAGAGTGACATTTTCTTAATTTTTAATCTTTTTTATCTATTAACTTGTCTTTTTCAAAAAATGATGAAAAAATAGCCTTAAAACAAATCAAAGTAATTGTGCTGCTATCATCAAGTATTCATGCAGCATATTAATTCTGGAGTAATGTGATCTCGACAAATTGTGGCATATGCAGATTGTGCAGAATGGGTATTTAATGAGACTAATAACTTACTGTATATAATATAAGATAACAGGACAGAGATGAAAAAAGAAATGCAGCATCTTTACAATATGTTATCAGGGCAGACTGCCACAAGTTTTACAATTCACTATAATGAAATACAGATAATACACCTTTTCATGCAAACTTAGTGGTCCTCCCCCCCCCCCTCCCCTCCAATTTTTCTTTCAGGCACCTTCCCTCCAATGTTAAACTGATCTAACATTTCTTTAAAAACAGGTTTTGCAATTTCTCTGAAACTTTTCCTTCGACTTAACACCAGAATATTTTTATTGCCCCGTGGGAGGTGTTGAGATCGATCACAATGTCCTTGAGTGATGAGAGTCAGCAGAATCAAAGGGAAAAGTCCCCATTCTGGGAGCTCTCATTCAATTACCTGGAAGCACCAAGAGGTAGACATCTTAGATCTTCCTCTCTGGGAGGTGAGATACCAGAGACAGTGAAGGATTGCATTGCATTTAATGTCAGCTATGATTAATCAATGAAAGGAAAAGGGGGGGAAATGTTGTGTTTGGCTTGGGCTTATGGTGAATTTAGTGAATTTTGACCTAGCTGATTCTACCTAGGATACAGTAATTCCTTGATCTTTTCAGTGGGGGAAAATTGTGATTTTACAGATACTGTATTTTTTTATTAAAACATTCTCATTTTTTTTTCAATTAGAATATTCTGGTAGCAACATAATTAAAAAAGCAGGGTACTAGTACTCTATAGTTCAGTTTTATGAGGTAAAAGCACCACATATACTGTATAGAGATATAATAAATTTTTGTGATTATAAAATTATGTATCTGAAAGTTTGATCATTGTTGCCCATTGAAAAGATTGAGTCACTACCATTAAGCCACAAGAGGCCTTTTTGTCTATTTAGATAAAGTAACTATTGGTCTAAAGCAGTCCTTTCTTTTTTTATGAAGCAGGTGCAGCATTAAGTGGTTCGCTTGTAATGTGTAATGGAAACATCACTTGTTACATAAAAGATTAAACATTTTATCAGGGAAGTCCTTGATCTTGTAACCAACTCCTCAAATGCTTCAGGTAAAAGAAGACATTTAGTCTCTTAAGATGAGATTTTTTCCATCTTTACATAAGAGAAAATCAAAAACCTGTTTCAACATACTGCTGATTAATCTTGGCTTATAATCTTGGATAAAATTTTCATCAAATATTTGTGATCAGCTGTGTATGCATGTGTGTGTGTGTGCATGCGTATGTGTGCTGGGGGGGGGGGGACCCAGCATGGCAGGGGCCAATATGGTGCACCCTGGCTATCAGAGATCATGAAAGCTCACCTCATTTATAATGACAAAAAGGTGAATTTCCTGTAATCTGTGAAACTCAGGGTGTCATGTCATGTCATGTCATGTCATGTCAGGACTCTGTAAGAGAATCTCCCAGCAGCAGTGGTATTTTGATTAAATTTCTCGGACTTGCCAGGTATTCTCTGTGCTCTCACTCTCATTACTGACTCAGCTGTGGTACATGTGGGCTGGTTACCTGGAATACCAGTCTGTGTTTTTCTCGGGAATGAGACAGGTCTATATCGGACCAGGCTTAGGATAGTAGGCTGAGGATACATTGTGGTTCATTTCTTGACTTGCCTGCAGTTGTGTATATATAAACAGTGGGAGCTACAAATATGTAATCAGATGGTTACTAGTACATATTCTGGAAATAGGGGTAAGATGATGTTGAAGCATGAAGGATAAGTCAAAGAAAATTTTGTATTGTTCTATGATTCACATCACTTTATGTCTTTTGGGTAATGAGTCACTTCCATGTCTTAGCTATTTGTGGATTTTTGAGGAAGACCTTTTTAAAAGTTTTTTAATGCTATGTAATCATAAACCGCTTGTTCTGTGTGCTACTAGAATTGCCAAATTATTGGGGAAGTGTTTGGTGGAATTTTGATCAAAGATCTTAATAACAAAGCACATAGTATGTGTCAGGTCTCTGAGTTTTATTTTTTCTCTCTTCCCCAAGTTAAGCACAGGTACTAGTAGTTAGGTTTGCTCTACTTAACGTACAAAGGAAGAACAAGACTTTGGGTACTCTGAATATAGTCAGCCCTTAGCAGTCCTATTTATTTGTTGTTGTTGTTGTTTTTATTATTATTATTATTATTATTACAGTTGCAATTATTAAAGATCATTGGCAGTGGTGATACATTTCAATTTATTATTCAGCTAGTTTAGGATTAGGTCTGTTGAACAGAAAGACACTGTCTAGCATGAAATAGTTGACAAGAACGTATGTAATGTGCACCCTGCATGTGTGATTAATAATACATTTGGGATTCTAGTAGTTATATCACGGTTCTCATAATGAGTACATCTGTCAGTAACCAAGTACTGTTGACAATACCAGCAGAAAGCATTCAAAGATGTGCAGAATATCTGTGTATGCCAGAAGAATATGCATGCATGCGGAGGAAAATATACTCTGCAGTTTTTATTTTTGGTGAATATACTCTGCAGTTTTTATAAATATGAATGTCAGTGTTGGAACAAAATGTAATGTGGGGATATTATTTATTTATTTATTTATTTATTTATTTATTTGTGTCATACTTGCACTATTTTACCCAATTTTGTTATAACTCTTCAGTGGAGGTAAAAAAATAAAAAATAAAAGCACTGGAGATTTCTAAGATAAGAACTGTATGTTAATTCTTAGATACATAGTGATAAAGTCGGTCCTTTTGTCCCAAATACTAGATATATTTAAAATTCATTAAAGAGTTTGGAAATATGTTCTTTGGCAGTTATTTGTACTAGGTTTTGTATTAGCCCAGTCTGCAAAGTTAGCCAATGCTCTGAAAAGGTTGACATAAAGATTTTCTGTCAGACTCGTGGAAATTCAAACAGTTGTTTTGGAATAGTTTTTCTTTATCTGTAGATTTCATCTTGAGATTTAGCAAATTTGATTTGAACTGGCAAGTTTTCTGCAGTAAACCAGTCTGAGTGACCAGTTGGCTGAAATTTAATGCCCAGACTGTTTCTCTTTGGGAGAAAGAACAGAGTTTGCTCTTTCGTTCACGTTCTGGGTTGTATTTGAGAGTGTTTCCATTAAGATAAATGTTGAAGCACCATACTGTTACCGCGGGCTGAATTTTCAGTTAACAGGCTAATAAAGACAGGTGAGGCGGTAAGAACGCATGTTTTTTGTATTTATTTTATTTGTCGTAACACCATGAGGTAGGACCATTTACCCCCAGGAAGTAAAGCCATGTTGTGCAATTTTACGAAAACAAATTGATTTTATGTAGAGTTAGAAATGTCTGAAATGAAGGAAATGATATTTTACATCTATTTAATTGCAGTTGTTGCTCTTGAGTGGCAAAATTAGTTATGATATTTCATCAGGTCTATTCTTTGCTTTTTTAAGTTAATCAAAGTACAGATAATTTCATCAGTAAATGAATATTCTGGCTATTGTGATAAAATCAGTATTTATTATCCAAAAGTATCTAGTTTTTTATCCTGTGTTCTGTTGTATCTTGTTTAGATGAAAGTTTTTTTGTTTTTTTTTTGCATGTAATATTTCAAATTGAAGAAGCCATTCAGAATAGATGATCCGAGTACTAGCTGATCCTCCGACTAAATATGGCCGACCCCTCTTCCAAAGTGATGCTGCTAATTCCATGATGGTCACTCTGCCTCCAAACGCCCCATTGTTGCAGGGGCTTAGCAATGAAACCCCGTAGCTGAGATTTAATCTGTTTAATGGTGCGTGTGGAGACAGGTGACCATCAGGAATCAGCAGCATCGCTTTTGAAGAGGGCTCAGCCATATTTAGTCGGCGGATCAGTTAGTACTCAGTTCATCTATTTGAATAGCCCCTAAGAATGTCAAGAGTGATAAACACAGCGACTATTTTTTTTTTACCTCCAGGTGAAAGAGAGGCTATGGGCCGTGGGAGGGCTGCTGGGAACTGGTCCCAAACTTCGTCCTCTCCGCCCCCGGAGTCCGTGTACAAGGTCGGGATCTACGGCTGGCGGAAACGGTGCCTGTACTGTTTTATCCTGGTGCTGCTGGTGCTCATCATAGTCAACCTCTCACTTACAATATGGATACTCAAAGTCATGGACTTTTCTGGGGTAGGTAGAAGTGGGTGATTAATATCATCAGTCAAGAAAAATTCTTGTCTGTCTGTCTGTCTGTCCGTCTCCTTGTCTGTCCATCTTCCTGTGTGGATTTTTTTTTTATCTCTTATATTTGTCTGATTTTCTGTCTGTCTTTTATGTCCATCAGTTATTGAGCCCATCATTCAATTAGTTGGTGCATGTTTCATTTCAGGCTCGTTCTGTGACACTTATCCCCCAACAATGGACATATTTATCTGCACACTTACTGTATTTCTTAATATACTTTTAATTTAAAGGCTCTGCTTCAGACACATTGTCAGCTAGACAGTGTTTTCCTCTTCTTGGAAATATTTATTAGGCTCCATTAGTGCTGATTTACACAGTAAGTCTAGATAATATTTTTTCCCCCATTTCTTGATGAGCTTCAGAGATATTTGAGATATTTTGAACCATCTTTGTTATTTGAATTTCATTACATGCATATGCCATGCAAGTTTGTTCTTAAAATCATTCAACAAATCTGTGATGCAGTAAAAAGATAACGTAATTGTCAGAACCCTGGGAACAAAATATTGATGAGAAATAAATCTTTCTGTAGTTAAAAAGGTGCCTTGGTGCTAGCGGGAATGAGGTCACAGTACCTGGGGAGAAGGTGATGGGGGTGTTCAGACAGGGTAAAACTGAAATGGAATGGGGAGAAGGTGATGGGGGTGTTCAGACAGGGTAAAATCTGAAATGGAATGGGGAGAAGGTGAGGGGGTGTTCAGACGGGGTAAAATCTGAAACAGAATAGGGAGAAGGTGATGGGGGTGTTCAGATCGGGTAAAATCTGAAATGGAATGGGGAGAAGGTGATGGGGGTGTTCAGACGAGGTAAAATCTGAAACGGAAATGGTGTTATGTAGCAAGGATGACTTATTAGTAAACTGATATAATAGGAATGTCACATGAGCAGTGGGATTGAGACGAAATTTAATTACTGTGCCCCTGCAGGGACGACGCTTGGGGAGGCATGAAAGAGGCAAAGAGACCATTACAGGATTAAGCGGTCTTCCTTTCATGTAGGTCCACCATATTTAGGCCGTGGACCAGTTAGCACTTGGATGTTCTCATTCTGAATGGCCCTATGGAGGACATTCACAGGGAAAGGAATTTGACCCTTATTGCTAAAAGTTAACCACACCTCAGAAGGATTCTCCTTAAATTTTTAGTGTCATGTCACCGCACAGTGCCCATAGCATTGTTTTAAGTTGATCCCCATTATCATTCTTCTTCATCTTATTATTATTATTATTATCTGTGTGTGTGTGTGTGTGTGTGTGTGTGTGTGTGTGGTATACCCAAAACAAATATTACCATTATCCAGTATTATTGTGCCACGGGATGCTCACTTTCTAGCAGTAAGGAAGTTCTGTTTGTCAAAAAGTAATTTCAATCTGATGAAAGATTCACTCTTTGTATACGTATTTGCTTCTTTCAAACTGATATTTTGCATTTGTGCATGTGGTAACAATATCTGTTGTAAATTGATCTGCAATGCTACATAATATGATGCAGGATGCCACATTTGATAGAAATAAAGAAATAACTTGATGTTAAAGGCTAAAGGTAATAGAATTGCATGCGCTGCCCAAATGGGTTATTTTCTTTAGTCTGCAACATTCAGTTTGATTTAAAATAAAAGATTAAGTATCATTGTCAGCTTTTTTTAACTGTAATCTGACATAAATTTACAAGGGGAAAGTGAAAACACCGTGCTTTGCTTGCTGGGTTTTATAATCAGTCTTTCATTCATATACTAGTAGTTTATTTTTTAGGGGTGAAGGTTGTTAGAAACAATCCTATCAGCTTTTAGTTTCTAACAGGCACAATATACCAATATGATGACTATTACAGCATGTTTTTGTACTCAGTAGACCATTACAGTGTGTTTTTTTAAATGTGATTGACAGAAACAAGTAGACATTCTTGGGAAATAGATACAGAAATTACTTATAGCTTAGACTCCTTGGAAGACATACTTTGAACAGCTGCTACAAGTAACAAAGATACCACTTTCCTGGAGTGAACTCATCAGCAATGAGCTCTGTGAATTCTTGGAAACCAGATGCACAAAGAACCATGTTAATTTGCACATCAGGAGGTATTTGTATTGACATTGATACATGTCTGTTCATTTTGCTCTGCTAGTCCTGCTTGATCGTGACAGACCAGGGGCCTTGTGGGGGGCTTTGTGAGGGGCCCAGTCGGGGGCTCTGTGAGGGATTCTGTCGGCACAGCAATTATTTCAAATGATTAAGAAAATGATCCTTGTTCTATATTTATTCATTTGTTTCTAGGCAGGTAGGATTGATGTAAATAGTTGTAGCATTGTTTTTTTTTGTTTGTTTGTTTGTTTGTTTGTTTGTTTGTTTGTTTGTTTTCATCCACCTAGGCTTTGTATTTTGCAACAATGAAGTTGCAAGAATAAAGTAATTCTTTCTTCAATCAACAGCTTAAGATTGAAATAGTTTACCACCAATATTTCAATGTCTACCAGAGCATCTTCATCAGGGAATGAGGCTGTCTAGGTGAATAGCCTCTATTCAGGAGATATACTTGAAGAAAAAAAACACTTTATTCTTATAAAATAACACAGCTGATGAAATTCTTCTCTGAATGAAGATGCAATTATTTTTTCCACCGATGTCTGCAACAGGCAGTGAAATTTTCCTCTAAAATTTTTTTAAATTAAAGGCAATAAAGTAAAAGATAAATGAGATCAGCCAGCATTCTAAGTTAATTGAATAATTGAATTTAGTGAGGTTATTGATTTCTTTTTGAACAACCTGACTCTTTCTCCAATTTTAGAAAAAAACTCTGCTACATTTTAAATATTATGGTGTATAAGCTGGGGTTATTTATAAAGGCAATCAAGAAAGGAGAGTAACTTAAAATTAATGATACTCACCGTCACCTCTTGATAAGCTGTCTCTCTGGTTTATTACAGAGAGCCCCAAAAGAATTAAATTAAATTCCATCTAGTATCAAACAGTGCAGGTTGAGCCACTCACATTGGGCTGTTTGATTTAACTTTCTGTAGATTTATTATTCGGAAGATGTATCGAGACCTTTTATCTGGTTGATAGATATTAGCTTGTTACACTCTACCACGTTTATTCCCAGGGCTCCTTTATTCCACAGGTCAATATTGGAAGTGAAGGTTTTTGATATCTTGGTTCCCTTATGAAGAGAGAGCAAGTAGTTGACTTTGTGGTTGAAACTAGACAACAAAGTGAGGAAGAGAGACTGATTTTAAAGTGTGGTTAATGTGAAATAAAGCAAAGCGATGTTAGGGTTGTATTCTTTTTTTTTTTAATTGTGCCATAAGCAAAAAAAAAAAAAAAAAAACAAGGACTAATAACTCTATTAACATTATAATTGCTTTCCAACCATGTGCCATATTATTACCTCTTCCAAGATGGATATATGTTTTTTCTCTTTTTGGTTTGTTAGGTAATAGCCCAACACAAAAATTTGTGGACAGCTTATGATTTTTTTAAAGTTCAGGATAGGTAAGAAATTAGCTAACTTCATTTCAGTTAGATTTTGGTGATGATCCATTAATTAATTAATCTATCAGTTAATAAAAAGATAATTGAGCTGCTTGGGGGCAGTCTGAGCTCTTTGAGTGCTTCTATAGTTTACTATGAAAACACCCAAAACCACCAAAAAAAAAAAAAGGAAGGCCATTGATAAAAATTGTGAAGATTACTAAGTTTTTTATCTTTGAAGGTAGACAAACACAGCAAGTCAAAAAGGATGAAAAGAATCCACCAGGAAAGGTCTCAAATACTCTTCAGTGGTCTGTGCAAATTGTAGTTGATGTGTTCAAAAGTTCAAAGCTGTTATGTTACTAGGAATAGCAGCTAAGGTAGTGTGGCCTATTGATCAGGTGTCTGTTATTGACTCGGAAGGCCAGGAAAGCCTCCCTGTATCTACATGATATGGTAAAGATCTTAGGCTTGGAGTGGCAATTCAATTTCAGGGAAAAAACATTATGAAGGCTTTGTTTTTCCTATCTGCTATTACCTTAGTGTCGTATATACTATTTGGCAATTCAATTTCAGTGGAAAGGCATTATAAAGCCTTTACTCTTCGTATCAGCTATTACCTTAGTGCCATATATGGATAAACTTGCTGAAATTTTTTTTTCACATCATTTTTTGTATAAAGGGTGGGTATTTTTTTTTTCTCTGTTCGTTTTGTTTCATATGCCATTCTCAATCAATCAATACTGAAAATCTGCCACTCAGAAAGTTATAGAACAGAATAAACTCCATGGATATGAAATGGTCCCTTGGGTATGAATAATAGCTTTTCCGTATGTCACTGTGACAAGAATTCTATAGCAAGTGACATTGTTTAGCCAGTAGAAGTAGTGTATTCCCCGTGGACACGAAATATTGCTTATTCCTGTATCAGCGATGCACGCTAAGTTAGTAAATTGACAGCACTAGTTATGGTTGTGCTGTATTATTATTGGCTGCTGGTTTTTGAAAGGCAAGCACGCAAACGACTGAGATATTCAGTAATATTGTGGTGTGTTCAAATGCAGATTTAAACCTGGACTGGTTTTTGTTGTGCTACATCACCAATCAGATCAGTTTTTTAATATCAGGGCCCTGTAACTGGAAGGCATCGTGCATTGCGACCGAGCGCAAGCGTCTCGATTGTATAACTCGGGATTTACTCGCCCCATATAGGCCTTCATAGCCTCGATTTAAAAGGTGATTCGCAATTTGCGATGGTTTCCAGTTACGGAGCCCAGGAGGTTACTGTGGACCTCTTTCTACAGCATTGCACAGCAATGCATTTTAAATTTATTTGGTACAAGAACAGTTTTACATTGACTGTGACCTACGAGTGTATTCTATTACTATGCAAAGTGCAGTGATAAATATAACAATCAAAAAAAATAGGTTAACTGTATAACAATCACAGGTGACTATGTGGTGTATCGCAGGAAGTCAAATTTACCCCCTCTAACAAGCCCCAATGTACTGTACCAATAAAAAGTAATTGGTTCACTAATCTTGCTAATTTTTTTTATTTTTTTTTTTTTTTTGGGGGGGGGGGGATAATGAAGGTGACTATCTTATTTTAAAATATTAAAATAGCCTGGCTTTTACATCGTCAATCTCTTACACTGGAGTGCACAGAACACTATAGCTACTTCCTGATGTGCTAAGGGCCTTACTCTGATCCTCTGATGTACCGCGCTTTGTGGCACTCTGGGAATACTGTTAAAATTAATGGAACTGGATGCTTCAAGAGGATTAACATGCCTTTAGAGAATATAAGTCTGATTAAACATCTCATCCTGATGATTTCACCCTGAAGCTCTGCTTGAGTTACTGTCAACAAGAAAAGCATGCTGTAAATAGAAGTTAATTTTATTGGGATAATCACTCCATCTTTTCAATGGGGGTAAATTGTGAATCTTACAGATATTGTATTTTTTAAAGTCATATTATCTCTTAAAATTAGGACTTTCCTACTGAGTGGTAATAACAGAAACATAGGTTGGAAAGCAATTATAATGTATATACGACACTAAGGTAATAGCAGGTCTGTACTATGCAGTAAAAGCCACATAAAATGCCACATAGAAATATAATTTTTGTGATTTTGAAATTATGTATTTGAAAGTTTGATAATTTTTTCTTATTGAAACGGTCAAATCATTACTGTTATTTCTGATGCTAGGGGCAGTAGAGGCCTTTCTTTCAGCAAAGCAAGTTGTCTGATTGTTACTGTGGTCAAATGAGTATATATACATTATGTTGTTGTTCACCACTGAAAAACATGAGAGAATGATGGTAGCTTTTGGTGCAAAAAATAATATGACCAATACGACAATAGCAGACTGTATACCATAGCCAGTTTATTCTTTTTTTTTTTTTTTTTTTTTACTGTAAAGTATCAGATTGTCTTTCTCTAAGATCTATGAATATTGAGAAGTTGCTTCACTTTGCCGTGGGCTTAGTAAAAGAATGCGCATGGCTATTTATATTGATTTGTCTAAAAACATTTAAAGAAGAAGCCTAGATTAAGAATAATTTAAATGAATGTCCTGTCACTTGGTAATGGGTTTGTCGTTATAGATGCTTCAGATGTTGAAACATGAAATAGTATTTTGTGTATCAGTAAACAGTGGCCAACAAGAAGCATCCATGTTCCACATTCTTGTTTATTTTTAAAAAATATTTTTAATAGTTGATATATTTCATTTTTAGATATTATTCTTTTGTTTATAACATAGAAACCTATAAATTGAAATATTTGGAGAACAAAAGTATAAAATTATGGACTTAAGTTTTAGTCTGTTTGTTATTTTGCAAACCTTACAAAAGTTATATCAAAAGATACGTAATTCTTTTATTTATTTAGATATGTTCTTTGAGTCATCATTTTTATGTGCATAATCCAGCTGACGATATATATCAAGAAAGCATCAATGCCTCTCAGATTTTAGAATTATGTAGCAACATTGGTTACTATGTGCATTAAAATTTTAATAGGTATTCTAATTATTTTTTCAGGCAGGAATGGGGAAACTGAGAATCACAAACCAGGGTATCCGTGTGGAGGGACACTCAGAATTTCTAGCACCCCTTTATGCAGCACAAATAAAGTCAAATACAGTCAGTATACATGAATTTTTCTTTATATTACCTATTATAGCTATCTCATGCACATGTTCTTAATTTCCTTCATTCACATATAAAGACTGATTGTTGGTGAAGGATCTTGTCAGCACAGTCAAAGAACCTTTTTTTCATGTAAATTATTTAAACCAAAAATAAACCAAAGTATGATGGTTGAATTTTGTGCCTTATGAAAAAAAATTAATAAAATTTCCACTTGATATAGCTCTTTTTTTTTTCATTTCTTCTGCAGGACAAAGCTTTATTCCTTGAATCATCCAAAAATGTAACCATCCACACTAGAAATGAAGCAGGCAGCATTACAAACAGACTGTACATAGGTTGGTGAATACTGAGAGGAAAATGATTTTTTTTTTTTTTTGAATGGGTTATCCACTTTTTTAGGTCATTTAATATCAAAGCCTTTAACTGTGGAAAAACAATAATTATGATTCAGAAATAAATTCTCTTTAAACTTTCAGTTTTTGCAAGTGTCATTTTATCTTCAAAGATTATAACTTTTTTTTGTCTTAAATGGCTCTTCAGTAATAAAGAAAAGGATAGTAAAATTTACAAGGTGTTACCTTCATATAAACTGATCATCTCTGTGGTTTTGTCTCCATGTAGGTTCCAAGGAAGTG
This sequence comes from Lingula anatina, assembly GCF_001039355.2. The sequence goes on from NW_019775258.1 coordinate 219,468, forward strand.
GAGAGTTACTGTGATAGTTTTGAAGTGGTCAACTCTGCTGGAGAGCAGCTGTTCTATGTGGATGGGACACAGGTCACCATAGGACCAGAAAAACTCCACATTGCAGGTAGGTTTTCCCTTATCCAGCTAATATTTGACCATTTTCCAGTTATCCATTATCTAGCTATCCCATATCCAGATATTCCTTATTTAGTTATCCATTATCCAATTATCCCTTATCCAACTGTACCCTATCTAGTTATTCATCATCCATTTATCCTTAAACCAGCTATCCCTTTTTCAATAATCCATTATTCATAGAGCAGACACCTTTAATCCCATTGTTGATAACTTTGATATGGCATTCTTCTTGTATTTGTGTCAGTAGATTATCTTTGTTTTCAGGCATTGTTTTATTATTACTAACACCATAAATAAGACACCTAAGGATGTTGAGAAATGTAAAATATTGGGAAATTTTAACTTACACAGTAACTTAAATAAACTGCCCTGCATTTGTGAAATGAGAATAGCTGTCCAATATGAAAGGTGGAGTAGAATGTGGTAGTTGTGACATCTGAGATGTGAGTGGAGCAGATTGTGTTAGTTGTGAATTTACTCTTTAGGATAATAATAATAATAATAATATATTTATTTCAAGTCTAAAATCCATAAAATGTTCAATAGACTGTACAACATAAAATACAAAGAAGTTTATAGATAAAAATGGTTAAGATATATTTTATATAAATAAGAGCTAAACTAACTTAATTGTAATAAACAGTAATTAAAAGTAAAAAATCCAAGGTTTCTTTAAAATTATAAAATTTAAGATTCATGAATAAAATGTCTTAAAAATATGAGTTTTTAATTCCTTTTTAAAAGATTCTTGTGATTCTATTTGTCTAATAAAAATTGGCAACTTATTCCACTCTACTGGTGCAGCTACACAAAATGATATGTCACCATATGATTTTAACCTTGATTTTGGAACTTTCAGTAAAAGTTTGTCACCAGACCTCAGGGATCTTTGAGGGCTATAATGTTTGACTAAATCAGTTATATATGGTGGAGCTAGATTATAAAAAGCAGCATGTGTAAAAACTAAAACCTTAAATAAAATTCTGGCCCTAACTGGTAACCAGTGCAGATGCTTTAAAATTGGAGTGATATGGCAATCCCTAGGCTGTAGCATTAAAAGCCGTGCTGATATATTCTGGATGCGTTGTAATCTTTTGATCTTATCATCTGGACATCCATATAATATAGAATTGCAATAGTCTAGCCTGGAAGTTACCAATGAGTGTATAACAGTAGCAGCAGCAGATTGATTCAGATGTTTCCTTATGGTACCAATATTCCGAATGTTGAATAAACAAGACCTTGTGATGTTGGAGATCTGTTTGTCCATTGAAAGTGTAGAATCAAAGTATACTCCTAAATTTTTTACATGGGGGGAGGAAAATGCCATACTAGCTCCAATTTTAAGTTGCAAGTTATGAGCAAGGCCCTTGTTGTATTCCCAGGATCATTCCCAGACCCTATCATACTAACTGTGGATTGATCAATCTCCAAAGGGATTCTCACTAAATTGCAATCAACTTTACTGGCATCCATACTGATGCTGTTAGTGGGTAATTCACTATTGTTTAGCAGCTTCAGTAGGCATACCAGACATGGAAGCCGCTTAAGCTGAAAGCAATTTAGCGAGAAACCCCTTGGAGATGGATCGATCCTGTTAGATCGATCTAGGTATGAGAACCCAGTCTTAACTCCTTTACTTGTTTGGCTATTATGATAATTTTAAATTCATGCAATATATTGTGGACACAATAAATTGTGTTTTAGAACTAAATAGAATTAACAGAACATGTAAATTGAGGAAAAAGTAGTGTACTGATGACAAAGCTCATTTGTAGATGCACTTGGAGAGTCTTCTTTTTTTACTGAAACCATAAAAAGTAATACTTTAAACATTTTTGTCATTTACTGTTGTACATAATCAGATGTGGAAATGTTATAATTGAAATAATTTTGAGATTTTTATTCCAATCACTTTGATCACAGGTAAAGAGGGCACTGTCTTCCAGGGATCTATACAAACAGGTGCTGTACGTTCCAACATCTCCAAATCTCTAACGTAAGTAACTTTTTAAATTAAGAAATTCATGTACAGAATAAATGTTAGAAAGATGAACAAACAATAGTCTAAGAGTGACTCTTAATAATTTGTAACGTTCAAGCATAAATTGCACTATTTATTTTTTATGTTGCAGAAACTGGTTAGAGTAAATAAATTAATAAAGAGAAACTTTTTTTGTGGTAGAGGGGTATTAGTAAACCCCCCCCCCCCCCCCTCCCTTTCCCTTAAAATATACAAACCATTCATTCGGATATAAATATGTATGCTGTATGCTTTCAGGTTGGAATCTCCAACCAGAGAATTAAAACTTCAGGGTCCCCAGGGTATTACTCTGTCCTCACTGGTAGGAGATGTTACTATGACAACTCTACAAGATGTTGTTCTCCACTCCACGGGTCAAGCAGTAAGTGGACACGCAAAGCTTAGTGTGCATTCAGACAAGGACTGTCTTAGGGACCATTCAGAATAGATGATCCGAGTACTAACTGATCCGCCAACTAAACATGGCCGATCCCACTTCAGAAGCAATGCTGCTGATTTCCGATGGTCTCCCCCCCCCCCCTCCCCTCCACACGCGCCATTGAATGGATTAAATCTCGGCTCCAAGGTTTAATTGCTAGGCCCCTGGATCAATGACGCATGGGGAGACTATCATGGAATTAGTGGCATCACTTTTGAAGTTGGCCATATTTAGTACTCGGATCATCTATTCTGAATGGCCCCTTAGACTGAAATTAGGTCTTACTTAGGTCACCAGGTGGCAGGTTCACAAAAACACTAAGGAATATGAATAACTTCTTTGCTAATCACCCAAGTTCGTAAGAACTGATGAATTAATGTAACAGTGCAAAACTTACTGAATTTATCTTCATCTGGAAAACATCAAACATTTTCGATTCATCTGAAGTAATAAGTAAATGAAAAAGTGCTTGTTTTGGAAGGACTTTTATTAGTATAATTACATATTACTTGTGCTGTTGTGAAGTATTATCAATTTCATGGGAGTAATTTTATTACATAGTCACCATGTGTAATTCTCATTTAAAAATATGATTATTATTTTTTTTTTAATATCTTCAGTATTACCATTATATTCTGTTCTTTATGCAATATTTTCCAGATAAGACTAAATTCCCAGAACATTCACATGAAGAACTTACAGGTCAGCTCTCCAGTGGGATCAGGCCGTGCCTACCCCGAGGTGTACCAGCTGTGCGTGTGTGGGAACAATGGCCGCCTGTTCCTGTCAGAGCCTACGGGGGAATGTCAGGCAACTGCAGATGTATGCACGTAGCATATGCTTCATCTTTACGAACAGTGGTAGATGCATGTGCACTGCATGTTTGAGGTATATGGAGAGTTGCAGATCGATGTCCACAGCATATATTTGATATATACGGAGCTGCATATGTAAGTGCACAGCATATGCTTGAAATATACAGGGAGCTGCAGATGCATGTGCACAGCATGTGCTTCATCTTTCTTCAATACCACGGAACAACCAGTACGTAGTAATGAAAAGTATTTGGGGCATACTGCTGTTGTCCCATGGACATTTATGCAGCTTTAATGGAAAGTTCTAGCAGGAAATAATTGTCATAAAAACAGTATTGTCAACTCTGCGCTGTTCACAATGTGAAGATCTATTATTATTGGATGATTTAAGTGATGGATGCTGGCAGGACTGCTGAGGGGGATGAAATAACACTGCTGTGGCCTGTCGCACAAGAGAACGTTAGCCTGGAATTTGGTCTTAACTTTAAGATCTAAATTTTAGATACACAAATTGGTAGTCATACAGTTGATGAAAAAGTTGCAGCAGTTTTATATATTATATATATTATAGAAGCCTTGTCGTATGATTCATGCCAATACTTATTTTACTTAAGTGGAGTCCTTGGCATTTCTCCTGAACTGAAGGAGACCAAAGTTTTGGTCGAAAAGTTTAGACCAAGTCTTTTGTTTAGAAACAGTTTTGTTTAGAATCAGATACTCTAAAGATCAAGAAGAGTGGATGCTGAAACATGGAACACTTCTTATTACTGAATGTGTTGAATTTGCAGAGCTCTTGACAAACATGGGAAATATGTAATGTTTATTTCATTTGAAGATTGCCAGTTTTGTTTTTATTTTTAGGGAAACTGAATGAGGAAAAATTTTCCAATAGTTCAAAGCCAATTCTGAAAAGATGGCAGATCTTTTGATTTTTTGAATTTTTTTTTTTTTTTTTTTTTAGAAATGGAGGGGTCATGCATTTATGGCAGTTAAGTGGAAATATTCATGGTCACATGACTAGAATCATGATGGTAATATTTCTAATAAAATATGTGTCATTGCAGGCCCGTAGCCAGGGGGGTTCGGGGGTTCGAAAGAACCGCCCTTTTTGCTGGGAAAAGGTCCACTTTGGATAAAATTTGATCTAGGTACATGAAGTTTTCATGGGAAAAGGTCCACTTTTTCAGAAAATG